>CM032446.1:263733032-263761168 GCA_019049505.1 Pachyrhynchus sulphureomaculatus | reverse complement strand
ATAGTGGCAAAATTTTGCGTGCTGGTTTTTTGAAGTTTTTTTTTGTTAAAAATTTTTTATTTTTCCGCTTTTCTAATAGTAATTTTTTCAAGGTAAAGTTAGCGCATAATTTTGTTAACTAATTGTTTTAAGAACTAATTTTCCTATTTATGTCTTTTATATATCTACGTCCTTCGTAGGTAAATACTGCCATTCTTCTGTTTTTAATAAAATTTATATGGGACCATATCGAATGTCTACTCTCTCGAATAAAAAAAAAAAAACGGCCAAACTAGTGTTCCGTCATTGATTGCTCTTGAAATAAAAAATTTATTGTGCAGGTATAAATGATCAGTGACACAGCCTAAATGAGTTTTTAATCTTCTTCAATCTGTCAAGTCAAAATTTAACTCTCAAAACTACATGGCTCTGATGAGGCCATCAATTCCTATATTATTACCAAATTTCACCTTTCTATGTCAAATAGTTTCGGAGAAAATCGGGTGTGATAGACAGACAGACAGACACCGAAGTGATCTTATAAGTGTTCCGTACGGAACACTAAAAGTGATGTTTTTGAAACACTCGTAAAATACCTGTAAGATAAGATATTGATTTTGGGAATCCGTCATACTCTTTCTTTGACACAAAAAAAAAACAATTATGTAAATTAGGTTAATGTTTTTTATACTCGCCAGTCAAGTACAGTAATGAAATATTTATTATTCGAAACAACTACCAAAATCTTCCCCTTTGACCAAATAATTTTCCTTCACATTGATTTAGTTTCCCGGCTTCATACTTCATCCAGGCTTATCAGACCGATATCAGAGCGAAAGTCTTTTGGCCTATACTAATACCATAGACAATACCCTATCACTTTATATAATATAATAACTAGATTTGTGTGTAATCTATTTAATTCAGCTCCACTAAATCATGGCATTTCATGGTTAAAGTTTCTCGAAGGGGTACGAAATGAAGTGGCTTAGATCTGTTTAATTGGGAAATTAAGGAAATCCTTGAACAAAAGTAAATATAATACATTCCCACACGCGGCAATAATATCGCCAAATTAAACTAATGTCGCGTGAAAATTGAATTGATATTAAACATTTCCCGGTGAAATATTATTATAGGTAGTTCGAAAGTCAACAAGGCATTCATTTATAAATATTTTTCTTGGGTAATATTTATTTTGGTTTTGCTGGCTTTTTTACATGTGACTGTAAAAGTAATGAGGATGAAGTTTTGTACTGCTATATACAGTCAATCCAAAAAGTCTCCATACATACTACCTACTTTCTATACTATTTTTTCTGTTATGTTTAACTGATGAATTGGAACTATGAGAAAACATGTTTAAATTAATATTTGAAACTTACCCAACGAAGATTAGTATTAAAAAACAACTACGGAATATTTTATTTCGAAGTTATATCATTGTTATAAAAATGTAGACAAAAAAGTCCCATACACTCAAAAACTGCTTTGAAAAACAAACGTTATAATCAGCCGCATTTTATCAAGCTATCTATTGCTCGCTAAACTGAAAACAAATGAATAATTTTCGGCCATACTTTATAATCTGTCACTTGTTGCTAGTAATTTTGCAATGGGTTTTCAAAGTAGTATTAAAAACGAGCGAGAGAAATTGTGAAATTCGATTTCAAGTTAGCGGGCAAGTGCAAATTGAACTTGCACAATTAGTGTTCCGTACGTTAATTGTTTTTAAAATAAAAAATTTTGTTAGGGTGGTATAAAATGATCAGTGACTTCACAAAACACACCCCAAATGAGTTTTCAACAAAGTTTTTTCTGATCTTTACTGAAAACTGGTGACCTTGAAATTTTGGTTTTTTTTATATACCAGATAAATTATTAAAGGTAATGATAATTTTCGTTCAATCTATACCCCGTGGAGAATATTCCAGAATGTTTTCAAAATTTTTTGATCAGTACTTTTCGAATAAGGTAGGGGACAGCGATTTTTCACGATTTTTTTAAAAGTAATACGAAGAAAAGTGTGAGCAAGTATTACATTATATGTATATTTTTTTTACTCGTGTTTTCACAAGCTTTCATTTGACACCACACACCACATTTTTTTTTCACTTCCGATTTCACCTCTCAAAACGAATCCCTTAAGTCAAAATTTATGTTACGGTGATATAAAATGATCAGTGACTTCACAAAACACACCCCAAATAAGTTTTCAACAAAGTTTATTTCCAATCTCTACTGAAAATTGATGACCTTGAAATTTCTGTTTTTTTTATATACCAAATAAATTATTACAGGTAATGCACTCGTGATAATTTTCGTTCAATCTACACCCCGTGGAGAATACTACAGAATTTTTTCAAAATTTTTTGATAAGTACTTTCCGAGATAAGGCGGGTGGACAGCGATTTTTCGCGATTTTTTAAAAATAATACAAAGAAAAGTGCGCGCAAGTATTACATTATATATATATTTTTTACTCGTGTTTTCACAAGCTTTCATTTGACACCACACTCGATTACCTAGTAAAAAATTTTTCTTTTTTCACTTGCGAATTCACCCCCCAAAACTAACCCCTTAAGTCAAAATTTAACTTTCAAAATTACATGGCTCTGATGAGGCCATCAATTCCTATATTACTACCAAATTTCAACTTTCTATGACAAATAGTTTCGGAGAAAATCGGGTGTGACCGACGGACAGACGGACAGATACCGAAGTGATCTTATAGGTGTTCCGTACGGACCACTAAAAATGATCATCCAAATATACATTAAAAAAAATTCATACGCGTCGAATTGAGAACGTCCTCCTTTTTGAAGTCGGTTAATAAATGCAAATATCAGGAGAATTATATATGATCAAAACCTAACGTAAAATCTTGGGTTTTTGCGTACGGTAACAAATAGGTCAGTCGGAATAACTTGCTTTCTAGGTATTAAATTTCCCTCCACCAGGGTCCCATGCCAATAAGCCTGACTTGCAAATTTTTTCGTAAAATAAGCGTCTATACGTTTTACGCTTCAAAAACTACTTTCGGTTATTTTCATTTTTGTTTGAATCCCGAGGGGGCCACCTCTTTCAGAACTGGGTTTTTACAATACAATGACATGCAATAAAACTTTTAATAGAAATGAAACATCTTTTCTCTCACCGACTATTAAAAAGTATGGCAGTTTGACGGTGAGATAGGTTCTAAGTGACAAAGTTTGGGTTATCCTAACTTTTTCAAAAAGTAATATGGGGTTTACTACTTTCTTTCTGGAAGCTTGTGGTCTTTATTGTATATTTTTACTGCCTGCGAGATAAATTAAACTTTTTGTTGGAACATTTGCGACAAACCAGCAACAGCTGGTTTGTCGCAAAGTTTAAAGTCAGAATTGTAACAATGCAAAGTCGTAATAACGACGATGTTTAAACTTTTTCTGTTTTCAAATTTTAAGAAGCACATATAAAGTTACAAACAAATGGTTATACAAAAAAAAATACTATCTGGCTTGATTAATTAAGGGAAATAAAACAAGATATTTGTTTTTCGGGTTACTATTACATGAGGATGTATCAAATCTAAGCCAGTACTTTTTAAATTTATTGAAGATACAAATAAACAAAGTTATTTTACTATATGATCGTCTGACTTAGAAACACTTTTGTCTTCAGACAGCGTGTCATAAAACGCATTTTAATGAAACGAGACACCAAAAAAGGTTCTGGCGCTGACGGAATACCGGCCATAGTTCCCAAAAACGATGCGAGGGAACTAGTCCCAGTTTTCTGTAGACTTTTCAACCTATCCTACAGAAAGGGAATATTTCCTTCCTGTTGGAAATGTGCCACAGTTCAGCCGATATCTAAAAAAGGCAAGAAGACCTTGCCAAATAAATACCGACCAGTCGCGTTGGTCGGAGGTTTACGAATTATGCTGTGGCATAAAACGTATATAGGACAAACAGGCAGACCTTTTTATAAAAGAATAAACGAACATAAACAAAGCTTTAGGATGAAAAATAACAAATCTCATTACGTCAAACATTTAACAGAGGAAAATCATACATTCAATGAAGATTGCAAAATTTTGCATAACGGAAAGAAAGGAAAATTACTGAATTGTTTAGAACAAGTAGAAATTAATAAGAAAAAATCTTCAGATCTATTACTCAACGATCAATTAGATGGGGGAGGGTCTCCTTTATTGAACTCGTTCTAGGTATTAAGGTTAATATTGTTAATGAATTTAGTACTTGTAATTAGGTAAACTATGCATTCTGAAATATACTTTATTAGTTAATTTACATCGTGCTCTAGAAGAAGACACAGTGTGTCGAAACAATTGTCAACAATAATAAACATAAGTGGTGATCTTAAACATTTGTTTAAATTTTTATTCCTAGTTTACAAATACTCCATATAGCACCTAAAGGGTCAAAACTCAACTTCTTAGAATCAATAGAAATTTACGGACATTCAAAGGACCATAATATAAATTTACTGAATAGTCAATTGCACGTAGCAAATTCCGTTCTGTTTCAACATCCCCTGACCCACATCTGTTCATCATATAAACATAAAATACCAAAAATCTGTTTTAGTTTTTAACAATAAAACTACTTAATTACTTTGTGTTACTTTGTTACTTTACAAATATATTTAGTGACAGTTAACAAAGTAATTAAGTAGTTTTATTGTTAAAATGTACTGTCACAAAGTAACGGACCACTCAATCAACTCTGTTTTAGTTTTAGTTAAGCGTTTGACAAAAAATTTTTTACTAGGTAATCGAGTGTGGTGTCAAATGAAAGCTTGTGAAAACCGAATAAAATAAATAAATATATATATATATATATATATATATATATATATATATATATAATATATAATATATATATATATATATAATGTAATACTTGCGCGCACTTTTCTTTGTATTATTTTTAAAAAATCGCGAAAAAATCGCTGTCCACCTTATCTCGAAAAGTACTTATCAAAGAACTTTGAAAAAATTCTGGAATATTCTCCATGGAGTGTAGATTGAACGAAAATTATCACGAGTGCCTTACCTGTAATAATTTATCTGGTATATAAAAAAAAAAACAGAAATTTCAAGATCATCAATTTTCAGTAAAGATTGGAAATAAACTTTGTTGAAAACTCATTTGGGGTGTGTTTTGTGAAGTCATTGATCATTTTATACTTTCGTTACACCATTTTTTATTTTAAAAGCAATCAACGTACGGAACACTAATTGCGCAAGTTCAACTTGCACTTGACCGGTTATTTTACTTACAAGTTATGTACTGCACCCAGCTAAATAGCCCAGTCGCCAGGAGTTTTGATCTCTCATTAAATGTTAACAGGCTGCGTTTTGGCACACTGGTAGTTTTTGGACGTAGAATACGATAAAAAAAGGTTTGCTAAAGTTTGATGTACGCTAAGCACACAAAATCCAAAATAAAATCAAAAATTCGATTTTTCGGTAATATCTCCAAAAATAAAAAAGATATAGAAAAACTAATAGCACCACGTGAAAGAGTGGAAAATTTTACAAAAAAATAATATAGATTTGTTTCCGGATCTTTTTTATTAGCTTGAGAATTTATTAAAAATGCGGAGAGGTGATTCAAAAATTGTAGCGCGTCAAACAGGTTAATTTTGAAAGTCTACACCAGGGGTGCTCACACGGTCGATCGCGAGTGCTTTTTGAGTCGATCTCGAGAAAAAAATTCCGATATAAAACTATTCACAGATTTTGTTTTAGGTAACTAAAACAAAATGTAATGAATAAACTTCTAAAATTTATTCGATCCACAATTAGGCCAGAATAACCCCCTCATCACTTTCTTTTATCGTAATAACTTCCTGCTAGCGGCAAAAGGCGGCTTTATCAAAGGAACGCGCGGTACTTGTCAAAGAAAAAACCGCGTTTTTGATTCCCGCCGATTTTTCTAGAAACTTATATATTTGTTGTATATATAGTTGTACCACGAAATCGCTATAACGCAATTGTAAAATCTTTACAAATATATTTACTGACAGTTAAGAAAGTAATTAAGTAGTTTTATTGTTAAATTATATGACTATTTAACTAAAAATAATAAAATTGGCCATAATTTTTGATCTTATAATTATGACAATTTCTATATTTGAATTAATAAAATGTATTCGGCAGTTGGTAAAATAATAAACGTAACTGTGACCTATTGAACTTTGGTATTATAAGCTTTGAAATGCAATATGATCACAAAATTATATCTGGTGTATTAACATTGATTTTTTATATATACTAATAATAAATCATAATGGACTTTATTAAACAACTTTGTAAATAGCACTTATTTCGAATATTGACTATCTATTCAATAAATGTCGTTTTGTGAAAGTAATGAGTGTAGTAATATTATTTGTACTATATTTTATTAAATAAATCGTTTTCGATTGTACCAAAGAATACTTAAGGCTATCGCTAATTGAAAGGTAATCTAGTTTTAAATATTGGGTTGTGGATGCTAATTTATAAAACTATACGACTGAATATCACATATCAAACTCAAGAGACAAGACCTCAAATTAACCTGAACACACGTCAACTTCTTCTAGCTTTTTTAAGTTATCCTGTAGAAAAGGAATGTTTCCTTCTGCTGGAATACCTTCGAGTTTAGTTGATAAGTAACGAACCCAAAAACACCATGTCATTGCGATGCTTCCATTAATGTAAACGTTATGGAAGGAAGCAATTTCAAAGATTCAAACACGAAGTAACCGGGTTTACACCGACTTTCTTAGTTTATGGCAGATATATATACCTTTATCTGGTTTGTAGTATAAAAATTTTTAATTTGGATGTCAGTGTTGACAGCGAAATAATTCCTTGTAACAGGGATGCGTACGCGGAAAATTTAAAGGGTTTAAAAGATTTTTTTCACAGACGTGCGTAATAGGATACATAAGGCTTATGAACGGAGCAGTAACTCTTATAACTTTAGAAAAAGGGATTTTTCCTTTAATATAGGTGATCACGTTCGGCGGAAAAATAAAATTCTTTTCAGTGCAGTTGATAAATTCACATCTAAGTTGGTACCTAAGTATGTGTATTGCGTGATAAGAGAAAAGATTTCAGATTTAGTTTATGATTTGGTTAATTTAAATGGAACTAAAGTAGGACAATGGCATATTAAAGACTTAAAACCATTCAATGGACCTAACCCTAATGGAAGTTTGTCAGAAGAAGAATAATTTATATTTACATTATCTTAATTGCCCAATATAATTTTTATTTTTTTTGATGTTGCTCTGTAGAGGTGACGACCTCGTTCTTTGACTGGTATAAAAGTTGAGCAGAGTAGAGCTTGCTTTTATTATTTTTTGCTAAGATTTTTGGGTATTGGCCATATCCAAACTTAGGTTGATTGTGGTTGATGTTTAGCATCGACTCAGTTTTTTTGCGAGCTTGCGACTAAGTCACACTCAGGATATATCATATAACTGGTATGTCAGTGGTCGCGAGATTTGATTTGCTAATGACCCCAAATAATACCAAGTTCTTGACACTTGGAAGCGAAATCTTAATTAGAGGCAATCCAAAGTGATCTTGAGTTTAGACAAGGGCAAGATGTAGCTCGTGTGGTATGATGTTAAATCAAAAGATTTTATGAGCAATTTCAAAGTTGTGTTACCCGAGTGGGTGTATTTTTTTTTACCTCAATGGTATATTTTGGGTGCAATTAAGAATAAATCAATTTTGATTTATCCAGTAAGTCTAAAACTTGGATTACTTTTTTTTTAGATCTTCTTCTGAATTAACAAGCTGAGGGTATTTTTTTTTATTATTTTTCAGGGTCATATAAACGTTACCTTTGAGTCACTAATTTTTTATGATTTTATTTTGCATAGACTCATAGGCGTATACGTTAAATTTTTTGCTTTACTATCAGGCTGATAGAAAATTGAAGTCTTTCCGGAGAACTAAAGGCTTATCATTTACAGGAGATGAGAGTAAAGTAAGACAGTCGTTTCACAAAGAAATGATCAAAATATGATACCGAGATGAGAACCTTGTTAAGAGAAGCTAAGCGTAGTGAAGGAAGATTCCTAACCGAATTTTTAGATTTTCAATAGATAATTCTAGAAGTTTAGGCTGACAGAAAACGGTTATGTCTGATACCTATAGCAGTTTCTTCTAGAGGCTATTATCTGGGGAGACGATTAACACCATGATCGAATATTTCGCTGTCAACGATTCTGATTAAGCTGGAAAAGCTCTTGTCTTCTTCAAAAAATTTTTTTACGTTGCCACAGAAAAATTAAGAAATTTTTGCTTCGTGTAGCTTTTTAAGCTCATATTCGTTTTTTTGAAATTTCCGTTAGAAGCTTGGTTAAGTTAACCTTGCAAACCTTTTTGGTTGCATCCCATAAGTTATTTGTTTTTACAGGCTGTGATGCACCGGGTGCTAACAGATGCCGTTACGACGTTTGGCAGGGAGTTAGTCTTCCTGAGGAACAGACTGATTGGAAGGGTAGTCTATGGGGGCGAACGTTTGACCTTTGGGACCTTTTAAAGGTTTTATTACTCAATGGTTATTTCTATCTGAGCCAAAGGAGAGCCTAGCTACTGTAGTCGACCTCAGCTCCAATTAGCCTATTAGTGGTGATAGGCTAGGCTGTTGGCAGTAGTGTATTTCGGAACACCCTATTAATTAATTTTTTTTGACTTATGGTGGTGTGGTAGACACCGTTTCAGTTTAGTGGATGCTATAATCTACTCCCTTTTGTTGGTGGACACCAGGGTCACCAATTCTGTATTTTATTCTCTCCACCTTTCAGTATATCGTGGTGAGGTGTTTATCTCCTGTTATCTGGGATGGACTAGATGTTTTTCGTTGTTGTTCTAGGGCAAGACCAGTAGACGAGGGTTCTTCATGCAACTTGGAGAAGCGCAATGCTGGTTAAGTTTTATATCTCTATGTAGCCACCCTGAAGAATGACGGAGAGCGCTTTTTTTTCCGGCTCATATTCCTAGGTAGATTTGCCACTTTAGTGCGATGTGGCGAAGATTTATTTACCTTTTGCTAAGAGCTTTCACCAAGCTCGATATGGAGTTGTCATAACCAAGAGTTTGGGATTTGAATTTCTGTATATATTTCTGTATATATTTCCGTATATATTAGCTGCCTGAGAGCATGTGCTCAAAATGTGTGATTTTGAGTCGTTTTGCTTATGGACTCCTATATATCCTGTAGAAAAGGAATGTTTCCTTCCGGCGGGAAATATCCTCGAGTTTAGCTGATAAGTAACGAACCCAAAAACACCATGTCATTGCGATGCTTCCATTAATGTAACGGTTACCAATTAACTTCTTTTAAAGTATCTGAAAGGATCTGGTATTATTATCGACTACAAACAGTGCTTTCCCTAAGTATGATCAACATTATATGGAGTTTTGAGCGGGTTCGCTTGATATATGTCAGGCAATTTAACCGTGTTGGCTAAACTTCAGTCTTATGGTTTGTCTAAAACTCTCAGAGATTTTTCTTTGGAAGTGATAGTTAGTAGCATCCTTACAGCTAGAACCCATTCTCTACGACATAAAGGTGGCGTTTAGCACAGATAAGTTCCTGTAAAAATAAGCTGCCACAATAAAAAATTTCTTCTTTCGTAAATCACATTAAATTTATAAGAAATAGCTGAATATTTTCTTTGTACTTTAATAAGTTATATATAACCGACAACATCGGTAGACATTCATAATCGGTTTTAGTAGCAGAGCAATTTAGCTGTCCAGACGCGGGCTATTGTCACTTTTTTTCGTGAGACAGGACTGGAAATCTGTCCAATGTTTTCTATGTGTCCTTAACTTACTTATGTGTGTCTTTCGGACTTAGAGGGAAACGATGTTGTAAATGCCATACATTTTTTATATGTGGGGATAGTGTGCCCTATAATCTACTTCTTTCTCCTGCTACGGTATCGCGCTAGTGCCCGCTCCCCCGATCCAACGCCCGCTTCTACCCCCGCGGCCTCTATCAGTCCATTCCCGCTCTCTCTCATTCTCTCTCTCCCCTTCTCGTCCTCTCTCTCCCCCCTCCTTCCCCTCTCACCCCTCTCTCTACCCCTTTCTCTCCCTCTCTCTTTCCCTCTCTCTCCCCCCCTTTGGCTTTATAAATGGTAGCTTCCTGTGCTGAGAATGCGCCCTATCAGTAGGGCCATCAACAATATCAGAGTTATAAGTTAGTTTACGTAAAATGTGTTTAGGATAGGCATCTTTAATAAAAATGTTGTACAGATTCTCTAAGTTTCTTTTTTCGAAACCTATCATCACTAATGTGTATGACCCCAATCACAAACCCAATCGTCGCCTTATTCAAACACATTCCAAATATAAAAATTGCGAAATATGTATATGTATATGTCCATACACGTAGAATAATAAAAAAACTAAATATACATATATAATATATATATTTGCAAGCCAGATACGTGGTGCAAGTTATGCAGTAATTAAGGTCGTGAACCTTAAGGTATTATCCTTCAAACTTTACAGCTAAAATTGGCATTTTAAACGTCATAAATTGAAGCCAACCAGGCATTTAATTTGTAATTATTTTCGCAATTCTAAGCTAGTCGTAGATTTAAAGATGACTGAATAAAACCCTACATATGTAAAATATTATTTGCTCAGTATAATTTTGACGAAAATAATTATTTATATGTAGGTAAGTAAAAATAACCATTGGATGAATATAAAAGCAATAATCGGATTAATGTAATCGGCCGGAAAATACTTTTATAATTTTATTCTATTCTTTTTTCTTTTCAGTATGTTTGGTGTTCAACAAAAATAACATGGGCATTGATTTTGGAGATATTAAAATATAAGATTTTCAGGACATATGTTTATACGAGGGTCGTTCAATAAGTAAAGAGACAATTGGTCTCAGCTTAAACCCAATCAACAAAACCGCTCCATACTTCTAGGAGTGCAAGTTGTTAATCTTGTGATGAATTTTAATCACCTGTTCGGTCATGTAATGTAAACATAACCTCAAAATATCCACACTTTAGAAGAGCAGCGTTCTATCATCAGATTCTTAGTAGCAGAATATGTTAAGCCAAGTGAAATACATTCTAGAATGTTATTATAGTATGGACAAAGTTGCATGAACCGTGCGAACAAGAGTGTGTGACGAGCAGCGAAGTGGACGTCGCGTCGAAGTTTCCGGTCCCTCGTTGGAATCGAGGATTGATGGACTTATTCGTGATAACAGAATAATTACTGTTGAAATGATAGCTCAAGAGGTTAGGGTAAGCGTTGGAACTGTACAGAATATTATTCAAAACCATTTATAGTACCGATAGGTTCTCAGGCAGCTTACAGAAACTTATGAAGAGTTGAGACTCAAGATCTGAGTTGGGAGATCTTGCCTCATACCACATACAGCCCCGACTTGGCTTTGTGTGACTTTTAACTGTTCCCTACGTGGAAAGAGATTCACTGAGAATGAAGAAGTGAGGGAAAGAGTGGCTTCGACGTCAACCGAAAGAATTCTTTGCCACAGGAATCAAGAAGCTAGCAGAAACGTGAGACAAGTGTATTAATGTTTGAGGGGGGGATTATGTTGAAAAGTAGGTTCAATTTTGTAGCAATCCAATAAACCGTTCTTGAGCTATTTACTTATTGAATGACCCTTGTATTTTTGGGTAAATTCGCTCCTAAAGAAATATATGCAGCGATACCGTTCGAAAACTATAGGTTCGGTTTCTACTTCAATATGTGTACCAAATTTTGATATCTCATTTAGTTCAAGAGTTATCGTACCAACGGACAGACAAATTGACGGAAATTTGCAGCTATGTTTCTCGAGGGTCTAGGGCTTTTAAAAGGCGAAGAAATATAAAAATCTCGGACAGCGACAGCAAAGGGAATTAAAAAAAATCAATTTCAGTACAGAACATAATTAAAACTCTATTTTAATTTTAAATATGTTCATAAAAAGTTTAATAAGCACTTAACTACGTCTCCAATAATTCTGCCAATATTTTCATAGCAACTGTGCTTATTTTTTGAGGCATTAATTCCTAATTGATATTTTTATATGGCATAAAAGTGGAAAATACAACATCAATAAGCACTTAGCTTGAATTTTTATTAGTTTACTGATCGTTAAATAATTGGATTACACGTCTGGAAGTTTTGAATGATAAGTACAATTGACATTCATTGAGGGTAAAGTTTTTTTCTTTAAACGAAGAAAAAACCTTAAAAAAAAGGTAGCCTGCAAATAATGCCCCAAAAAGTATTAAAAATTTGATAATATATTTTATATGGAAGGTTTGGTAAGGTTTTAATGAGCCACTTCCCTCCGACGAGTCAGCATTAATATACACAATGAGACTTTAGCGAAATGTATAATATGGAACGGAATCTTTACGGGTCCTAACTCAACCTCCGCAGCAGAATCTGCCAGATAATTTAGAATCGTTTGAATTCTTGACATACGGGAGCACGGAATCCGACTGAACTATCAAAACTAAGGGACAAGTCCGTATTAAAAATGACAAGTTAGACTTTGGCAAAAATTTCCCTTGGATGTGTATATTATATATATATATATATATATATATATATATATATATATATATATATATATATATATATATATATATATATATACAGTGGCGAACAAAAGTATGGAAACATTTAAATTTCCATCTCTAGTCTTAACATTTAAACGGTTTACAATTACAATATTTATTTATTAATCGCGTACATGCTAACAAATATTTTGAAGACTAAAACAGTTACTGTTTATTAAAAATGTGCTTAGTTTTTAACGTAACAAAATTATGCACAAACAAAAGTATGGAAACTTTTTGTTATAAAATAAAGATTCTACCAAAACGACTAAGATGTCGAAAATATTTAATATTTAGTGGGATATCCTTTTACGTCAATCACTGCTTGACATCTGCCCATAGAATCAATAAGCCTAGCATAAAAATCGAGTGATATTTTTTCCATTCTTGTTTTAATGCGATCCAAAGTTCGTCCCGGTTTTTTTATATTCCTTTTCTTAATTGGTTTATCCAGATAGTGTCAAAGATTCTCTAGCGGGTTCAAATCAGTTGATTGTGAAGGCCAGAGAATTACCCGAATCCTTTGTTCAGAAAACCAATTCTTGGCCAAACGAGATGTGTGGTTTGGGTCATTGCCTTGTTGAAAAATCCATTACAGTGGCAAGTCCTCTTCATAAGGAATCAAATTATTTTCCAATATCTCAAGATACATTTGAGCATCCATTCTGCCATTTATCTTTGGCAATGGCCCCGTACCAGACCGTCGAAAACAACCCCATACCATGACATTTCCACTGCTATGTTTGACAGTAGGTACAGGGTACTTTGGATCATATCTTAGACTAGCTGGTGTTCTTACATAACCAGTAGAATCATCTCCAAAGAAGTTGAACCTACTTTCGTCACTAAAGATTACTAGAGACCACTGATTTTGAGTCTAGTCTTTATGTTCCTTAGCAAATTTCAATCTTTCTTTTCTGTCCCCTCAGGGGGGGTCTGGGTCTATCCCAAGACTACGGGTCTGACGCACCCGAGGTACCCTAGTCCGTTTGTCCGTTGTTCTTACGTCCTTGTTCAATGTCAAATGCAATCTTAAGGTGTAGACGCCGTGCTAATGGGATGAATGGCCCAGCATATGTGGTCGCAAACGGCTCCCTCCTGACACCAGGCGCAATCAGGTTGTACCCTAGCCTGCCGTAGTATCCAGGCTCTGCTGCGGTGGACTGTTTATTTCCTAGGCATCTCGTGGGAACTCATATGTTTTCCAATAATTTTCCAAATCTGAATTCAAACGGGTCCAAAAGACCAATGTAAAATTTTGAAATTCTAGGTCTTCCATCAAATTAGGTAAATCGTTCCGCAAAAAATTGAATGGCGAGGAATACGACAATTTTTTGCGGATCGATTTACCTAATTTGATGGAAGACCTACCTATTGGTTTAAGACAAAACATGTACTTTCAACACGAGGGCTGCCCAGCTCACTACAGAGGAAGTGTTCGTGCATGGCTCAATGACAATTATCCCAACAAATGGATTGGAAGAGGCGGACCCATACCTTGGCCGGCGAGAAGCCCAGACCTAACACCGATGGATTATTATGTGTGGGGTCACATGAAAAGTCTCGTATACGACCAGATGATTCCTATCGAAAACGTGGATGTCCTAAGACAAAAAATAATTGATGCGGCTGACGAAATGAGGCGGCACCTTACAACCAGCGTTGTGAAAAGTAATTTAAGAAAAAGAATGAGAATTTGTGTTAGAAATAGGGCGACCATATAGAACATGAATTATAATTAATAAAAATATTAAATTGCAAGGTTTTTTTGTTTTTATTTGTGCATTTTTCGTATTTTCACCTAGAACTAAAAATTTACCTTTTGCTACCCGAGCCCGCTTTAGGTGTCATTCTGTGTACAGTTTTCCTATTAAAATCCTAGTATTATACCTTTTTTGATAGCTAAAAAGACGTAAAAGTTTTTAAAATAATGTGCAGAATAACTTCCATACATTTTTTTTTTCTCTTTATTGATTTAAAGTAGGAAACACTTGGTAAAAATTCGTAATTTAGAAACATTAACAAGCCGCCATTTGAAACTGTTAGTAACTAGTTCAAATTTTTTTGATGATTTTTGATACTTGACATACAGACTAACTAAAAATAACCAAAAAATCGCACTCGAGAACCTCTAAGAAAAAAAAAATCGATATAAAAGCAAAAAAAAATGTTTTTTTTTAGAAAATCTTTAAACTTCAATATCTCGAAAACGGTTAAGTTTAGGATATCATGTCATAGAGCCAAATCGGTCAGAAACGACCTAAATTATAACGTCCTTAATTATCTAAGACGACTTTCCCTATAACCCTGTATATATATATATATATATATATATATATATATATATATATATATATATATATATATATATATATATATATATATGATTGCAAAGGTTCGTGCTTTATTAGAAATCAAATTAAATACAACACATTTTCATGAAAATTAGTATTTATTGACCAATAATGTACTCTCCATCATTTTCTATAACTGTTTCCCATCGTGTAAAGTGAAAAGAGTATTCTTAGATCTTGCTCCTAGGCTGACTGTGATATATACAACTATTTACTTCTTTTTTTCTGAAAGTACCGTGCAGATGCCTGCGTAGGCGTCTGTACTAAAGTTCTCTCATCAGATAAACCTGTTTAAAAACCCCATATTGGAATGTCTGAAAATTGTTTATTTCTGTCCACTGGCGGATATTGCGTAGACAAGACAGTCTTTCTCGTTCTATTCACCTTTTGCCTGTAGAATCAGGCGTTGGAGCCTGTAACGCTTACCACGAACATGACCCAAGTAAGAAATGTTTCACCTTTAAATGTTTTGAAATAATTTACGATATTCTAGATTGGCTCTTTCGATTACCTCTTTATTTTTTAGTCTGTCAACCCAAGATATTCTTAACATTTTTCTCAGCATCCACATTTCAAATGCCTCTAGTTTATTAACAGATGAGATTCTCAAGGTCCATGTTTTAACACCATATAATAGAATGGATAAAACAGCACTTAGCCATCCTGAGTTGGACATTTACAAAAAAAGTTCTAGCATATATTAATAAATTATGCGCTATGGGTCAAATGAGGGGAAAAAGAAAATATGGAGAAGTTCTATCATACGTCCTTATTAAGTCATAAAAAAGGATCATCTTTAGGGTTAATCGTCTGGAAGTAAAAAGGGCCATTTGAGGGCAAAAATTGTGTTTACACTGTTTGTAAGATAAGCGGTAATTGTGGTAGAACAATAAAAAAAGTGATATGTTTAAAATTTTAAGAGTACTTACAGAAATAAAAATAACAAGACTATTCACATCAGAAGACGTAGACGATGTATAATATTTTTAAATCGTATCTTTTTCTTTGGGTAGACTTCATAAAGTTAATTCATAAAAAACTAAAATTTAAAAAAATTAAACCCACTCCAAAAACGAATCAAAAATACAAAACATTATCTTTGCTTGACCTCAAAAAGTTGGTATTTACCTGCTCATAAAATAAAATATAATTAGCAAAACAAATCTTTGCTGTTATGGCTTAAAACGAAAAATGCAAGAAATATGAGTTATATATAATTCATCTATAATATATATAAAATGCAACGTCTCTCTGTCTGTCTGTCTGTCTGTCCGTTAGTGCGCTTATCACTGGAGAACCATTTATCCGATTTACGTACTGTTTTTTTAAAAACATACATATGTTCTCTGGCCAGGTTATAGGCTATATTTTATTACGATAGGCAGCATAAGGAATGAGCAGTGACTTAAAATAGTGAATGAAGTCGGTAAAAAATTTGCCGCTAGCGCGTTCCCTTGCCATACACAGCCTAAACCATTAAATATGGAACAATATTATGTAGCAGAGAATATCTATAATCTATAATATATATAAAATGCAATGTCTCTCTGTCTGTCCATTAGTGCGATTATCAAACGAGAACCACTTATCCGATTTACCTGTCTTTTTTAGTGTTCCGTACGGAACACTTATAAGATCACTTCGGTGTCTGTCTGTCTGTCTGTCTGTCACACCCGATTTTCTCCGAAACTATTTGACATAGAAAGGTGAAATTTGGTAATAATATAGGAATTGATGGCCTCATCAGAGCCATGTAGTTTTGGGAATTAAATTTTGACTTAAGGGGTTAGTTTTGGGGGGTGAAGTCGGAAGTGAAAAAAAATATTTTTTACTAGGTCATCGAGTGTGGTGTCAAATGAAAGCTTGTGAAAACGCGAGTAAAAAATATATATATAATATTATACTTGCGCGCACTTTTCTTTGTATTATTTTTAAAAATTCGCGAAAAATCGCTGTCCCGGGCCTTATCTCGAAAAGTACTTATCAAAAAATTTCGAAAAAATTCTGGAATATTCTCCACGGGGTGTAGATTGAACGAAAATTATCACGAGTGCATTACCTTTAATAAATTATATGGTATATAAAAAAAAACAAAAATTTCAAGGTCATCAAATTTCAGTAAAGATTGGTAGCAAAGTTTGTTGAAAACTCATTTGGGGTGTGTTTTGTGAAGTCACTGATCATTTTATACCACCGAAACATAAATTTTGACTTAACGGGTTCGTTTTGACGGGCGAAATCGGAAGTGAAATAAATTTTTTTTTACTAGATCATCGAGTGTGGTGTCAAATGAAAGCTTGTGAAAACACGAGTAAAAAATATATATATAATGTAATACTTGCGCACACTTTTCTTCGTATTACTTTTAAAAAATCGCTGTCCCCTACCTTATCTCGAAAAGTACTGATCAAAAATTTTTTAAAAAATTCTGGAATATTCTCCACGGGGTATAGATTGAACTAAAATTAACACGAGTGCATTACCTTTAATAATTTATTTCGTATATAAAAAAAAACAAAATTTCAAGGTCCCTAGTTTTCAGTAAAGATTGGAAACAAACTTTGTTGAAAACTCATTTGGGGTGTGTCTTGTGAAGTCACTGATCATTTTATACCACCCTAACAAAAAATTTTATTTTAAAAACAATCAACGTACGGAACACTAATTGTGCGATTACAAGCTCTACTGGGACATCGGTATCCATACAGATAAAACAGTCTCCGCTAATAGACCCGATATTACTTTTCAGTGCAAAAAAGGAAAAGTCACCTATCTAATTGACATAGCTGTCCCCAACGACACAAACATCCAAACGAAATACACAGAAAAAATTTCCAAATACACAGACCTTGCAACGGAAATAAAAAGGCTATGGAGACAAGAAAAAGTCATCATTGTCCCCCCTCATTATATCAGCCATAGGCCTTACACCAATAACATTCACACCACATTTGGTGCAATTAGGACTCAACACAGACATACACAGAAACATTCAGAAGTCAGTGATTTTGAAAACATGTAACATTGTCAGGTCATTCCTTAATACGGAATGGTAATAGCGTTTGTGCTGACTTGGTTTTGGCCCGTCAGCCAAACATAGAACCACATTGATCAAATGTGAGAAAGAAGAACTTTTTGTAATGATAATAAACTATATCTATAATATATATAAAATACAACGTCTCTCTGTCTGTCTGTCTGTTAGTGCGCTTATCCCTCGAGAACCACTTATCCGATTTACGTGATTTTTCTCTGACCAGGTTATAGATATATATTTTATTATATCTATACTATATATAAAATGCAACGTATCTCTGTCTGTCTGTCCGTTAGTGCGCTTATCACTGGAGAACTACTTATCCGATTTTCGTACTTTTTTTTTAAAACATACATGTGTTTTCTGGCCAGGTTATAGACTATATTTTATTACGATAGGTAGCGCAAGCCGGAAAAAAATTTGCTGCTAGCGCGTTCTTTTGCAATACACAGTCTTAAAATATTAAACAATATTATGCAGCAGAGAATATCTATAATCTATAATATATATATATATATATATATATATATATATATATATATATATATATATATATATATATATATATGTATATATATGTATATATATATATATATATATATATATATATATATATATATATATATATATATATGTATATATATGTATATATATATATATATATATATATATATATATATATATATATATATATATATATATATATATATATAAAATGCAATGTCTCTCTGTGTGTCTGTCTGTCCATTAGTGCGCTTATCACTCGAGAATCACTTATCCGATTTACGTGTTTTTTATAAATTTATACATATGTTCTCTATAATTCGATATAAGCCTAGATAATGGGAGATAAGGTGAGAAAATGGGAGATAAGGAGAAAAATAATGGGAGATCAGTCGAGATAAGCCTCGATAATGGGAGATAAGTATAAATAATGGAAGATAAGGAGAAATAATGGGAGATAAACAGAGATAAGTCTAGATAATGGAAGTTATGGTGACATAATGGGAGATAAGGAGAAATAATGGGAGATAAGGAGAAATATTGCGAGATAAGTCGAGATAAGCCTAGATAATGGGAAATAAGGTGAGATAATGGGAGATAAGGAGAAATAATGGGAGATAAGGAGAAATAACGGGAGATGAGCAGAGATAAGCCTAGATGATGGAAATTATGTAGAGATAATGGGAGATAAGGAGAAATATTGGGAGATAAGGGCAAATAATAAATAAGAAATATTTTATTACGTTGGGTAACATAAGGAATAAGCAGCGACGATAGTAGTGAATCAAGTCCACGCGAGCGGAGCCGCGGGCCCTGCTAGTATTTAATACAAAAATACAATACGTTGTGGCAGCCTCTGTTTGCTGAAAAATACTATGCAAAACGGTAGCTCATATGTCGCAGAGAATGGGTTCTGGCTATAAAACGTTGCTTTTCTTTTATTACTGCACCACTATGTAATAACTATGCTTGACTAGCATTAAAATAGGAAACGCTAGGTTCTATAAACGCTGTTAAATTAAACAGAACTTGTGTAATACAAAACTGGACAAGACAATTCAAGAATTTGTTGTATGGATTACCTAATCACATGAATTGCCTAGGACTGTGTTTTCTACTGAGTACAATTTAAATCACTTTTTTCGTACACGCTCCGCTCCTGTAGCGCTTTAGGGATTTCTCTGCAGCAAGTGCGTCTTGCCCATAAAAAATATCGCAAACACTTAACTAGGTATGATAAATGTCGGAACGTCAAATGTAACAACTTTATACTTAATCAATTGGTCGCAGTCGTAGAAAATTGTTTACGCAACTCTTATTGCAAAAACGTATATGATAAAGTACCCGGAGGTGAGTTTGAATTAATAATAGGTAGTAAGGATTCTGTGACTTAATTTCATACAAGAGAAATATGAGGCTGGTTTGAAAAGTCCGTGCAAAAATAAAAACTACTTATGTGTTTGGGGTAAACCTTTTTTTATTTTTCGACATAGTCTCCTTTTAGGCTTATACACTTCGTCCAACGATGTTCTAGTTTGTTGATCCCTTCCGAATAATAGGATTTGTCCAAGTCTGCAAAATATCCATTAGTGTCTGCAATCACCTCCTCGTTTGAATAAAATCTTTGTCCCGCCAGCAATCTCTTCAAATTGGGGAACAAATAGTAGTCCAAGGGAGCCAAGTCTGGAGAATGGGGGGATATGAAACGAGTTGGAATCCTATTTCCATTAATTTTGCGACCACAACTGCTGAGGTGTGTGCTGGTGCGTTGTCGTGATGGAAAAGGACTTTCTTGTGGGCCAATCGCGGGCGTTTTTCTTGCAGCTCGGTTTTTCAAACGGTCCAATAACGATGAATAATATTCACCTGTAATAGTTTTACCCCCTTTCCAGATAGTCAATGAGGATTATCCCTTGCGAATCCCAAAAGACAGTCGCCATAACCTTTCCGGCCGAAGGAACGGTCTTCGCCTTTTTTGGTGCAGATTCCCCGTTGGTAACCCATTGTTTAGATTGTTGTTTGGTTCTCAGGAGTATAGTCATGTATCCATGTTTCATCCACAGTGACAAAACGACGCTTAAAGTCCTCCGGATTCTTCTGGAACAGCTGCAAATCATCCTTGCAACACTTCACACGATTCCGTTTTTGGTCAAGCGTGAGCAATCGCGGCACCCATCTTGCGGATAGCTTTCTCATGTCCAAATGTTTATGCAAAATAATTATGTACCCGTTCAGTCGAGATGCCCACAGCATTAGCAATCTCACGCACCGTAACTCTTCTGTCATCCATTACCATATCATGGATTTGATCAATGATTTCTGGAGTCGTAACCTCCACAGGCCGTCTAGAACGTTCAGCGTCACTTGTGCCCATATGGCCAGTCCAAAAATTTTGAAACCACTTATAAACTGTTCTAATCGAAGGTGCAGAGTAACCATAATGTTTATCAAGGTTCTCTTTAGTCTCCTGAGGCGTTTTGCCTTTCATAAAGTAATGTTTAATCACCACACGAAATTCTTTTCGTCAATTTCTTGAAAATCACTCGACTTCCTTGATTCACACGAATGCCAAACACAAAGAAATAGACCAATATGGCTGAAACTTGGTGTGCGTTCATTCAAGAGATGCTACTAACTAAACATATACGATACGCGCCGGTGGTGCCATCTCTCGGACTTTGCACGGACTTTTCAAACCAGCCTCGTATTTAGGAAATAGGTAAAAATACATAAAATTTAAATTCTGAATTTTGTTTTAAGAGAAAAAAATGTAAATTTGTAATTTCATATCAGATTTGAAATAAAAAGGAATGATAATGAAGCGTCCAGCAGGATATTCCAACCCTTGCGGGATTACAAAATTATGGAAATATCTTCAAATTGGGGACCACTTTCACTACAAAAAAATGCTTATATATTCTCTGATTTAAATAAAAGGAAAGATTTTTTTTTTAATTTAAACATTTCTGGTTTTATTTGCTTAATGAGTTTTAATATTAACATAGATTACACAGGGCAACAAAAAAATATTTTTTGTTTTGGTGCCTGGGATTTTAGAGCTGATTTTAACTATATTTGGGACGCTAAATCTATACATGCAATCCGTTTTTCTCTATCAGCTCTACTTTTTTAGATACATCAACTTATCTACCAATGTGGTTTTTATTCAGTATATTCATTTATGAGAGTTCTAAAATTATTATATATTCATTAATGTAGGTACAATGGTTTTATTGTCAGTCTGTAATTGAGTAAATTCCAGGTAAATCTATAAATAGTGGAACCATTGCCTATCAGGTACCTGAACTGACCCTTTTAATCACCTAACTCGGGTAAGTCTCGTCAGTTTGTGCGTTCTTACTAATGAGAGTAGATCGAATTCGGCGTGTTATTTTATGTTAAGAAAAGAGTGTTTTTGTGTTATTGAACAGAATTAAAATGAGTTCAGGTTCCAGTTCAAGAAGAAGTTGTGTAAATCAACCCGATGTGTTTTGCTATATATGCGGAGAATACATGTTTCAACAAAACAGACAAACTATTACTGACTTTGTAAAAGCGAGCGTATCTTGGATACTTTGGAGTTAAGCTTGGTGATCAGGACAAAACGTGGGCCCCGCATCTCGTATGTAAAACTTGTACAGAGCATTACGGCAGTGGACTACCGGGAAAAGAAAATGTCTAAAATTCGGCGTACCAATGGTTTGGAGGAGAACCAAAAAACCACTTCAATGATTGTTATTTCTGTTTAGTAAATACTAATGGAATCAATCGAAATAACCGCAGTAAGTGGACTTATCCCAATTTAGACTCGGCAATACGCCCTATCCCGCACTCAGATGAAATACCGATTCCAACATTTCATCAGCTACCACATATCTCTGATGACGAATATTTTCCCTCTGATCGCTCTCCTGATGCTAATAAAAGTTCTGATGCTAATGAAACTAACAGTGACTATGAGGGGACGTCATCAGTTCCTCAACGCTTCAATCAAAATGAATTAAATGATCTCACCAGGGATCTCAATTTATCGAAAAAAGCTTCTGAAGTACTGGCTTCTAGGTTGAACGACAAAAAATTTACTGGAACAAGGAACCGAAATTACCTTTTACCGTACAAGAGAAAAAGATCTGCTACCATTATTTTCTCAAGAAGACAATCTTGTATTTTGTCACGAAATTAGGGGACTCATGAAAGAAATGGGACTTTCTGAATATATTCCAGATGATTGGCGCCTATGTATTGACAGTTCAAAGCGAAGTTTAAAAACGTGTCCTTCTACAGAATGGGAATAAATATGGTTCAACACCACTAGCTCACTCAACGAAACTGAAAGAAGAATATAATACCATAGCTTTGGTCTTGGAGAAGATAAAGTATTACGAACATCAATGGATGATTTGTGTAGACTTAAAAATGGTAAACTTTCTTCTTGGGCAGCAAAGTGGTTACACGAAATATCCGTGTTTCTTGTGCCTCTGGGATAGTAGGGACAAAAACACACCACTGGGTTAGAAAAGATTGGCCTCAGAGAGAAAACATGGACGTTGGGGAAAAGAATGTCATTAACGACGCTTTGGTTGAAAGAGAAAAAATCATACTTCCTCCGTTACATATAAAGTTGGGCTTAATGAAGCAATTTGTAAAGGCTCTTGATAAGAATGGGTCTTTTTTTGCACATATAGGGGTAAAAATGCATCAGTTGAGCACAGAAAAACTCAAAGCAGGGATATTTGACGGCCCACAAATAAGACAATTAATTAAGGATCCTGCCTTCATAAATTCAATGAATCAAGTTGAACGAGAAGCTTGGACATCATTTGTTGCAGTTGTAGAAAATTTTCTAGGCAAACATAAAGCTCAAAACTATGTTGAAATGGTTAACAAGATGCTTAATAGTTTCAAATCCTTAGGGTGCAATATGATTATTAAAATACACTATTTACACAGCCACTTAGACCGTTTTCCAGAAAATTTAGGAGACATGAGTAAGGAACAAGGTGAAAGATTTCACCAAGATATTAAAGTTATGGAGGACCGCTACCAAGGAAGATGGGACATGCACATGATGGCAGATTACTGCTGGAGTTTAAAAAGGGACTGTTTAAAAAAACATTCAAGAATGTCGCGGAAAAGAAGCTTTCCAAGTGTTGAGTGACTATTTCATTTCTTCAATGTTTTTTTTTTGTTTGTAAGTACGACATAATATTGTATTTTGTATAACTAAAATAAAAATTACGTATCTACTTTTGTTTACTACACTTACGGATTTGAGTTACAATAATGTAACTTATATTTCTCTAAAATTGTATATCTTAAAAATTTGAGCTCCTAGGTACAAATGAATACGTTATTTGAATTCAGGACATCAAATTGATATAGAATCAGCTCAAAAAACCTCGACACCAAAACAGCTGTTCCCCTGTGTTATTTCTGTTATTTTTGAAATATTAAATTTTCCTTAATGACCTTTGTTATCAGTTTTTTTTAGATATTTTTTTCTTTGAATCTTTATTCAGTTGAAGTTGAATTTAAAATCCACAGTATTAAATGTATTACAAGTTAAGGGAATACAAAATTTCCTTACCACTCCTGTATTAGGATCCTTAGCCCCATTACTAAAAGTACTGGCCAAGGTGCTAGAACAACTTTCGTCGTAGTGCGCATTCTGACCGTCATTAATGGCGCTATTGATACTGACTGTCCACATACTGGCAGCATATCCATCACAGTTGC
Organism: Pachyrhynchus sulphureomaculatus; assembly: GCA_019049505.1. Taxonomy (NCBI): domain Eukaryota; kingdom Metazoa; phylum Arthropoda; class Insecta; order Coleoptera; family Curculionidae; genus Pachyrhynchus; species Pachyrhynchus sulphureomaculatus. The sequence goes on along the minus strand of CM032446.1, from coordinate 263,736,928 downwards.
AGTCATCGTCTTCCCCTCCGTCCCCACTGGCCCATACGTAGATGTTACCTAAGCCGTTTCTTCCCTGAAATAAATATTGGTATTATTATGGTACTCCTATCATTTGAGAACCTACTATTTCTACCATTTCTTTATTTTTAGAAAACTATATTTAAACAAAAAAGAAACAGTAAAATTATTTACGCAGTACTACATTGGTAAATATAAATGCAAAATAAATTTTTGTGTTTCGTAAATCCGCAACTGTCGCATGGATATTATCGAGATTTTTGCTTTTTTAAGGACATTCTAGTGTCATAATTTTGCTGAAAAACAGGAAAAGAAAACTTGTGAATTAATATTTATTAAAAGTAACAAAGACATTATCTATACAGCATACAAAATATGAATAAATTACAGACATTTCACAAATTACATAAACTTAAAAATTAGCTAGTTTGCATTTATTCTTTTATGTTTTGCAATAAATTATGACGTTAGAGCAGGGGTGCTCAAACTTGAACTGCTGGCGATCTACCTCAATATTGTTAGACTACGATCGATCGACTCTGAGAGGCTGCAAGTAAGTGTGATGCAAGATTGTCGTCTAGGTAGGGTGTATCGTGGCATAGATATTAGTTTTCCGCACAATATGCATTTTTTCAGTCAAGGTAAGTGTAGGTCTGCTCTAAAACAAACGAGTTCTAGTGTCTAAACTTAACTAAAGAGTACTACTACTAAAGTTGCAATTTACTTTTGAATGCGTTTATTATGCTAATCATCTCAATAATTGTTTTTTTCCTTTATCTTGAAGCTCCAAATTAATGGTGTTTAAATGCATTGTGATGTCTGTCAAAAATGCGAAATCAGTCAGCCATTTTCCGTTTTTCAGCATCTGAGTGTCATCACCTCTTACGTCCAGAAAAGCTGTTATTTCGGGCAATAATTCTTGAAACCTTTCTAGGAATTTTCCTCGACTCAACGACCTGACGTCCGTGTGAAGAACCAAATCAGTGTGTTCAGCTGATTCACTATCTTCCAACTGCAATTTAAAGAGCCGTCGTTGCAACCTACGTGTGCACGGATAGAATTCACAATTTTTATTGCAATGCTCATAATCTCCACCATGTTTAGAACTTTTGAACACAAAACTTGTTGATGTATTGTAGGAATTTTCCGCGACTCAACCACCTGACGTCCGTTGTACATTCCATGATATCATGTTATAGTTTATCTGCCATGTCCTGACTCATGACTCCAACACGCCTTGTGACAGTCGGACGAGATAACTGAAGTTCTCTAATAGCAGACATAATCTCTGTTTTATTTTGAAAATCTCCAAATAAAGTCTCACCCGCTTCAATAAATGCTTCCTTCACAACCAATCCATCATCAAAATGGTTTCTTATGTTTCGCCAATATATGAGATATTTTAAGTGACGCGATCGTTGCGGCTTTTGATTGTTTGGCTGGTCTTGTGAACATGGTTTGTTCTTTTTTTTCAAACAAGTTATCAAATCACGTACTTTTCGTTTTCTTAATTCACTCTGTGACGGAAAATCCTTTTCATAGTTTTTATGAACCGTTTTATGATGCCTCTCTAAGTGCCCACGCTTAGGTATTGCAACTGACGCACGGCAAATGAGACAAATGCACTTATCCTTTACCATACAAAAGAAAAATTCTTCCTCCTAATCGCTATTAAAATGATAAGTTTTACTTTTCTTCGCCGCACTCATTTTGGACTATTTATTAATAAACTTTGTATCGATGTATCGCCTTCAAGTTACAACTCAGACTGACTCCTATTCCTGCAGGCGCAACATTTATATCGGCGCGAACGAAGTCTCGAATGTTCCCGTCAAACATGCCGCTCGAAGTTTCTAGAAAAATCGGCGGGAATCAAAAACGCGGCTTTTCTTTGACAAGTAACGCGCGTTCCTTTGATAAAGCCGCCTTTTGCCGCTAGCAGGGGGTTATTACGATAAAAGAAAGTGATGAGGGGAGTTATTCTGGCCTAATTGTGGATCGAATAAATTTTAGTAGTTGATTCATTACATTTTGTTTTAGTTACCTAAACAAAATCTGCGAATAGTTCTATATCGGAATTTTTTTCTCGAGATCGACTCAAAAATCACTCGCGATCGACTTGTCGATCGCGATCGACCGTTTGAGCACCCCTGCGTTAGAGTGTCCTTTAAAAACCCAGAATTCCAAACTGCTAAGAGCTAAATTCTAGTTGGTTAATTTAGTTACTTGGTTATTACTACAGTGTTATGTACTATCCTTAAACTGGCACAATTATGTTCAAAAATTATGAATATTTTTATAGAAAAATAATGCGAGAAAATAAAAAAACAGATTCTTTTTATGTAGGAGTTTGACAAATATAACTATGACAATATTTGCATGATGGAATTTTTTAAAATTATATAAGTTTTGTATGCTGATACAATTGTTATGTCTCAAACTGAGTTAAAAATATTTTAATATTTTCTTTATTTAAGTAGTAAGTAGGAAACCCTAGTAACATATTTTCATTTTTAAGCCAATTAGCAAAAATATTTTAAAATATAAAATATTTTATGTAAAAGTTTAAGTCGACTATAGTTTTTTAAAAGTTTGTCTCCGAGTAATATAATATTTTTCATATCTAAAGTGGACTTAAATGAAAATTTGAAAAATTATATACTTGGTGCCATCTAGAAGTTGCCGGAGGAACACGAAATAATATCGACTCACGCTGATAGGTGACAGTAGGTAAATCTCTAACGACGCGGCGTGTCACGTTTCAACTTGCTGGCTCGTTCAGCTTGTTGCGTAAGCACGTTTGCGAAAAAGTTTCATCGTATCTTTCTGAGATTTTCACAGTGGATACGGAAAAAAGAGCAGGGCGTGTGTATGAAACTTTGGTTTCAATTCGGGAAAAGTGCAACTGAAACTTATGAAATTACTCGGAAAACATTTGGGGACGAGGCTCTGAACCGTATGCAAATTTCCGAGAACTTTTCGTGATTTTAGGTTGGCTCAACCTCGATGGCAGCCGACGAGCGTTCCGGAGATCTTCGACGACAATTATGCCTGAAGTCATCGCCAAAGTTCAACAAATCATTTTGTCATGTCGGACAATTTTGAAAAAGTTTTTATTGGTTAGAAAATGTCGAAAGCTTTAGAGCGAGAAGAGCTCTCTCCTGCGTAACCCCAATGCGCAGTTCTTTCTGCTCCCAAGAGTTTTTGGAGTAGAGTTCCACGACTGTCATGTTCCATTCCGCTTATTCGCTTGATTTGGCAGCCTGTGACTTCTTGCTGTACCCCCATATGAAAATAAGGTAAAAGGGTAGCCGCTTCGAGAGAGTAGAGGAGATACAACATTCCAATAATGTTCGTCCAGTAGAATAAACGGTGTAGAAAAACACTGCTTTGAAGATGGCAGGGAACTTCTGAAACTAAACAACCTTTCTTTCCTATAGAAGAACGAGCCCAGTAGAATTTATAAACAACATTTTAAATGCCTTGGAATCCAGTAGATTTTATCAACAGCATTTCAAATGCATTGGATATTCTGAAAGAATAAATAAAATTTATTATTTAAGGAATAGCATTATTTATTTTTGAAATCTATTCTTAGTCCCTTTTGCCACGGAGCAGAGTTGAGAATGAGATGGATATATCGCGATATTTTCTTCCTCCTTGTATTATCGCCATCTCAGTCTACACTAAAGTTTTGTACTCTACTACTGCTCATCAACAAGATTGGAGTTACACCGTTAGTTGTTATAGATAACACAACTCTACAAAAAAAATTTTTTGTTCTTGTTCTAAAATTTATTTTATGATTTTTCTATTCATTATGCTCCAAAATAAAGGAAAAGTACCCATATTTCATATAAAGTTTGCTTTTGTTGTAGTTATGATAA
>CM032446.1:263723439-263732932 GCA_019049505.1 Pachyrhynchus sulphureomaculatus | reverse complement strand
TGAGATGATTAACGCAATAAACGCATTCAAAAGTAAATTGCAACTTATGATAGATCAACTGAAAAGAAAGGATCTGAAAAATTTTCCGTCTTTGAAAGCAAGGATTCCTCAGTTGAATTATGATATTTATGAGGCAGAATTATTAAATATTTTGGGCCAATTCGAAATACGTTTTTATGATTTCAGGAAATTGGCAAATATCGCATCATTTATGAGTTATCCTTTTTCGTGTTGTAAAACATTGAGGAATTAGCTACTGAAATAGCAAGTCAGTTTAACATGGACTCATGTTCTGTTGAAAATGAGTTAGTGCAGATTATATCAGATATACATCTCAAAGCCACAGCATCTGATACAAAATTCTGGTGTTTTATATCTGAAGATAAATATCCGAATCTAAGGCAAATCGCCCTTCAATTGACGGCAATGTTTGGGTCAACTTACTTGTGCGAGTCTGCATTTTCTGAAATGAAGATAATTAAGTCAAAATATCGCAATCGACAATGTCATCATGCTTGCGATTAGCACTCGGTAATTACGTACCATCTTATGAAAAGTATGCTGAGGACATGCAGTGCCCACGCTTCAACATCAGAAGTCACTCTTTAGTTAAGTTTAGAACTCGTTTTGTTTTGTAAGAACCAATAAACTCGCAATTTTGAATAATTATGAGTTTTTTCATTGACATTTTAGAGCAGGACCTACACTTACCTTGACTAAAAAAATGCATATTGTGCGGAAAACTAATATCTATGCCACGATACACCCTACCTAGACGACAATCCTTGCATCACACTTACTTGCAGCCTCTCAGAGTCGATCGATCGTAGTCTAACAATATTGAGGTAGATCGCCAGCAGTTCAAGTTTGAGCACCCCTGTTGTAAGGTATATAATTGATAAAATAATTCGACGATCTGTAAAATAACTCTTTTATTTGTTATTACATTACTACGCATGTCTTTAATCTTGCATATGTCTTTCCTTCCCATTGTATTATTTTTTCTCAAAACTTTTAATCTTTTATTCTGTTCTACAACGTTTTTAATTTCTTCTGCATTTTATTGTCTTTGGTTTTTTTCTAATTTCCCTTGATACCTTTATCTTTATAGTACTGTATTCATCGGTAGTCGTAACTACCACTTCTCTCCTTTGCTTCATTAGCTCTTTTACTCTTTGATTTAATGTGTATTTCTTTTGTTGTTTTGGGCAAGTTTTGTCAGTGACATGTTCTATACTATTTTTGATGTTTTCAAATATGTCATCAGCTGCTGTATCTTAACTGTATTCCAAGAAGCTTGCGATCTCTAGTCCATAAGAATCCACATCCTCTGGGGTTGTCCGTTTCTTATGGTTTCTTTTAAGTCATGTTTCTTTTCTATTTAATTAAGAGTTAGAGTTAGAAGTTAAGAAACACTGTTGCTCTTACAATGCGATGATCACTCCCAACTAAACATTTATTTGGGACACTTACGTCTTGGATGTCTTTTCTGTTGCTAATTATGAATCCTACTGTATTTTTTTGTTTTACCATCTGGGCTAGACCATGTCATTTTCTATTTTTGTTCTTTTTGAAGAAGGTGTTTATTACATATAAACTATTTTGATGTAGAAAATCTCTTTCATTTCAATCTCCTAACCCATGATGACCTATTGCAGTTTCCTCTTTGTTCTGTCTGCTTCCAATTATGGCATTGAAGTCGCCGATCAACATCATAAGCATTTTACGTTTTTCCGTCTTGTAGAGCAGTGGAAATTTCTTCGTAGTATGTTTCTATTTCATCCTATGAGTGGGTGCTCGTTAGTGTATAGGCCTGAAGAATTTTTAGAGAGTATTTCTGATTTAATGGATGATCAGATATGACCCTCGGACTAAACCTCTTGATTTAATAATTTGGTCAACATGTTTCTTATTTACCAAGAAGCCGCAAAGTTTCTTCACCTGTATAATGCAGACAGTTTCCGGACTTCAGTATGATTTGATCCTCTCCAGTTCGAGGAACTTCGCTTAGACCTGTTATATATCCCATTTAATGTTTTTAAGTGTATTAGCTTTTCATTTGTTTTACAGAGTTCTTACATTATATGTTGCTAAATAAAGTATGGGATTGTCAGATCTTTGGTTTTTTGGTGGTAAATTTAACGAGTTTTTCCTCCCCAGAATCCTTAGGGCAGACCTTTTTCAAGATGTAGGACTTGTCATTTAATGAACCACCTACCTGTGGTACCTTTATAGAAGTTTTATAACTCGTTATATTCAGTACAGGGGGTTTTAAGCCATACTTTGCCACGTTGGTCAAACGGTTTGGCGATTTGGTAGGAATTCTTAGGTGGTTTTTGGGCAGGAAGGATAAAAAAGGACATGATTTCCCGCCCAAAAAAAACTAGAGCAAGATCGCGTCCCTAAAGTAGACCTGTCTTCTACCGGTATCGTAAAAAGAGTATCTACTCACTACGTAAATAATTATTATAATAATAATTACCAAAATATTAATAATTTTGATAGTTATTTATTTTTATCATGATCGGGTATTAATAAATCATCCCTTCCAAGATAATTCAACACACGAAGGAGCAGTGCATAAATAAGTGCCGAAATATAGACTTTGCTGAGTTTTGATAATTAGTAATTAAATAATTATGTGTTCACCCAATTTCCATCTTTTAATTATTAAATTCACCTCTACGGTAAGAGTCTATATACTTCCATAATGCACACTTCATTTTAGAAAACACGTATCCTTATAATACACGATAAGGAGGAAGATAAGTAAGTATGTTGGTTTATGGTTAAACAAACTTAAATTATCTCTCAGATTTATGTATTAGGGTTTGTGTGTGTGTATGTTTGTGTGTAATAATGGATCCGTAAACATCTCGAATATTAAATTAATTCATAAAGCATGATTACATGAAAAAATATATTATAATTTAAAAAATCCTAAACAGATGTATGTTTGTTAAAAAAAATTCGGCTTGATCTTTTTTTAAACTGATAAAATGGCATCATATAAATTCATTTTATAGAAATAATAAAATTACCTCGCTTATTATAATAATATTTAATTTAGAAGTTCCACAGGTTGGTGTTTTTCGAGGCAAAGTTCTACATTAATAAACAGCTACACAAGACTGAATTTTTTAGTAATACCAAAATACATGTGTCCATAAATATAATTAGTAAAAGTGATTCTAAATGAAAAAATAACCGGTCAAGTGCAAATTGAACTTGCGCAATTAGTGTCCGTACGTTGATTGCTTTTAAAATAAAAAATGTTGTAGCGGCAGTATAAAATGATCAGTGACTTCACAAAACACACCCCAAATGAGTTTTCAACAAAGTTTCTTTCCAATCTTTTACTGAAAATTGATGACCTTGAAATTTCTGTTTTTTTAATATACCAGATAAATTATTACAGGTAATGCACTCGTGATAATTTTCGTTCAATCTACACCCCGTGGAGAATATTCCAGAATTTTTTCAAAATTTTTTGCTAAGTACTTTTCGAGATAAGGGGGGTGGACAGCGATTTTTCGCGATTTTTTAAAAAATAATACAAAGAAAAGTGCGCGCAAGTATTACATTATATATATATATATTTTTTTACTCGTGTTTTCACAAGCTTTCATTTGACACCATACTCGATTACCTAGTAAAAAATTTTTTTTTTCACTTCCGATTTCACCCCCAAAACTAACCCCTTAAGTCAAAATTGAATTCTCAAAACTACATGGCCCTGATGAGGCCATCAATTCCTATATTATTACCAAATTTCACCTTTCTATGTCAAATAGTTTCGCAAAAATCGGGTGTGACAGACAGACAGACACCGAAGTGATCTTATAAGTGTTCCGTACGGAACACTAAAATAACCGGTCAAGTGCAAGTTGAACTTGCGCAGTTAGTGTTCGTACGTTGATTGCTTTTAAAATAAAAAATGTTGTAACGGAAGTATAAAATGATCAGTGACTTCACAAAACACACCCCAAGTGAGTTTTCAACAAAGTTTTTTTCCAATCTTTACTGAAAATTGATGACCTTGAAATTTCTGTTTTTTTTAATATACCAGATAAAATTATTACAGGTAATGCACTCGTGATAATTTTTCGTTCAATCTACACCCCGTGGAGAATATTCCAGAATTTTTTCAAAGTTTTTTGATAAGTACTTTTCGAGATAAGGGGGGTGGACAGCGATTTTTTAAAAATAATACAAAGAAAAGTGCGCGCAAGTATTACATTATATATATATTTTTTACTCGTGTTTTCACAAGCTTTCATTTGACATCACACTCGATTACCTAGTAAAAAAATTTTTTTTCACTTCCGATTTCACACCCCCAAAACTAACCCCTTAAGTGAAAATTTAACTTTCAAAACTACATGGCTCTGATGAGGCCATCAATTCCTATATTATTACCAAATTTCAACTTTTTATGACAAATAGTTTCGGAGAAAATCGGTGTGTGACAGACGGACAGACAGACAGACAGATGGACAGACAGACACACCGAGGTGATCTTATAAGTGTTCCGTACGGAACTATAAAAACGCGTGAAATATATTTCAATTAACACTTTATACACAAAATAAAATACGTAAATACACAAAATTAAGTAAAATTTGAAAGAGACGTAAATCGCGCTCGGTTAATAACGTACGACTATCAGAGATAAAAGTCGAGAGGCAAAAAGTTGACCGTACTGTCACGACGATGCCTCTGCCAGGCGAAAAAGTTTACCTAAGTAGCAGCATTAATTAGTATTTCATTCTTGGTTTCTCGTATATAAAGAAAAATTTGGTGATTTACGTACTTTTTTTGTGGTTGGAGTGGTTTGGCTCGAGTACATTTAATATTTTTTTCTATTTACTAACCATTTCAGACTACTTTATTTTCTGCAGTTTTATATTATTCTTGCATATATATATATATATATATATATATATATATATATATATATATATCTATATATATATATACATACATACATACATATATACATATATATATATATATATATATATATATATATATATATATATATATATATATATATATATATATTCTACCCTTTTTGGATACAAAAATTATAAGATGTCCTGTTAACACTATCATTTTAAATTGGTACCAAAAACCGACAGCATCCGGGAGGTTTCTAAATTATCACTCTAACCACCAAAAAAACGAAACACTCTAATCGCTTTAAAAAATCGAGTAACGCATATTCGGAAGAGATAATCTAAAACAACTATATAAAATTTTCCGGAATAATGGGTACCCATGAAAAATTCTCAAAAAATTAATTTTCAATTCAAATACTTTTGACGAACCCACAAAAGAAGTAAACACAACACAAAGTACAAAACCCTACCGTTTATTGCAGACCTAACAAATTCGACTACTGCTTTGATTAAAGACTCCAAAACATTAAAATAGCTAAATACAACAACCTTAAAAATTACAATTTATTCTCAAAGTGGAAAGCAAAATTCCTGTGCAATAGTCGAACACTATTTAAACACTAACCATAATTTTAATTATAACAATACAAAAATCATACATCAAGAAAAAAAATTACAAAAATAGATTATTGCTAGAGATGTAATATATATATATATATATATATATATATATATATATATATATATATATATATATATATATATATATATATATCTATATATATATATATATATATATATATATATATATATATATATATATATATATATAAAATTCATGAAGCCATCAATTATAAATCTAATATCAAGCAATTGGGCAATATTTACTGTAAAATTATAAAATATTGAAATAAAAACTAATATATAATAAAACTTTTAAGACACACCGTTATATCAAAAAAAAAAAATATTATCCACATACCACAACAAATTCAGTAGTTCTTGAATGCTATCATCTATAATCTATAATATATATAAAATGCAACGTCTGTCTGTCTGTCTGTCCGTTAGTGCGCTTATCACTGGAGAACCACTTATCCGATTTACGTACTTTTTTTTTTAAAACATACATATGTTCTCTGGCCAGGTTATAGGCTATATTTTATTACGATAGGTAGCATAGGGAATGAGCAGGGACGATAATAGTGAATGAAGTCGGAAAAAGTTCGCGCGGTAACATGTTCCCTTGCAGTACACAGCCTAAACCATTAAATTTGAAACAATATTATGTAGCAGATAATATCTATAATCTATAATATATATAAAATACAATGTCTCTCTGTCTGTCTGTCTGTCTGTCTGTCCATTAGTGCATTTATCAGGCGAGAACCACTTATCCGATTTACGTGTCTTTTTTTAAAAATTTATACATATATTCTTTGGCCAAGTTATATAATAATAATAATCTATATCTATAATATATGTAAAATACAACATCTCTCTCTATGTCTGTCTGTCCGTTAGTGTGCTTATCATTCGAGAACCACTCATCCGATTTACGTGATTTTTTTTTTAATTCTTAATTTAATATATGTCAAAAAAAATCTATAATATATATAAAACGTAACGTCTCTCTGTCTGTCTGTCTATCCATTACTGTGCTTAGCACTTAAGAACCACTTATCCGATTTACGTGCTTTTTTCTTATAAAAATACAAAGGGAATAAACAGGGACAAAATGCTAATATGTAGGAAAAAAGATGGAAGTTTAGCAGTAAGCTTCGTAGAAAGACTAAATAGATGGTGGGGAATACTTTAAAGAAACACTAAATGGAGATGAAAATGAGTTGAATGAGAAATAGGAAGCAAAATTAACTGAAGGGCAGGAGGAGACAAATAAACCCTGCAAAGAAGAAATAAGAGAAATACTCGGAACCCAAAAAAAATAAGGCCCCGGCTGGAAATTGTAGAACTGATAAAAGCTGGAGGAGTAGATCTGGAAAATGAAATATGCCGGTTGGTGCAAGAAATATGGGAAACAGAAAAGATGCCCGTGAGCTGGAGAGAGTCGCTCATTTGTCCATTATACAAAAAAGGAGAGAAAAACTATTGCTAATTATAGACCAATAGCCTTACTGGATGTCGTGTACAAGACAGTGTTGTTGACTATCAAAAACAGACTAGCAGAGAAAGCCGAGTCTATTCTGGGAGAGTACCAGTGTGGATTCAGAAAAAATAGATCGATCGGTTACAGACAAGATATTTTCGATTAAGCAAATCTAAGATAATAGCTTAGAGTAACAATAACAGAGAGTGGACAAGAAAGGACGGAGATACAAGAAACAATAGCGAAAGGACAGAGATGTTTGGGGGCAATGAATCCAATATTGAAATCAAAGAATGTATCAAGAAGAGCAAAAGAAAGAATATATATGACAGTTGTCAGACCCATGGTGACATATGGATGCAAAACGTGGAAACTGAATGCAAGAGAAAAGGAGACATTGGAGGTGTGGGAAAGGAAAGCTTTGAGAAGAATCTACGGAGGAAGGAAAGAAGAGGGGACTGTGGAGAAGAAGAACAAACTAAGAATTAAAATGCCTATATACGAAACCCTTATAAGCCAGATCATAATAAGCCAGCGATTAAGATGGTTGGGACACATGGCAAGGATGAAGGAAGAAAGACAGGCAAAGCAAGCCCTAATAAGAGGAGTGGTTGGAAGAAGAGGCAAGAGTAGCCCTCGATCTACATGGATTCAGGCAGTAAAGCAAGATCCGGAGTTGATGGGAAATCCCGCACTGGGAAAAGCTAACAGAAGACAAAAAGAAGTGGAGACAAGTATGCAATCAAGCCATGGGCCTCTAAGGTCCCTTGAGCTATATAATAATATAAACATAACGAATAAGCAGTGACGATAAAGCTTAGAACAAAATTTGGCACTACACTTGGTCTTTGTGGATTTCAGAGAAGCATATGACTCTGTAAATAGAGAAGGACTCTACAAGATAATGGAAGAACTAAAAATTTCAAGTAAATTGATTCGCATGGTGAGAATAACCCTGAATGACACAGAAAATAGAGTGTTGGTTGAGGGCAAAGTACCAGACAAGTTTAAGGTGAAGAGAGGATTAATACAAGGGGAACCAGTGTCGACATGTCTATTTAAGTTGGAACTAGAGAAAATAATCCGGGAGTCAGAAATAGAAACAAATGGAACGATATACCAACAAACCTGCCAATGCTTGGCCTATGCGAATGATGTAGCAGTGATTGCAAGAGCAAAAGAGAACCTCAAAGAAACCATAAGTAGGATAGAAGAAAGGGGGGAAGGATGAGAGGACTAAAGATAAATGAGGAAAAAACAAAATACGTGGAAATTACAAAGAAGGAGGATAAAAAAAACATCAAAAGTTTAGATATAATAAACAACTTAGGAAAAAGATATATGTTTGAAAAAGTAGACAAATTTAATTATCTGGGAGTAACAATAACAGAGAGTGGACAAGAAAGGACGGAGATACAAGAAAGAATAGCGAAAGGACAGAGATCTTTGGGGGCAATGAATCCAATATTGAAATCGAAGAATGTATCAAGAAAAGCAAAAGAAAGAATATTTATGACAGTTGTCAGACCCATGGTGACATATGGATGCAAAACGTGGAAACTGAATGCAAGAGAAAAGGAGACGTTGGAGGTGTGGGAAAGGAAAGCTTTGAGAAGAATCTACGGAGGAAGGAAAGAAGAGGGTCTGTGGAGAAGAAGAACAAACTACGAATTAAAATGCCTATATACGAAACCCCTTATAAGCCAGATCATAATAAGCCAGCGATTAAGATGGTTGGGACGCGTGGCAAGGATGAAGGAAGAAAGCCAGGCAAAGCAAGCCCTAATAAGAGGAGTGGTTGGAAGAAGAGGCAAGGGTAGCCCTCGATCTACATGGATTCAGGAAGTAAAGCAAGATCCGGAGTTGATGGGAATCCCGCACTGGGAAAAGCTAACAGAAGACAAAAAGAAATGGAGACAAGTATGCAACCAAGCCATGAGCCTCTAAGGCCCCTTGAGCTATATAATAATATAAACACAACGAATAAGCAATGACGATAAAGGCGAATCAAATCCACGCGAGCGGTGCCGCGGGCACGGCTAGTAAATTATATGTTTACTATGTTTTTAAAGAAAAAAGAGTCTAATTTGCAATTTGTAAGTTAATGTTTTATATTTTTCTGTTGTCATCGGTGCATCATGTTTGTACAACTTACGTTTAATGCCAAGAGAAGAAATTTTCCTTTTATTAAAGACATGTTTTTTTATCAACTAATAGTATTAATAGCAAGTATTTTTTTCAATGATGGATCGAATTTTATCTCTAGTGTCTGAATTTAAAATAGTAAATTCGATTGGGTGTAGTCTAAATAGTTCAGTATGAATTACCTTAACATAAATGTTGAATGTATTCTTTTTGTTGTATTAAGTCTTCCGGTCTTCGGTGATCCATTTCTTTTGTCCTTTGTTGACTTCTATTTGAGCTGCTTTGCTGTTGATATTTGTCTTCAAATTGATATAACGTGGCACAACATCATTCTTGAGGC
>CM032446.1:263640939-263718439 GCA_019049505.1 Pachyrhynchus sulphureomaculatus | reverse complement strand
TGGACCACTGATGAAAACTCTGGCGCCTCCTTACCTGCAGGATAACTTCAAAAAAAATAATCGAATGTGCAAAAATAAAAATTAATCTCGTAAAATTATATGGTAGTTAAAAAAAAAACCGGTCAAGTGCAAGTTGAACTTGCGCAATTAGTGTTCAGTACGTTGATTGCTTTTAAAATAAAAACCGGTCAAGTGCAAGTTGAACTTGCACAATTAGTGTTCCGTACGTTGATTGTTTTGAAATAAAAAGTTTTGTTAGGGTGGTATAAAATGATCAGTGACTTCACAAAACACACCCCAAATGAGTTTTCAACAAAGTTTGTTTCCAATCTTTACTGAAAACTGGTGACCTTGAAATTTTGTTTTTTTATATACCAGATAGATTATTAAAGGTAATGATAATTTTCGTTCAATCTATACCCCGTGGAGCATATTCCAGGATTTTTTCAAAATTTTTTGATCAGTACTTTTCGAGATAAGGTAGAGGACAGCGATTTTTTCACGATTTTTAAAAAAAGTAATACGAAGAAAAGTGTGCGCAAGTATTACATTATATATATATTTTTTACTCGTGTTTTCACAAGCTTTTATTTGACACCACACTCGATGACCTAGTAAAAAATTTTTTTTTCTCTTCCGATTTCACCCCTCAAAACGAATCCCTTAAGTCAAAATTTATGTTACGGTGATATAAAATGATCAGTGACTTCACAAAACACACCCCAAATAAGTTTTCAGCAAAGTTTATTCCAATCTTTACTGAAAATTGATGACATTGAAATTTCTGTTTTTTTTTATATAACAGATAAATTATTACAGGTAATGCACTCGTGATAATTTTCGTTCAATCTACACCCCGTGGAGAATATTCCAGAAATTTTTTTCAAAATTTTTTGATAAGTACTTTCCGAGATAAGGCGGGTGGACAGCGATTTTTCGCGATTTTTTAAAAATAATACAAAGAAAAGTGAGCCCAAGTATTACATTATATATATATTTTTTACTCGTGTTTTCACAAGCTTTCATTTGACACCACACTCGATTACCTAGTAAAAAAAATTTTTTTTTCATTTCCGATTTCACCCCCCCCAAAACTAACCCCTTAAGTCAAAATTTAATTTTCACAACTACATGGCTCTGATGAGGCCATCAATTCCTATATTGCTACCAAATTTCAACTTTCTATGACAAGTAGTTTCGGAGAAAATCGGGTGTGACAGACGGACAGACGGACAGACAGACGGACAGACACCGAAGTGATCTTATAAGTGTTCCGTACGGAACACTAAAAATGTACGGTAACGGAAGTATAAAATGATCAGTGACTTCACAAAACACACCTCAAATGAGGTTTCAACAAAGTTTATTTCCAATCTTTACTGAAATCTGATCACCTTGTAATTTTTGGTTTTTTTTATATACCAGTTAAATTATTAAAGGTGTGATAATTTTCGTTCAATCTACACACCGTGGAGAATATTCCAGAATTTTTTCAAAATTTTTTGATAAGTACTTTTCGAGATAAGGCGAAAGGACAGCGATTTTTCGCGATTGTTTTAAAATAATAGAAAAGAAAAGTGCGCGCAAGTATTACATTATATATATGTTTTTCACTCGTGTTTTCACAAGCTTTCATTTGACACCACACTCGATGACCTAGTAATTTTTTTTTTTTTTTCACTTCCGATTTCATCCCCCAAAACTAACCCCTTAAGTCAAAATTTAACTCTCAAAACTACGTGGCTCTGATGAGGCCATCAATTCCTATATTATTACCAAATTTCAACTTTCTATGTCAAATAGTTTCAGAGAAAATCGGGGGTGTGACAGACAGGCAGACAGACAGACAGACAGGCAGGCAGACAGACACCGAAGTGACCTTATAAGTGTTCCGTATGGAACACTAATTATCGAAGGTTTTTTTTAAATAAAAAATTACGGTGTTTTAACTTTATTATACAATTTTCGACCAAAAAAATTATATTTAATTTAATTCGACCAAAATAATTAATGTTTAATTAAATGGGCCCGAAAAAAAAAACCTTTTTTTATGAAATTCCTGGGACAGCCTATCTATTGGGAAGGTAAATTGATCATTTTCATATGTAATAGAATTCATGGAATTCAGAGCAACTAGTTCCAGTGAACAAAATCGTTTGAGTCTATTGCTATGGGCCCAATTAGGCCCGGTATTTGTTTTTAATATCAGCTTTCGGCATTAAAATGAAAATTTCCGGATTCTTCAAGTATAATTACGTTCGAAAAGAGTTAATTTCTTATTTTCTATGAAATATTATGCCAATAATCGCAAGAAATTCATACGGTAAGTACTTTTAAAAATTTTTTTGTATATTTTTATTAAACAAAAAACCAAATACGATAGAAAATATTTCTTTTTTTAATACACGGTAGAAAAACTTTAGATAAATTTTAACGTATTTACTTAGAATTAACTATAGAGAGCATCGAGGCAAATTCGAATTCTACGGATCGAAAGACATAAAAAAATAACGATTGCAGTCATCTGGTACGAATTTATGTAGAACCTATAATAGCGTTTATACTACCAAAATTTCGATTTTTTTTTTTTTGAACTTTGAGAATGCCTTGGCTTGTTCGGGTACAAACAAGGCGTCTGCCCTCGTGATAATTTATTAAGGCCTAAATTTTCCAAAAATAACTAGGGCGCGTAGAACCCAAAAACTTGAGACTTACGGTCTTATTTATTCAAAAACTCGAAAAACAACCGTTTTTGGCTGGAAAAAGCGAATCCAGCTGCGTCCTCCGGTCTTAGCGGTGTCTGCCTTTTGCAGGTTCCCTCTTATTTTATCAAAAACAAACTAAATTTATTGATTTTATATGAATAAATAACAGTCCATTTTTGGATGAACGTTTCTTGAGCCCTTATCGGACTAAGAGATTGAGAAAATAACAGAAAAAAGAACATAATGGGTTTTTTAAACTCTTCAAAATTTCTTAGTATAAGATTTTTCATCAAATATTATAAAAAAGTTTTACGGTTAACCTCTAAGAAGTGGGAAAATGGGTGATACCGAAGATAACTTTAGCCATTTCAAAATCTTAAGAATACAGTCCTATCTATCTGTTTCAGTTCAGTCAATTCTCGTTTAAATAATTTTCTTTCTATTTTTATTATCTTTGGACTGTTTGAAATTTTACTTAAATTTCATTCAAGATCCGGGGATTGTCCCGGGCTAAAAAGTTTCTCCCTATTAAAATTTAAAAGGATCTTAAATTTTCATTTTCTTTCTTTTAATTTTAAAGTTCTTTCCGATTATTTTGTTTCTTCCAAATTATGATATATGGCCGTCAGTTTTAATCCTTAGACTTGTAAATATTAGGTAATTTCTTTCTATTATTCCTAATTTGTTATAAAATCCCCGATATTTGTGACAAACGAGTTATCCATTCAAATACAGGCATTTTTTTGCCGAAACGCTAACAATTTCATGTCTGAATAAAGATAAGCCTGAACATATAGTTTTAAGAAATAGTGGTAGTGTCACCATAGGAAAACAACACAAGTCATATAGCCCGCCAGTTATACTTGTGCTGCATGTTAATATGTTTTAATCTAGTACATTTAGTAAATTTGTTCCACCTTTTGATATTGCAGATGAATACTGTGATAAAATTAAAGATATGACTATAAACATGTCGGAAATTTGTTTTAAATGAACATTATAAAAATCTTTCAAAACATATCCCAGAACTTAACATCGCAAATCACCAATTCGAGGACGTTGACAAAATATCCGATGATATTCAGAAAAAAAATGCGAACTCAAAATATACACACTCTGTTTCAGCTATAGCATACATTTTAGCGATATGTCTGGTGTTATATTTATTATATATATATATATATATATATATATATATATATATATATATATATATATATATATATATATATATACTAGCCGGGCCCGCGGCTCCGCTCGCGTGGACTTAATTCGCTACTATCGTCACTGCTTATTCCTTATGTTACCCAAAGTAATAAAATATCTCCCATTATTTCTCCTTATCTCCCAATATTTCTCTTATTTCCCATTATTTCTACATAATATCCATTATCTAGGCTTATCTCTGCTCATCTCCCATTATTTCTCTTTATCTCCCATTATTTCTCCTTATCTCCCATTATTTCTCCTTATCTCCTATTATCTCACCTTATTTCCCATTATCTAGGCTTATCTCGACTTATCTCCCATTATTTCTCCTTATCTCCCATTATTTCTCCTTATCTCCCATTATCTCACCATAACTCCCATTATCTAGACTTATCTCTGCTTATCTCTCATTATCTCTCCTTATCTCCCATTATTTATACTTATCTCCCATTATCTCACCTTATCTCCCATTATCGAGGCTTATCTCGACTTATCTCCCATTATTTCTCCTTGTCTCCCATTATTTCACCTTATCTCCCATTATCCAGGATTATATCGAATTATATAGAACATATGTATAAATTTATAAAAACACGTAAATCAGATAAGTGGTTCTCGAGTGATAAGCACACTAACGGACAGACAGACAGACAGAGAGACATTGCAATTTATATATATATATATATATATATATATATATATATATATATATATATATATATATATATATTATATTCTTTGCTACATGATATTGTTCCATATTTAATGCTTTAGGGAATGTATTGCAAGAGAACGCGCTAGCGGCAAACTTTTCTCCGACTTAATTCACTATTATCGTCACTGCTTATTCCTTATGTCACCTAATAAAATATATCCTATAACCTGGCCAGAGAAGATACGTATGTTTAAAAAAAAGCACGTAAATCGGATAAGTAGTTCTCCAGTGATAAGCGCACTAACGGACGGACAGACAGGCAGACAGACAGACGGACAGAGAGACATTGCATTTTATATATATTATAGATATTCTCTGCTTCATAATATTGTTCCATATTTAATGGTTTAGACTGTGTATTGCAAGAGAACGCGCTAGCGGCAAACTTTGTCCGACTTCATTTACTATTATTGTCACTGCTCATTCCTTATGCTACCTATCGTAATAAAATATAGCCTATATCCTGGCCGGAGAACATATGTATGTTTTAAAAAAAAAAGTACGAAAATCGGATAAGGGGTTCTCCAGTGATAAGCGCACTAACGGACACAGACAGAGATACGTTGCATTTTATATATATTATAGATGTAAATAAAATATATACCTATAACCTGGTCAGAGAACATATGTATGAATTTAAAAAATCACGTAAATTGGCTAAGTGATTCTCGAGGGATAAGCGCATTAACGGACAGACAGACAGACAACAAACATTGCATTTTATATATATTATAGATATAGATTATTATTGTTATTATATTACCTGGCCAAAGAATATATGCATGAATTTAAAAAAAGACAGGTAAATCGGATAAGTGGTTCCCGCGTGATAAACGCACTAATGGACAGACAGACAGACAGACAGAGACACATTGCATTTTATATATATTATAGATTATACATTACAGATATTCTTTGCTACATAATATTGTTCCATATTTGATGGTTTAGGCTGTGTATTGCAAAGGCACGCCTAGCGGCAAACTTATTTCCGACATTATTCATTATTTTACGTCACTGTTCATTCCTTATGCTGCTACCTATCGTAATAAAATATAGCCTATAACCTGGCCTAGAGAACATATGTATGTTTAAAAAAAAAGTACGTAAATCGGATAAGTGGTTTTTCAGTTATAGGCGCACTAACGGACAGACAGACAGACAGACAGAGAGACGTTGCATTTTATATATATTATAGATATATATATACATATATATATATATATATATATATATATATATATATATATATATATATATATATATATATATATATATATAATATATATATATATATATATATATATATATATATTATATATAATATATATATATATATAATATATATATATATATATATATATATATATATATATATATATATATATATATATAAATATATATATAAATATATATAAATTTACATCAAATGTAAAAATAAAACTTAATTAGGTTTAAGTGTTTTAAAAAGGTTGGTTTTCTTTCTCTATTCAAAACATTGGCAAAAACGCTTTTACAGGTATTACGCCATTATACTGCCTCGGATTTTCAGCGGTATCCATAGAAGTGGTTCAGACAGCCAGCAAAAATCCAGTATTTTGAATAAAGCCCTGGTGGTAAAAAAGGCTGTAGAATAAAATTAACTAACACATTTGAAATTCAATAGTAATCCTCAACGTGAGCGTAAGTGTATTAAACGGTCAAATCTCAGATGTCATCTTTGGATTCACATTGTTAAGGGGCCACCGGAGCCTCAGGTAACATGTTACAGTGGAAAAACCGTAACCCAGGGGTCAATACGCATGACAGCTACTTGCTGATGGTGACCTATCTTAGATATGCCTTGAAAAAGAGAGAGAAAAGAAATTAAACAAACCATGTAACAAATGTACAACTAAGTGAAGAGTACGTCTGCGAAGTGTGGCGGTATGGATTATATGGGTTATAATGTGGACATTTATTATTTCTTTCTCTTTCGAGATCGAACTTACCTCCTCTATTCTAATATCTCTATGCGGAATGCGCTAAGTAAGAGAGACAGAATGACATTTATTATTTCTTTCTCTTTTTATGAGCGACCCACGCGATATAATGGTCAGCAAAACGTGGTTCGGTAAGCTTAAAAGTCACTCCTAAAGTCGTTGTCAAGCTAAACAAGTTAACGAATCGATGTCTTTGTACAGTTTCACGAGATTGGAAATTGACGTTGCGTCACACAAAAAGAAGCGGCAAAATTAAGAAAATCGGAAATCACATTTAAAAGGACACATTTTAACACTCGCTAAATATATTTTTCGTAAATTTTGCCGACCAAAATTTGAGACCATTCAAACAACATCGTGTCGTGCTCATTATGCGTCACATTTTCAAAGCATGTTGAAGAAATCTTTGCTAGGATGTTGAAGAAATCATCGCGTCGCAAGGTGGCTCGCTTGCACCCACGATAAGATACTAGAGTGGCCCTCACAATCGCCGAACGCCAACCCTATTGAAAACGTTTGGTTCCTTGTAAAGAGAAAGCTCAGAGGGAAGACTCTGAGGACCTAGTTGTCGCGCAAGATTCGAAAACTTTGCAGACCTTGCAGAAAATCTCGTCGGCAGCATTCCTCGAAGATGCTAGGCGATTATTGATGCAGAAGACGATTAGACAACTTACTAAGGTAATTGCACCGTCCTTAGCACACCAAATAACACATTGATAGCAAAAAATATTCTCGAAACACATTTTTTCAAGAATACGAGCGGTCACGTTCTTACCCGAAAGACTGTACAGAGTGAGTCAACTATAGAGTAAAGCTCATTATCTCATTTGTTTCGGGAATGACGAAAAAAAAACGTTAAATACAATAGTTTTAGGGAATGTTAAGGTGCACAGTTTAAAATTATCTTTAAGTATACAGGGTACTTCAAAAAAGTGTGACCGATATAACATATGTTTTTTTTAAATGGAACATCCTATTTTCTAATTTATTTTTAAATTCTGCGTAAAATTCTATAACTTTTTTATTAATAATGTTATATACTTAAACCTACTAGTTTTTCTAATATTTCAATTTTTTTTTTTAAAAATACTAGTTTTCAATTTTGTAAAAAATTGCTAGTAGAGTCATTGTTTCTGAAGGTGGGACACTCATAATTGGTACGAGCGTTCTATAGAGATGAAAAAAAAGATAAATGTAAAAAAACATTTGAGTTAGATGCTACAGGGTGTTCAAAATAAATTTATACGTTTCGGCTATTTTAAATTGAAAAATCTCAAATTTTTTAAATGGTACACCCTGTATATTATTTTTTTCTGATAGATTTTACAAAACCCTCCGACTTTATTAAGTAAGTATTAGTTAGTCTATGTATAAAACTATGATAAGCTGCAAGATGGTTAGGGTGGTGAGAACTAACCATCAGAAACTTGCAGCTTATCATAGTTTTATACATAGACTAACTAATATCCCCTTATCAGAAGAAAATTTTACTAAATAATTAAACTACATAAAACAAGTAGCCGTTAACAACGGTTATTCGGTTACTTTAATTAATAGTATCGTTAGGAAAAAACGTAGAAACAAGGCAATCTCAGAAATATACCCACGTTTTAAGGACAGAAATACCACTTTTAAATGCTTAACCTATTTCGGCAAACCAACGGAAAAAAACCGGGGAAATTTTTAAATCAAAAAAATATCAACATAGCTTACAAGACTAACAATACTATAGGGAAATATCTTAAAAACTACAAACCACAAATCAATATAAATAATAAATCAGGGGTTTATCAATTAACATGTGGGTCATGTCCTAAAGCATACATAGGACAAACTGGACGTACATTTAGACAAAGTATTACAGAACACGAAAAAAGTTTCATCCATAGAAAATCTAATTCAACATATGCTATCTTTTAACAGAAAATCACACATTTAACAAGAATTTCAATATTTTACACACCCAACAAAAAGGTTTAAAACTAAACCTTTAGAGACAATGCAAATAAATCGATTAAGGACTACAGGTAACATACTTTACTCAACGACCAGGTAGATTTAAGCAATTCACCATTATTGAATTTATTCTCCTAACTCCAAATCTGTATGGGTTTTCCAATACTATCAATGTAATTTAATTAGGTGTAATCTTTTTAGTGTTCCGTACGGAACACTTATAAGATCACTTCGGTGTCTGTCTGTCTGTCTGTCTATCTGCATGTCTGTCTGTCTGTCTGTCTGTCACACCCGATTTTCTCCGAAAATATTTGTCATAGAAATTTGAAAATTGGTAATACTATAGGAATTGATGGCCTCATCAGAGCCATGTAGTTTTGAAAGTTAAATTTTGACTTAAGGGGTTAATTTTGGGGGGTGAAATCGGAAGTGAAAAAAAAATTTTTTTACTAGGTCATCGAGTGTGGTGTCAAATGAAAGGTTGTGAAAACACGAGTAAAAAATATGTATATAATGTAATACTTGCGCGCACTTTTCTTTGTATTATTTTCAAAAAATCGCGAAAAATCGCTGTCCCGCGCCTTATCTCGAAAAGTACTGATCAAAAAATTTTGAAAAAAAACCTGGAATATTCTCCAGGGGGGGTAGATTGAACGAAAATTATCACGAGTGCATTACCTTTAATAATTTATCTGGTATTTTAAAAAAAAAAAACAAAAATTTCAAGGTCATCAGATTTCAGTAAAGATTGGAAACAAACTTTGTTGAAAACTCATTTGGGGTGTATTTTGTGAAGTCACTGATCGATCATTTTATATCACCGTAACATAAATTTTGACTTAAGGGGTTCGTTTTGAGGGGTGAAATCGGAAGTGAAAAAAAAAAATTTTTTTTACTAGGTCATCGAGTGTGGTGTCAAATGAAAGCTTGTGAAAACACGAGTAAAAAAATATATATATATAATGTAATACTTGCGCACACTTTTCTTCGTATTACTTTTAAAAAATCGCGAAAAATCGCTGTCCCCTACCTTATCTCGAAAAGTACTGATCAAAAAATTTTGAAAAAATTTTGGAATATTCTCCACGGGGTATAGATTGAACGAAAATTATCACGAGTGCATTACCTTTAATAATTTATTTGGTATATATAAAAAAAAAAAAAAATTCAAGGTCACCAGTTTTCAGTAAAAATTAGAAACAAACTTTGTTGAAAACTCATTTGGGGTGTGTTTTGTGAAGTCACTGATCATTTCATACCATCCTAACAAAAATTTTATTTTAAAAACAATCAACGTACGGAACACTAATTGTGCAAGTTCAACTTGCACTTGACCGGTTTTTTTTAATTATAATTAAGAAATGATATAAAATTGTGAATATTAAACCTAACTTGACAGTGTAAGATGTAGATCTGAAGAAGCTGCATCCACAGCGAAACGCGTCATCGCAATTTAAATAAATCAGTGGAAATTGACTTAAAACAGTCTTTTATTATATATTTATAATGAATTTCCATCAAGTAGAAGCTACAACCATCCAAAATTAAAAACAAGGGTAATAATTGAGAAATTCAAAATAAATCGAAAACTATTAGAAATAGGTATATCATACACTTAATAAAAGTTTGAGGGTTTTTAACATCTATCAGAAAAAATAATAATATACAGGGTGTACCATTTAAAAAATTTGAGATTTTTCAATTTAACAATTGAAAATAGTCGAAATATATAAATTTATTTTGAACATATATCTTTTTTTTCATCTCCATAAAACGCTGGTACCAATTATGAGTATTCCACCTTCAGAAACAGTGGCGTTACTGGCAATTTTTTACAAAACTGAAAACTAGTATTTTTTTTTTTAAATTGAAATATTAGAAAAACTACTAGGTTTAGGTATATAACAATATTAATAAAAAAGTTATAAAATTTGACGCACAATTTAAAAATAAATTATAAAATAGGATGTTTCGTTTAAAAAAACATATGTTATATCGGCCACACTTTTTTTGAAGTACCCTGTATAGTCAAAAATAATTTTAAACTGTGCACCTTAACATTCCCTAAAACTACTGTATTTAATATTTTTTCGTTATTCTCGAAACAAATGAGATAATGAACTTTACTCTATCGTTGACTCACCCTGTACAATCAGAAGCAAAGCGTCGAAAATTCACTCCAAATTGACACGTCGCGTCGTAATCCTAAGAACCACGATTTCTCATCTAATCAAGACCGTGAAAGTTTCCATTTAATACGATTTACATGTTATTTGTACGGATCAGCAAAAACTACTTTTGTTGTCTGGTTAAAAAGCGACTTATTTAGTCGCCCTCTCGAAAACCTTTTAGCAATAAACTAGGCTGACTTGACTTATTTGCTAAGTCATTTTTCATGGCATATATTACTGCCAAGTAATTGGAAAGGAAGATGTAAAACAAAATGTCAAACGTAAATATCTCATGTGTGGTATGAAAGAAATTGAGTTTTTACGTTAGCGTTTTTTGCCGAAATTACGCTAAACCCTATTATTTATTAATGTTGCCAGAGAAAACGCAGGAAAATAAATATTCAATAAAGGTTTCAGCATAGAGCCCGGGTCAAATTAACTAGTTCTAAGATAAAAATCAACTCTAAGGAATACTATTCAAGATATAAATAAATAAATAAATGTTATGAACTGTCTTCTTATATGGGCACGGCAGGGAAGTCCCTGACGTGCTAAAAGTGAGACGCGTGTGCGGAAAAAGTAATTCACGTTGGTCTTCAATCACTGCAAATTGTACTCAGTGGAAAACACAATCCTTGGCACTTTACTTCAAAGAGATAAAGTTCTCCATATAAAAGAATACTAGAAGTATTGCAATTGTTCATGTTAGATGTGAGGTTCCCAAACTTTTTTTCTCGTAGACCGCTTTCAAAATTTTACTGGTTTCGGTGGACCCCCTGTTGCTACATTTCTACCATATTCCCAAAACTCGTCAAAAAATGTGAAGATTAGGTCTAACGATGGAAATTTGCGTCGTGGCTGAGTTCCAACCCTAAATTCGGAGTGGTAAAAATAAAAAGAAAAATAATATATTTTCTTGTGTTCTATTTATTAAAATAATATGATTACAGACTTAATATAATTAAAATTAAACATTAATATCGTACCGTAACTTCAACAATGCAAATCAATAATTAAAAAAAAAATAGTCATAATATTAATGAGAGGGACGTACTTGATGGATTCACAGCAAATTATCAATATTTGGCTTCAGTTTTGTAAGGAATAATCGCAAATCTCTCCGATCTGTGATGTTCAATCTGCTCCTTTTTTTGTTAATAGGTTTGTAACGACACTAAAACTTTTTTCGACAAGGTATGACGAGGGAAACGCTATCAAAAGTTTTCTCGCAATTTCCCACAGCCCAGGATATTTTTCGGGGATTTCTGCCTGTAGCCAAAATGTTGTACCGTTTGAAAAAATGTTTCCCCAAGCTTGGGCGTAATTTTGTAAGGTGTGCTAATTTTGCTTTATTTTTCGCCCCATGTAGACTGCGTCATTTTGTAACATTTTTAAATACTGGACGCCCCAAGCTTGAGCACAATTTTCTTGCAGCCCCGCTTTAATTTCTGATAATGAATTGAGTGAAACCTGATTTTAAAAGAACTAAAGAAATTAAAGAAATACTAGCTCAGTTTTCCTTGGTGGAGAGATATGGGTAAGAGATAATTTTTGTACGTCTTTTTGGAATTTAATTCTATTTCTAAAGAAACCTCAGTTGTACGACTTTTTTTTTTTGGGCACCACTCATTTTAAAATAGAAAGGATTTAACTTCAGCTAAGAAAAATGAGAAAAAAACTGAAGTGTTTTATGGATATTACTAAAAAGAAATTAGTCTAGCACAACTGATCCTGAAAAGAAAAATAACTATTCAGTGAGACACTAGCTTTAATCAACAAAAAAAGAATTTATTCATATTTTTAAAATGAAAATAAAAAGTTCCAACCTTTACAGTTATACCAAAAAATTCTAGCCTAAATAGTTGTTGTTACATTTAAACTTTAAACTTTTACAACCCCCGAAGGCGAGACATCGTGTTTTACACTTCACTTTTTTGTCTGTTATTCATTGCTGTTAATGCACTGCTCTTAAATAAGTCTATTGGAGGGAGTTTTGTTGACTTACTGTTTTTCAGTCCTGCTGTGATGGACTTCGCCCGATTTCACACTTTTTCTTAACACTTAGAAAGCTCACTACAGCTTTTATTGTCGAAACTGGTACTTTTACTTTGCGGCTTCTGAAGAAAATTAGCCTACTTCGGCTAGATGGAAAATAGCCTCTCGGCTAGACGGTACTGCCTGGTCTGCGGCTCGATGGAAAAAAAAAAGCCTTGCTGGTAGTTTCTCAGGCCCTTAAATAATCGTGCGATTTTTACCGGTAATATCCGGACGCTCCAATCAAAACTCCGGGTCAAACATTTCGCCAATCGCGGCCTGGCGGTAGGTTCGATCAGCAACCCGCACCACACAGTATATACTGAATGTCCTGAAACTTTTGTTTAATATACCGGTCGATATTTTAAAATAAAAATAAATACAATTTGAAGTGAAGAATCAGTAACATTGCATGGTCTTAAAATCCAGGAAAAAATGAATGTTACATTTACCCCCTTCCCAAAAAGAAATAGACTACACTAGTCTATTAAACTAAGGCTACTGATGAAAAGGTACAAAGTGGTACACTATCACTTAATACTAAGGTCAGAACTTAAACAAAATTACAAACTTCGGTCCTTACTACTAGACTTAATTCTATTAAGCACTAATATTAAGTACAATGACAACCAAATGAAAATTTTTGCATGTACACAAGAATCTTATAACTAGACTTAACTTAATTAAGCACTAAGGTTAAGTACATCAAAAAGCAAATAAAAATCCTTGCATGAACATAAGAAATACCTGTCCAAAGTAACAATCGCGGTCTTCTTATATAAAAGAATCAGCTCTGTTATTGTTACCAAAACAAAAAAATAACTGTCTAGACTTGTCTAAATCAAAAAAAAAGTGAACTGAAATAAAATATGAACACCCCCCTTAAAATCTTTTAAGGATTGTCTGAAAATTTTTTTATTTCAGCAAAAGAAATTTATAAAATTCTTAAATAAAGAAAAAAAATAAAAAAATGATTCTAGTGCAAACACTTACACTAAAAAGAAAAAGTCTTGTCAGACCAATTAGCACTAGGCCAAAAAAAAATATTTGGATAAATATCCAGACAAACGCTCGGGAAAAATCGCTATCCATGCTCTAGCTCATCGCTAAGAGGACATTCTAAATCTAGTATCACTACTAGTCGCACTCAGAAAATAATCGCACTCTATATCGCAATGTCGACGTCCTAAGACATCTAGACATGCTAAAATCGCTAGGGAAAACGCTCTGGTTGATCGCCAGAAAACACACGTCAGCTCATCGCCAACAAAAACACTCTGGTATCGCCAGATAATCGCACTCTATAATGCAATGTCGACGTCCTAAGACATCCAGACATGCTAAAGTCGCCAGGGAAAACGCTCTGTCAATAGTCCTCGACTACACAAAATCTGCGTTCTAAAAGAACAAACTCGCCATGAACATAGTGAGCAGCTATAAAAGCTAACTAAATCACTATAAGCGCAGTGAATAGCTACAAAAGCTAAAATTCACTCTTAACACAGTGAATAGCTATAAAAGCTAAAATTCACTAAACTGAATGATCCTGCTTCAAAAAGCAATGTTCACTAAGAACAGAATGATTAGTCCGCGCGCAACTAACATTCTTGGAAACATTCCCAACATAACTATATGAGACAGCAAGTCTCGAAATAGGACCTCCCTAAAGTCATAATCCTATATAGGAGTCCATAAGCAAAACGACTCAAAATCTCGCATTTTGAGCACATGCCCTCAGGCAACCAACATACACCGAAATATATACAGAAATATGTACAGTAATATATACAGAAATATATACAGGAGTTCAAATCCCTAACTCTTGGTTATGATAACTCCATACTGAGCTTGGTGAAAGCTCTTAGCAAAAGCTAAACAAATCTTCGGCACATCGCACCAAAGTGACAAATCTGCCTAGAAACATGAGCCAGAAAAAAAACGCTCTCCGTCATTCTTCAGGGTGGCTACACAGAGAAATAAAACTTAACCAGCATTGCGCCTCTTCAAGTTGCATGAAGAACCCTCGTGTACTGGTCTCGCCCTAGAACAACAACGAAAAACATTCAATCCATCCCACATAACAGGAGACAAACACTTCACCACGATATACTGAATGGTGGAGACAATAAAATACAGAATTGGTGACCCTGGTGTCCACCAGCAAAAGGGAGTAGATTATAGCATCCACTAAACTGAAACGGTGTCTACCACACCACCATAAGTCAAAAAAAAATTTAATCAATAGGGTGTTCCGAAATACACTACTGCCAACAGCCTGTCACCACTAATAGGCTAATTGGAGCTGAGGTCGACTACAGTAGTTAGGCTCTCCTTTGGTTCAAATAGAAATAACCATTGGGTAACAAAACCCCTAAAGGTCCCCAAAGGTCAAACGTTCACCCCCCATAGACTACCCTTCCAATCAGTCTGTTCCTCAGGAAGACTAACTTCCTGCCAAACGTCGTAACGGCATCTGTTAGCACCCGGTGCATCACAGCCTGTAAAAACAGATAACTCATGGGATACAACCTAAAAGGTTTACAAGGTTGACTTAACCAAGCTTCTAACGAAATTTTAAAAAACGAAAATGAGCTTAAAAAGGCTACATGAAACAAAAATTGCTCAATTTTCCGGTGGCAACGCAACAAAACTTTTGAAGACGACAAGAGCTTTCCCAGCTTAATCAGAAACAAGAAGAAAACATCGTTGACAGCTAAAATATTCGATCATGGTGTTAATCGTCTCCCTAAACAATAGCCTCTAGAAGAAACTGCTACAGGTATCAGGCATAACCGTTTTCTGTCAGCCCAAACTTCTAGATTACCTCTTGGAAATCTAAAAATTCGATTAGGAATCTTCCTTCACTGCGCTTAGCCTCTCTTGACAAGGTTCTCATCTCGGTATCAGATTTTGATCATTTCTTTGTGAAACGACTGTCTTACTCTGCTCTCATCTCCTGTAAATGATCAGCCTTTAGTTCTCCTGCAGAACTTCAATTTTCTATCAATCCGATGGTATACCGAAAAAACTCATCAGACGCCTATGAGTCTATGCAAAAAAAATTTTTAAAAAAATTAGTGACTCAAAGGTAACGTTTAAACGGCTCTGGAAAAAAAATCGAAAAATACCCTCAGTTTGTCAATGCAGAAGAAGATCTAAATCAAAATAATCCAAGTCTTAGACTTACTGGATAAACCAAAATCAATTTACTCTTAATTGCACCCAAAATATACCATTAAGGTAATAAAAATACACCCACTCGGGTAACAAACTTTGAAATTGCTCATAAAAATTTTGACTCTACATCATACCACGCGAGCTACATCTTGCGCTTGTCCTAACTCAAGATCACCTTGGATTGCCTCTAATCAAAATTTCGCTTCCAAGTGTCAAGAACTGGATATTATTTGGGGTCATAAGCAAATCAAATCCCGCGACCACCGACATACCAGTCTTATGATATATCCCGAGTGTGACTCCTTCGCAAGCTCGCAACAGCTGAGTCGATGCTAAACATCAACCACAATCAACCTAAGTTTGGGATATGGCCAATACCCAAAACCTTAGCACAAAACTATAAAAGTAAGCTATCCTCAGCTCAACTTTTATAACAGGCAAAAAAAAAACGAGGTCGTCACCTCTACAGAGCAACATCAAAAAAAAATTTAAGCAATTAAGATAATGTAAATATAAATTATTCTTCTTCTGACAAACTTTCATTAGGGTTAGGTTCATTGAATGGTTTTAAGTCTTTAATATGCCATCGTCCTACTTTAGTCCCATCTAAATTAACTAAACCATAAACTAAATCCGAAATCTTTTCTCTAATCACGCAATGCACATACTTAGGTACCAACTTAGATGTGAATTTATCTGCTGCACTGGAAAGAATTTTTTTTTTTCGCCAAACGTGATCACCTATATTAAAGGCAAAATCCCTTTTTCTAAGGTTGTAAGACTTACTGTTCCGTTCATAAGCCTTATGTATCTTACTACGCACGTCGGTGAAAATATCTTTTAAACCCTTTAAATTTTCGGCGTACTCACCCCTGTTACCCGGAATTATTTCGCTGTCAATATTGACATCCAAATCTAAATTTTTATAATACGATCCAGATAGAGGTATATGTCTGCCGTAAACTAAGAAAGACGGTGTGAACCCTGTTACTTCGTGTCTTGCCGTATTTATCGCTTGTTGGATTTTGGAAATATTGCTATCCCAAGTGTCATGTGAATCCACGTAACTTCTTAAAGCGGTCCCGACTGTTCGGTTATTACGTTCCACAAAATTACATTGGGGAGAGTACACGGGATTAAAACGGATGTTAAAACCATAAGTTTCACTTAAGCTCTTAAAACTTTTAGAGGTAAACTGAGTACCGTTATCGCATATTAAGAGCGATGGAACACCGTAGATTAGAAAGACATTATTTTCCAAAATTCTCTCTATATATCCAGCTTTAGAGCTTTTCAAAGGAAATAGCATGGTATACTTTGTAAACCAGCAAGAAACCACGAGAAGCCATTTATTTCCCTTTTTTGAACGTGGGAATGGGCCTACTAGAT
The DNA here is from genome assembly GCA_019049505.1 of Pachyrhynchus sulphureomaculatus. NCBI lineage: Eukaryota > Metazoa > Arthropoda > Insecta > Coleoptera > Curculionidae > Pachyrhynchus > Pachyrhynchus sulphureomaculatus. The sequence goes on along the minus strand of CM032446.1, from coordinate 263,701,101 downwards.
CAGCTGCTATGACTTGAAAAGGGTAATTAACCGTTTTTTTTCTCTTTTCCCATCAGTCCCATAGGTAGTGTATTTGGAGATTTCTGCGCTCCACATACTTCACAAGTCCTCACAAACTTTACGATATCAAAACGCATTTTTGGCCAATAATACTGTTCCTGAACCCTGTGAAGAGTTTTTATAAAAGCCAAAATGACCAGAAGTAGGAGGAGTGTGACACATGTCTATAACTTCCTCTCTCTGTGGTTTAGGAACTAGTATTTTCCACTCGGGTACATTAATTTTTAAAGGCAACTGGTTTGGGATAAATTTGTACACGAAATCATTTTCCACCTTCCACTGTGGAAAATTTTGAGGAGATTCTTTAATTTGCTGCCGTAAATTGTCGTACCATGGGTCAATGCGATCTACATCTACTGTATCAATTCTTACGCCAAACTGTGCATTAAGACTGTTCTCGTCCGCTGTATGATCTGGGATTCTTGACAAAGCGTCAGGAATAACATTGTGGACTCCTTTTCTATGAATTAAAGTAAACGTGTGTTGTCTCAGCCTAATCGCCCAACGCGCTAGTTTGCCACTAGGGTTTTTAATAGAATTAAGCCACAATAAGCTATAATGATCTGTTATGACCGTGAAAGGAACACCTTCTATGTAAGGTCGAAACTTTTCGATGTTAAAGAGTACTGCTAAACATTCTTTTTCAACAACCGAATAGTTACGTTCAGCCTTTGATAAAGTTCTACTGGCATACGCTATCACCCTTTCCTCACCATTGATTTTCTGTGTTAGGACGCCCCCTAAACCAGTATTAGAAGCATCACTAGAAATATAAAACTGTTGGGAAAAGTCTGGTTGGGATAAAATGGGAGCTGAAACCAATAGTTCTTTAATCTTTATAAAAGATTCTTCGGCTGCCTTTGTCCAATCTATCGATTGTCCTTTTTTTCGTCCTTTCAAAAGATCATTAATAGGCGACAACAGGGTAGAAAAATTCTCGATAAAACGTCTATACCATGAACACATTCCTACGAAGCGCTTAACTTCCGTAGTATTAGTAGGTCTCGCATAATTAACCATGCTTGCTACTTTATCCGGATCGGTACGCAAGGAATTTGAGCCTACAATATAGCCTAAAAACTTTAGAGAAGTTTTGAAAAAATCACATTTGCTCAAATTTATCGTCAGTCCGGCCTCTTTCAATTTATCTTTTACTTCCTTAAGTAAGCGAATATGCGATTCGAAGTCTTCCGATGTTACTAAAATATCATCAAGATAGGTAAAAATATGTGGCTCATATTTCGGACCAAATATGGCGTCCACTAAACGTTGCTGAGTCTGAGCAGCGTTCTTAAGACCAAACGGCATAGTGACGAACTGAAATAGACCTCGGCCTACTACTGCAAAAGCGGTCTTTTCTTTAGAAGATTTGTCTAAAGGAATTTGCCAGAAAGCCTTTCTAAGGTCTATCAAAGATACATACTTAGCATTCCTGAGTGATGTCAAAATTCTGTCGATGTTCGGTAATGGGTAGTTATCAAATTTGCTGACCTCGTTGAGCTTTCTTCCGTCAAAGCACAGACGATACTGTCCATCGGCCTTTTTCACCAATAAGATTGGAGAACACCAAGGACTGTTTGATTCTTCAATCACTCCGAGTTTCAACATTTCGTCTAACTCTTTATTTAATACTTTTGACATATAAGGAGACATGGCGAAGGGCCTTGTCTTTACAGGACTGGCATCAGCCGTATCTATAGACATCTTGATTTTATTCGTTCGGCCTAACCTATCTTTACTACTTATTTCATTGAAAGAGCTTATTACTTTTTCTGCTTTTAAGCGTTCCGTCCGCGAGAGATCATCTAGAGTACATAGACGCGAGAAAAGGTTTTCAAAAGAACTTTCTGAATAACAATCTTTAAAACTTGTCTGAGAATTGACTTCTAGGGACTGTGGATACCACGAATTATTTTTAAAATTTACTAGAATTCCGAATTTTTGTGCAAAATCACATCCTAAAACCAAAGTATGTGATAGAGAAGGTACTACTAAAGCAGAAATTACTAAACAATGACCATTGCAGACTAGCGGCAACTCAACCGTACCTAAAACTTTTAGACGGCTGCCATCTGCAGTGGTAACACTTCTATTTTTGACGTGGCATATTTTTATACTTAAACGACTTAAAATCTTAATACCATTCTGACCTACAACGGAGGCATTTGCACCAGAGTCAAATAGAGCCGAGAAATGGGCACCTAATAGATTTATCTTGATATGCGGTCTGTTGTCTAAATATTTATGCACGAATAAAGGAGACATGTGACCATTTGGAGAAGCAGGAGTTTTAACTTGAGAAGGAGGATTTTTATTAGACTTAAAAAAATCAGAAACTTTTTGTAACCATTTAGTCCAATCTGATCTATTGGAATATTTTTGTCCATCCGTGTTTCTAGAACGTTTTGGATTAGGGGCTTTACTGCGAACGTGAGCTTGTGACTTAGCCGAAAGATTAGAGGCTTTTTTGTTGGACTTAGTATATCCGCCTCGGTAATATACCGTCCTTACTCGTTTTTTGTACATTTGGGGCATGATGCTAGTCTCACACCAGTTGTTCCACATTTGAAACAAAATACCCTCTTAGGTGCTGTACAACTTTGGTAAGTGTGATTCGGTCTTGTGCAATTCCAACACGTGAAAATTGCCTTAGGTGAAACCGGCTTGTCGTTCACTTTAGCTGCAGTGTCGCTAATTTTAGAGTCATTATCTTTTCCTTTACCCGTTTTCTGGTTACTCCTAGGGTTCCGATTTACATTCCCAACTTTATTTGTCGAGACTCCACTTCGGCCATTTGGATTATACTTTACTTGATGTACATTAGTTTCGCCCTTTGGTCTGCTCTTTTCCAACAAATAATCGGACTCTTCAAGTTTTCTACATAACCCGGCGAGTTCGGCTACCGAATTTATATCTAGTAGAGCTAACCGATTGACGAAACTAGGCAGAACATTCCTACGTATAAATTTAACTTTGGTACATTCCAAAGGCTTGATGGACAACCTACAAAATAAAGATTCCATGTGGGCAATAAAAATCACAGTGGACTCATCCTTCTTTTGTCGCCTCCTCTTTATTTCTGACCACAATTCTTCATCATCATCACAGTGCAAGAAGTCCTTCTTTAGCCTATCTACCAAGGAATGCCAGTCGTTGACACTTGATTTTATGCTTCTATACCAAATGAAGGCATCGCCAGTGAAAAATTCAACAGCAGAGCTGAAAAGTTCATCTTCCGATACTTTCCTAGCTTGAGCTATTTCAGTCAGCCTCTCCAAAAAAGGATAGAGTCTCCTTGAGTCTCCATTAAATTTCAATTGCCATTCGCTGACAGGAATATTTCTGGCTGCGCAATTCACAATTGGAGCTGGTACGTTTATGACTGGGGTTGTAATAGGCAGCTGTGGTAACTCATGGCCAGGAGCTATCTTTTCTGCAAGATTTGCTTCCATGAGCACACACGTAGCTATCGTTTCCTGAACATATTTGGAAAACTTCGACGCTTCCTCTTCGTCATCCGGCATGGGAATTCTTTGTACGCGACCCGCTACATGCGATAAACGTGATTTAACCCGGTGTACAAGTGAATCATTTGGATCACCGTCATAACTATCGATTAAGTTTTGGATTGAATTTAAACTCTTTTCGATACCAGCCGTTTCTTCTGTAAAAGACAGGGTGTCATCCCTATTTTTATCGTTTTTCCCGGCTCATTAATTTCTTTACTTAAGATCCTCGTTAGAATCTTTCTTTTATCTGCGACCGGACGTTCTGAGAAAGTACGACGGATTTTCAGTTCATAGTCTAACTCATATTCCAGTAAGTGATTGACTTTAAAATTGAAGGCTTCCATGATAAATGAATACAATTTAAAAGAATTGTTTAAAAAGTCGTTAAAAATATTTCTCCTGTGCTCCCAATAGTCAAAATAAAAAATATGTAAAGGCAGTTAAAATATTTAAACTTCTTTATCAAACATTTAAAAAATCTTCGACAATTTCAAAAAAAATTTCTAAGTATTGCCTTCTATTAAAATTCTTTTACTAATATCTTAAGAATTTCCTATAAAAAATCTCCAAATATCGTTTCGTCTATCAGCAAAGTATTTTTAATATTCATGCAAAATATAGGTGAGAAAAAAAAACGTACCGTTTTTTCCTCGGCTATCCGCAAAATAAACAGTGCAAAATTAAAGTCGACCAACACATTTGCTAATCTGAACTATAAAGCTAGCTGTTAAGAAAAAAAGTAGGAATCGCTTATCTTAGAGTCGATTAACAAAATTCAATATCTAAACCACCACAGATAAATTGAAATAAAAAATTCTACAAATTTCCTGCTTTTGTCTTACGTGTAGTTTCTTTTAATAAATATTATGAAATAAAAATATCTGCAAGGTTAGAGCTTTTATTTTGTTCGAAAGCTAGTACACTGAACCCTTTTTTTAAAAAATAAAATTCCAAAAGCCCCGCGTTGACAGCGCTATTTTGTACCGTTTGAAAAAATGTTTCCCCAAGCTTGGGCGTAATTTTGTAAGGTGTGCTAATTTTGCTTTATTTTTCGCCCCATGTAGACTGCGTCATTTTGTAACATTTTTAAATACTGGACGCCCCAAGCTTGAGCACAATTTTCTTGCAGCCCCGCTTTAATTTCTGATAATGAATTGAGTGAAACCTGATTTTAAAAGAACTAAAGAAATTAAAGAAATACTAGCTCAGTTTTCCTTGGTGGAGAGATATGGGTAAGAGATAATTTTTGTACGTCTTTTTGGAATTTAATTCTATTTCTAAAGAAACCTCAGTTGTACGACTTTTTTTTTGGGCACCACTCATTTTAAAATAGAAAGGATTTAACTTCAGCTAAGAAAAATGAGAAAAAAACTGAAGTGTTTTATGGATATTACTAAAAAGAAATTAGTCTAGCACAACTGATCCTGAAAAGAAAAATAACTATTCAGTGAGACACTAGCTTTAATCAACAAAAAAAGAATTTATTCATATTTTTAAAATGAAAATAAAAAGTTCCAACCTTTACAGTTATACCAAAAAATTCTAGCCTAAATAGTTGTTGTTACATTTAAACTTTAAACTTTTACAACCCCCGAAGGCGAGACATCGTGTTTTACACTTCACTTTTTTGTCTGTTATTCATTGCTGTTAATGCACTGCTCTTAAATAAGTCTATTGGAGGGAGTTTTGTTGACTTACTGTTTTTCAGTCCTGCTGTGATGGACTTCGCCCGATTTCACACTTTTTCTTAACACTTAGAAAGCTCACTACAGCTTTTATTGTCGAAACTGGTACTTTTACTTTGCGGCTTCTGAAGAAAATTAGCCTACTTCGGCTAGATGGAAAATAGCCTCTCGGCTAGACGGTACTGCCTGGTCTGCGGCTCGATGGAAAAAAAAGCCTTGCTGGTAGTTTCTCAGGCCCTTAAATAATCGTGCGATTTTTACCGGTAATATCCGGACGCTCCAATCAAAACTCCGGGTCAAACATTTCGCCAATCGCGGCCTGGCGGTAGGTTCGATCAGCAACCCGCACCACACAGTATATACTGAATGTCCTGAAACTTTTGTTTAATATACCGGTCGATATTTTAAAATAAAAATAAATACAATTTGAAGTGAAGAATCAGTAACATTGCATGGTCTTAAAATCCAGGAAAAAATGAATGTTACAATGTTTGATAGCCTTTTTTAAATTTCACCTTCAGCTCCTCATTGGTGCTAAGCTCGAGTACCTCCTCTTGTAATACCACATTCGCCACTTCCGTTTCATCAAATGGATTTACGAGTATGATCCATGGTGGTATTTCGATCGTCAGAATATCTTCAAATCTATTTTTGAAGTCATCATGCAGGGCATTTAAATGTTGAGCGTATGTCTGAATATCCTCATCGAGACATTCTGCCTGTGACAAGTTTGGAAACTGGGAGAATTCGCACCGACTAATATTTTGCTTCATAAATTTCAATTTTCCAAGAAAAGCCGAAATTACACCCTTTGTTTTTATTAAATTTAGGCTGTCCCCTTGTAACTGCAAGTTAATGTCATTAAATTTTTTGAACAAATCTGTCAAATACGCGATGTCTGCTTTCAATTTGATCAGGTTTTCTTTTAAATCTGGATCTTTAGTTTCCAGAAACTCTAAAACTGATCCAAAAAGTGAGTAAAATCTTGTTAAACATGCACCTTTCGACAACCAGCGTACTTCAGTATGTAAGAGCAATCGTTGGAAGTCTTCATCGTTTTCGTTGCATAATTGTGCAAATAAACGGGTATTCAACGCATTGCTTCTTATTTTGTTAACTGCTTTAATCACAAATTGAAGCGATTGGTGCAATCTATCACTCAAATTTTTCGCTACCAGGTGTTGTCGGTGGATGACACAGTGAATTGCAATTACTCCTGGTATAATTTAAAATGGCTTATAAACCCACGATATCGCCCGAAGATGGCAGGAGCTCCATCTACTGCCACCGAAATAATGTTTGTAAATGGAATCAATTTTTCCTTAAAAAAATCACTCAGGACATTAAATATTGATTCGCCTTTAGTATCCGTCTCCAAAATTTTCGCGAATAGCAGCAGCAGGTTAGCGAGCAACAGATAGCTTGATAAAATGCGGCTGATTATAACGTGTTTTTTTCAATGCAGTTCTTAAGTGTATGGAGACTTTTTTGACATTAATTTTGTTTACAGTTTTATAACAATGATGTAAATTCTAAATAAAATGTTCCGTAGTTGTTTTAATACTAATCCTCGTTGGTTAAGTTTCAAATATTAATTTAAACATGTTTTTTCTTAGTTCCAATTAATTAGCTATAACAGAAAAATAGTGTAGAAGGCAGGTGGTGTATCGAGACTTTTTGGAATGACTGTTATATTTTTGAACTCGCGTTTTCACTAGCTTTCATTTAACACCCCACTCGATCACCTGGTAACATTTTTTTTTTACTTCCGATTTCACCCCCCAAAACTAACCCTTTAAGTCAAAATTTAACATTCAAAACTACACGGCTCTGATGGGACCATCAAATCTCAGCTTTCTATGTCAAATAGTTTCGGAGAAAATCGTGTGTAACAGACAGACGAACAGACAAGCGGGCAGACACCGAAGTGATCTAAGTGTACGGACCATTAAAAAAAGAGTGAAATATCGTATGAAGTGAAAAATCAATCGACTATCACTTCTATTCATTGTTCGTACACTCTTCCCACTGTTGTTGTATATATCAAGCATTTCAGGAAAGTTTATTTTTACCAGAAACTTTACTTATAAAATATTTCTGCACCTAATTATTTTAACACTCATTATTTGTTATTGGGCTATAAAGTTTCGTTACATGAGAATTTTCAGTAGTTTACGACAATTTACTTCCTATTAAACTTATATCGTCAAAATACTTCAGGAAATTATCTATTACACAAGAGTAACTTATTATTAGCAACTCTGTTGCGTGGACTTTAGTAACATTTTTTAATAAATAATTATGACATGGGTTAGATGATAGTTTTACTTACATTTATAATATGAATAATAACGAAATATGAACGTCCAAAAAAATCCATTATAAATCTATTCAAACCGAGAAAAGAGTACGAAGGATCACTTTCTCTAACAGAAAGTGAGAATTGTACAGGTCAGTCAATAAGTTTCGAAAACAGAAATGAAATGATGAGTCGAAATAAATGTATTCTTCAATATAATCTTCCTTATGCTCAATACTTTTTTTCCAGCGATTTTCCAATCCAATTACCCCATCTCTGAAGTTCAAAATACCCATCTACAGATGTTATCACCTCATCATGTGTTGAAAAACGCTTCCCATGTAGGAATTTTTTCAGGTTTGAGAACAGATTAAGGTCAGACGGAGCCAGATCTGGAGAATAGGGTGGATGTTCAACAATTCATACTTTAAACCAACCAGTTTTGCCGTTACCAAAGCACTTCTGTGAGCAGGTGCATTATCATGATGAAAGATGATTTTTTCTTCTGCAAGTCGGGTCTTTTTTCACGAATTTTCTCATCCAGCTAGTCCAAAAGATTGCAAAATACTCTCCTGTGATTGTTTTATCGGTTTGAAGGTAATCAATTAAGAAATTTTTTTTGTATCCCCGAAATCGGATGCCATAATTTTTTTGGACGACTTTGACTACTTTGGCTGCTTTGGAGCTGAATGACCGGGCTCAGTCCACTGTTCGGTTTGTTGTCACAGTTCAGGATAATACTGGTAAACTGGTCAAGTCTCATCCATAGTTACAAGTCGACGCACAAAATCAGTTTTATTCTTTGTGAAATGAGCCAAATACTGTTTAGAAAGTTTCTCTCGAGTGCGTTTTTGTTCCGATGTTAGCAAATGCGACACCCATCTTGTGAATAGCTTTCTCGTACCCAAAACATTAGTTAATAGCTCATGTACCGATCTATGTGAGATGCCTATAGCCACAGCTAAATCATCCATGGTTAATCGATTGTCTTCCATTACCATATTTTGTACTTGCACAACCGTTTCTATGAATAATTGAAAATGAAGGAGCAAACTCCTTTAACACTTTTACTAACTTTGCATAGATTTCAGCTGTCGATAAACCTCCCAAAACAAAGAATTTTATCACTGCACGATATTAGATTTTTTTCATTTCTAAAAAATACTCAGATACATTCACTTTAACCAGCTGATAAACAATAAATGACTTGGCAGATCGACTTGAAATTTAGTGTTCATATGACAGATGAAGCTTCAAAATAGTGTTCAATATTTGGTTCAAGTGATGCTCCATAGGTGGCGCTTTCAAGACTTGACCATACTAGACAGTAAGAAAGTATCGGTATCTTACTAAGCTGCATTGTGTTGCTTAGAACTCGCCGATTGTTCTAAGCTCATAATCAATAATTTCTGACGAAATCCTGTTCCTGAGGTTTACAGACTAAACTGAACCTATACAGAATATTCCATCAAAATCGGAGGCTCATATAAATGTCCTGCATCTACCTGATTAAAAATTTTATTTTGATTCTAATTTTTGTTTTTATTCCAGGAATAAGAATGTTGGACCAACCGTACATGACAGACCTGATTGAAGCGAACTCCATGGGCCACGAGCCGAATCTTATAGACATCTACAGTGCTTCATGGGGTCCAACTGATGATGGAAAAACGGTAGATGGTCCTAGAAATGCTACCATGAGGGCTATAGTGAAAGGAGTCAACGAGGTAAAATAAAATAGTAAAATTCTTCGCACAAAAAAATTCTATATCATGAAACAGTCTCTAAACGTTAGAGCAGGGGTCGAAAACCTATGGCACGCATGCCATCTCTGGCACGCCAAGCAATTTTGAATGGCACGCGTACCTATTCAAGTTTACACATTAATTCTGTAATCTGTGACATGTTTCGAAATTAAGTAAATAATCGAAGACAGTATTACTTTAAAATACAAACAAAAACGATATATTATATAGGTCACTAGGTATTATTACCAAAAACTACAAAATATACATTTTGTAATTTATAATTTTACTGAATGCATTGGTTTGGCTTTAATTTCAGCAAGTATTAAAGACGGCAAGCCTCAAAATATAAGCCTAGGCAAAAAACACAAATAAACGTCCTCAATTCAGATCAAAAGAGCCGCTATAAGGCGGTTTTTGTTTGACTTGACTTCAAACGTTCCGACGCGCGCCGCAACTCTTTTTATATTGCCGAACTTTAGTTTTGTTAGATTTAACTTCTAGGCGGCCCTTTGATTGCAATGAGCGCGTTGTAGATAATAATTTTTGTTCTAAGAAATTTAATAAACGTAATTACTGGAATTTTCTGGAAACATTATTTTTCTATATATAGCAAGTGGCTACACTTTTGAATCATTTAGTATAGAAGTAACATCCGTTCTAGTCAATAGTCGTCGAAAAGTTTAAAAATTAAAATAACGTTGCGTTATGGCCGCGAAGAAACAGAAGGAAGGACGTTCGATCATTTCAAACTTCATGGACAACAGATTACGGTTTTGTACAGCAAAACGATAGGGCCATTTGTATCCTATGTCGGGAAAGCGTAATTTTCCGGACATCTAGTGTTCAACGACATTTCCAGATAAAACATGAATCGTCATTTAAAGATAACGCTGATAAAAAGGAGGCAATACAAAGAGCAAGTAAACAATACGAGAAACAGTCAACAATCTTTAGCAAAGTTTTCCAAGGAAAAAATCAGGTAACTGAATGCAGTTTCAAAATTGCACAATCGTTGGCACAAAAGGGTAGGCCGTTCACACGAAGAATTTATGAAGTAAACGTTTTTAAGTACTGGCGAGATTTTATTCGACGACTTGCCCAATAAGGATCCAATATTGGCGAGGATTAGGGATATACCGGCATCAGCGCGGACCATCGAGAGACGAATTAGCGAGATGACACCAAATGTCCAAAAACAGCAGAGAGACGCTATCAAACGGAGTTTTGTGTTTAGTGTAGCACTGGATGAAAGTGTTGATATTAATGACATTGCCCGCCTGGCAATCGTTGCGCGATACTTTGATGATGGCAGTGTGTATGAAGAGCTGATTTGTCTGTTCCCATTGCAGTGAACTACAAGAGGAGAGGATATATTTTCAGAATTTGAAAAGCGGAACATTGATTTAAATAAATTTTTTTGCGTAACGACAGATGGCGCTCCTGCTATGATTGGGAGACATAAAGGATTTGTTTCTCTTCTTATTGAACGCATGGGTCGATCAGTTTTGAATTTTCATTCCATAATTCACTAAGAGAGTTTGTGCGCTAAAATCTCCGCTGGAAGTTTAAAATCCGTGATGGATAGGGTGGTTAAAATAGTTAACTACATTGTCGGTCGTCACTGATCCATAGACAATTTAAGGCGTTTCTGCAGGAATTCGAAAGTACATATTCAGATATACCATTGCACAATAACGTGCGCTGGCTCAGCCGTGGTAAAGTGCTCTCTAGATTTGTGCAATGTCTGGGCGAAATTAAATCGTTCTTGTTGGAAAAAAATCAAGTGGATGCTTATCCTGAACTAGAAGATAAGAACTGGATCTGTATGTTAATGTTTCTTACGTTGATTGCTTCTAAAATAAAAAAAAATGTTGTTACGGTGGTATAAAATGATCAGTGACTTCACAAAACACACCCCAAATGAGTTTTCAACAAAGTTTGTTTCCAATCTTTACTGAAAACTGATGACCTTGAAATTTTTGTTTTTATTATATACCAGATAAATTATTAAAGGTAATGCACTCGTGATAATTTTCGTTCAATCTACACCTCGTGGAGAATATTTCAGAATTTTTTCAAGTTTTCGAGATAAGGAAAGACAGCAGTTTTTTTCGCAATTTTTTAAAAATGATACAAAGAAAAGTGTACGCAAGTATTACATTATATATATATATATATATATATATATATATATATATATATATATATATATATATATATATATATATATTTTACTCGTATTTTCTCAAGCTTTCATTTGACACCACACTCGATGACCTAGTAAAAAAAAAAAATTTTCTCTTCCGATTTCACGCCCCAAAACGAACCCCTTAAGTCAAAATTTAACTTTCAAAAGTACATGGCTCTGATGAGGCCATCAATTCCTAAATTATTACCACTTTCTATGACAAATAAGTTCGGAGAAAATCGGATGTGACAGACGGACAGACAGAGGGACAGACAGACAGACGACACCGAAATCCTCTTATAAGTGTTCCGTACGGAACACTAAAAATTGAAAATAACTGCACCAATAATGTCATAATCACACTTCATTCATAGGCGTCTTGAGAGCTAAAATTTGCAGAAATATCGGAAATTCGGTTTTTTGTTTTCCTAAATTGTAACTTTAAGGACATTCCCAAGGAGCAGTCATGCTCAAGGTACAGAAAGATCTCTCCTATGTAAACTACCATGCGCAAAAAAATAAATAGTTGAGGCGCAGTACACTCTTTTCCCCGTCCCATATGCGCAGGAATCCAAATCCATCCAACATACAAATCCACTGCGTCGTTTTTCGGATCTGGCAACGTTACATTCTTACTCTGATCGAGACACAAGTTGTGTATGTTGGATTTTAATGTTTTGGAGTATTTTTCGAGGTTACGTTTATATTGGAGACTTCTAATAGTGCATAAATAATGACTTCGCAATTAAAGAATGGCAGATTAATTAAAAAAAAAACTGCTGAATAAAGAAATATAGCATTAGTATGTCTGATGCAAAAAAAAAAACAGGCAATTCAAACAACAATCACCGAAATAGTTCAATCTAAAATTCCTGATGAGAATAGTATAGTTTCATTGAGAGATTTAGCTAGAAATATGAAGGGCATCGGCTGCAGAAGTCTTTTATAGATGGAAAAATTGAGTGATTTCAAAAGGGAAAGGCTTCATTCAAAGTTCAAAATAAAATGTGACAACTGTGCTAAATGTAATTTAGTAAATACTGGAGTGAAACCAAATCTCTGATATTAATTATTATGCTACTTATATATGTTGAATACTAATAAATATTTGATTTATTATATATATTGAATTTTTGATTTACAGTAATCCATATTTTTTCTATATCTGTGAGCTACACGCATTTATTAAAATCAGCTGTGCGTTGGCGGTATTTGAAACTTCCCGCGCAGTGCGACGTTGCCAAATCGCGAACTTTTATTTATCAAATTATGCGAGGAAAACTGAAAACAATCAGAAGTAACTCACTTTCAACATTTTTTATATAAAAAACCAACACTGCTATTATTTTCTTTACAGAAAATTATTTGTTATATTTTTAATTAATGATTTTAAGTTTTTACTAAAAACAATCGTAAGAAAATTACCATTGGTATATAAATAATCAAAAACACCCGTTTCTAATGTTAGATAAAATGGGAATCCCGAAATGGCCAAGATCTCAATAAACATAATAGAGTGTCACTATTTTACATATTCACTATATGCAGGGCTTTTTACATGAAATTTCATTAAAATATTCTAGAGTCAAGATAGGGTTCGTATGTTAAAAATGCAAATTTTAACAGCCAATATTTACAAATTTAGTGCCGTAAGGAGTAATGAAATTTTTTCTATGTATAAAAGACACTAATAAATATGAACATTCAAATTTTCCAGATAATCGTAAGAAAATTTGTTTTGTTGGGAACGTCCTTAAATAGAAATTCTGTTGTTTCCCTTTAAAAAAAAAACCGGCCAAGTGCAAGTAGCACTGCTTTTCAAATAAAATCCTCACCTAAACTACGTTAATTAGGTCCCTGACATGTATATATCTTAAGATCCAATATGTAGTTTCTACCTAATAGCCAATAAATCAATCTAGCTCAATATAGAATTTAATAATAAAAGTGTAAAACAAATATTTACTACCTACCTACCTACTATTTAATTATAAACAAATAAAATAAGATTATGTCTCCCTACAGAAGTGACGCGCTACTCGGTAACACTAATGTACTTAAAATATATTACAAAAACATCCACCATATCATCAAGCAACATAGCAAATTATCAAAATATAATACACTCGTGCTAATTTTCGCTCGATCTACACTTTATGGAGAATATTCCAGAATTTTTTGAAAATTTCTTGGTCAGTACTTTTCGAAATAGCGGGGGGGAGCAACGATTTTTGGCAATTTTTTAAAATAATACAAGAAAAAAATGTGCCCAAGTATTACCTTATATATAATTTTGAACTCGTGTTTTTACAAGCCTTTATTTGACACCCCACTCGATGACCCGGTAAAACAAATCTGATTTCACCCCTCAAACCAACCCCTTAAGTCAAAATGTAACTTTCAAAACTACATGGCTCCTCCATTCCTATATTTGTGCCAAACTTCAACTTTCTATGTCAAATAGTTCCAGAGAAAATCGGGTATGACGGATATACGGACACCGAAGTGATCCCATAACACTAAAAACTAAACCAGCAATACCAATAAATTATGAAGGTGTATATTACCACCAAAGTCAGTTATTAAAAGGTCACCCAATGATAAAATTTGTAAATATGTACCTTGATGTTATGAGCATTGCTGATGTCTCCAAACTATTACTGTGAACTGTAAGGTAACATATTCCTTACTTAACTTGCGAACAGTTTGCTCTTACGTCGGAGGGAACGGTCCCAACTATTAAAAACACTGTTGAGTAAGTTCTTGAGCGCCACCTGTTTGATTTTCCTTATGGATTGTAGCCTAGTATAAAAACAGAACACTCTAAATCTAACAAATTGTGTTGACGTTTAAAAAAATTTATGGCTTATGAACTAACAATAAGACACGAAGGTTGTAGTAAAAATAAACAATTTATCAACAAGTTCTTAAAATTATCTGAAACATTTCAATCAAGTTTATTGAATAAAAAAAAAAACATACAAAAAAAAGTTCTTTTGCCGGTGTTCAAAACTAATGCAGGTGTACAAGTATGAAATGCGGATTTTTTTTCTAAAAAAACATGTTAAATTCGGAAGAATGATAAAAAGTGCTTTATTCAAAGTATGCTCCATAGCTTGTTATACATTTTTCCCATCTTTCGGGCAATTTGTAAATACCACGCCAGTAAAAATCTTCCCCTTTTGCTGCTAACCATTCATCGAGCCATTTTTTTCACATCTTCGTACGAACCAAAGCGCTGCTCAGCAAGTGCGTGACCCAGCGATGCAAACAAGTGGTAACCGGAAGGAGCCAAATCTGGTGAGTAAGCCGCATGGGTAGAACTTCCCAGCTGAGTGCTTCCAACGTGTCGCGAACTGGTTTTGCCGTATGTGCGCGAACGGTTCAAATCGGTCAATTGTTGTTGGTAACGCTTAGTATTAACCGTTTCCTCAGGTTTTAACAGCTCATAATAGACCACGCCCCTCTGGTCCCACCAAACACAGAGCATCGTCTTTCTGCCAAAACGATTAGGTCTTGCGGTCGATGTGGATGGTGCGCCTGGGTCTACCCATGATTTTTTGCGCTTCAGATTCTCAAAATAACTCCACTTTTCATCACCTGTAACTATACGACGCAAAAACGACTTCCTTTTGTACCGAGCGAGCAAAATGTCACACGTGTTTTTGCGCTTTTCCATTTAGCTGTCGTTCAACTCATATGGTACCCATCTACCGGTCTTCTGAATCTTTCCCATCTCTCGTAGCCGATTGGAAACAGCTTGTTTACTAACGCCCAATTGCTCGGAGAGTTGTTTTTGTATTTGCGAATCATCTTCGTCCAACAATGCTTGCAATTCCACATCTTCGTATTTTTTTGGCGGTTTTCTACGTTCCTTGTCTGCAATATCAAAGTCACCACTTTTGAAACGCCGAAACCATCGTTCACACGTATCTTGCGATGGAGCATGTTCACCACAAGCTTCTCGAAGTAATCGGTATGATTCAACAGCAGTTTTCTTCAAATGAAAACAAAAAATTAATGCTCTCCGCGAATGCTCTTTGTTCGGTATAAATTTCGACATATTGAAGACAACAACACAACACTATGCACACCCTTTTTCAATTTATCACTCGTGCGCGTCTGACACTTGTTGATGACACAACAAAATGGCACAGTGTCAAATCTTTATAGCACAAACTGCATTGGTGCACCATTCGTTTATATTAAAATATGTTTTGTAATTATGTTAGGAATGTGGAATCTTTGTCACAATGGCACTACTCAGTATATACTACCACTACACAAAACACTTTATTTTTCCACTCGATGTGCGTTTCACTAATCATGTTAGCTTCATCAGGAGTGATGATTGACTATCAGTCATCAGTCCTGATGAAGCTAACATGGTTAGCGAGACGTGCGTCGAGTGCAAAAATAGAGTGTTTGGTGTAGTGGTGATATATACTGAGTAATGATTTGTAATACCTATTATAAAATGATCCACAGAAAAAACTTTCGCCTTGGCAGGTACCTCATTGTTAAACTGTATATAATTTAGCTGTTGAAGGTATTTTCCTCTCTAACGTTCTAGGACTTTCTGAAGAAATATATTGTTATATTATAGTAAAAGAAAACTACATAGCTCATACTAAGATAATTTCATAATTTATCTAATAAAAGTTAAAAAATGTTATTACATTATTTACTCTACAAATGATACTGTTATAAAAAGTTAATAAAGTACTGACCTTATTAGTCTTCATTGACGATTTCGAAAGAACAGTCCTCACGAAACTAAACGCATTCCTGCATTAAGCCTTCCCTTAATTATGTTTACATATAAAATAATACTGACTGAGTTCTCAAACTGGTGTAAAAAGAATAACCTTATAATAAATCTATCAAAGACCGTGTCTATGAAATTTAAGACAAAAATGCGCAAACCAATAAACCTAAATATTGTATTTAATAATATGAATTTGCCTGTTAGCCATAGTTCAAAATTTTTAGGAATCATAATAGACTCTAACCTCGAATGGAGTTTGCACATAGATGACGTTTGCTCAAGACTAAATAAATGTTTTTTTATGATAAAATCTTTGAAAAACTCATTAAGTGTTCTCAATCTCATAACTGTCAATTACGCTAATGCGTACCCAGCCATGTCCTATGGTCTGGCGGTTTGGGGAAGTGCGCAGGAACTGGACAGAGCGCTGGTAATGCAAAAACGAATCATGAGACTAATTTTTAGTATGCCATATAACGCATCCTGTAGGGAAGTCTTTAAAAATAGAAAAATATTAACACTTACAAGTATTTATATATATAAACTCTTAATGTATATCTATCAAAATTAAGATAGCTTCATGTCGCATAGATCTTTTCATCGTTATCCGACTCGAAACAGAGAAAATTTTTATATTGAAAAACACAGTCATGAATATGTTAAAAAAACTAGTCATTACTTAGGTTGCAGACTATTTAACTCACTGCCGGAAAATGTAAAAAGGATTGAATCTATGGCAGGTTTTAAGAAACAAATAAAAGCTATACTATTAAGTAAAACTTTTTATTCTGTAACTGAATTTGAAAGTTATCTGCTGGGCAGAGTGTGAATGTTATTCTTTATAACATCCTTACTTAATTAAAGCATCTTCAGTATGTATTTTGTTTGTTATAAATTTGTTTGTTATAAATATGTATGTTATGTTTTTGTTATATGTTGTATTTACTGTGTATTAATGTGTTTAATAGTAAGATTTCTTTTTTTTTTCTTTCTAAAGGGTGGGCCATCTATCGGTTTAAATTTGAACCACCGGTTATTTCGAATCTGGCAATACTTATGTCATTCTATTATGTCACAAAATTCAGTATATTATCTCCACTGAACGAAATGAATCGATTTACGCTTGAGCAACGTTGAGATTTATTGGAAATTTATTTCCAAAACAAAGACAATTGGTCGGAAATTGCACGAAAATGTCGTACAAAATTTGGTCGCAGAGAAGGACCAACAGTGCCCGGTATACGCAAGTTTATTGCTAAAGTTCGTGAAACTGGTTTCATTGTTGATGCGCCAAGACGTGAGCGTGCTCGTACAGTGCGTACACCCGAAAATATCGAAGCTGTGGCTGAGAGTGTGCGTGAGAATCCATCAACATCAGCTCGTCATCGTTCTCAAGAATTGAACAACTCTCTCTTGAGATCTCGGTATGACGCCTTACAAAGTTCAATTGGTTCAAGAGTTGAAGCCGCATGACCATCCGCTTCGTATTCGCTTCGCTAGATGGGCCAACGAGAAACTGCACGATGATGTCGATTTTGCCAAAAAAATCATCTTTTCGGATGAAGCTCATTTTCATCTTGGTGGGTACGTTAATAAGCAAAATAGCCGTATTTGGGGCTCAGAAGACTCACACGTGGTCTTACAGAAGCCAATGCACCCATTACGAGTGACTGTTTGGTGCGGCTTGTGGAGCGGAGGCATCATTGGCCCATATTTCTTTGAAAATGAGGACAGCGCAACCATTACGGTTAATGGAGACACCTATCGCACCATGATAACCGATTTTTTTGTGCCCGCTCTTCATGGTATTGATGTGAACGATGTTTGGTTTCAACAGGATGGTGCAACTTGCCACACACGTTTGATGGCCGTTTAATTAGCCGAAATGGTGATGTCAATTGGCCGCCAAGAAGCTGCGATTTGACACCGTTGGACTATTTTCTGTGGGGCGCCGTTAAAGACAAGTGTTATGCCGACAAACCAGAGACAATTGAGCATTTGAAGGCCAACATTCGTGATGCCATTGCCGAGATACGACCCTATACACTAGAAAAAGTGCTCGAAAATTGGTCCGATCGAATGGGGTACTGTGAGGCCAGCCGCGGCAGCCATATGAATGAAATAATATTCCATCTCTAACCGGAACCATTGTGCTTCACAACAAAAAAATAAATTTGGCAAAATTTCAAACCGTTTTTGTTTTATTGCATTTTTAAATTTAAACTTTTAAATGGCCCACCCGATATTTATTATTTTTGATATTACCTAAAATGGGATCATACATCCCTTTGATGACATATCTTATCTACAACTTTTGTAGCTGAAAAGATGAATAAATTGTCTATTGTCTATATACGATTCTCATAATGGTATAAATTAAAAAGCCAAGACAAGGGCAATGCCGTATGCCGTAAAAAAATAAACAAGGATATTTTTGTCGGAAGTTCGAAGATAAATGAAATATTGAAAAGAACCAGGAGTTAACAAATGATTTTCCCATTCAGAATGACAAAATGAAATTAAGTACGGTGCTGTAGGCGATATAAAAAAAAGGTGAACAAAGAAAAGAAACTTACACCTCTTTGCAATATGTGCCCACATAAGAAACGGCTAATTTGACACAAGATATCTAACCTATGTCAGATAAAAATTAATCAAAAAAAGGTTGTGAAACTAGCTCGAACGGTATCATTATATGTATGTAGGTTGAAAATAAGTCTAGAGGATGAGATTACGTTCCACAAATACTGTTAAAGTTAGATAAAACTGAAGGAATATTCGCGTTTGTAATTAAGAAGATCACACTATAAACAAAAAAGTGTAGAGAGGATATTTATAGCAGCTAGCATTTGGACAGATTAATTATCTCTTTGATTAGTATCATTAAACCCGCTTTGGTACTGTAAAATTATGGGTTTTAGTGTTCCGTACGGAACACTTATAAGTTCACTTCGATGTCCGTCCGTCTGTCTGCCTATCTGTCACATCCGATTTTCTTCAAAACTATTTGACACAGAAAGAAATTTGACACTAATATAGAAATTGATGGCCTCATCACAGCCGTGTGGTTTTCAAAGTTAAATTTTGACTTAAAGGGTTAGTTTTCGAGGGTGAAATCGGAAGTGAAAATAAATTACCAGGTCATCGAGTGGGGTGTCAAATCAAAGCTTGTAAAAAGAGGAGTTCAAAAATATATATCATGTAATACTTGCGCACAATTCTCTTTGTATTATTTTTTAAAAAGTGCGAAAAATCGCTGTCTCCCCTTTATGTCGAAAAGTACCGATCAAAAAATTTTGAAAAAAATTCCAGAATATTCTCTACAGGGTGTAGATTGAACGAAAATTACCTTGAGTGCATTATTTTTAATAAATTGCAGTGCGTTACAAATTTAAAAAAAAATTAAGTACCCACTTAAATGTTTTCTGTTTATTTATTCATACACACCACTCATTAAGAATGCATAAGTACTTTTTGTCTATTACGTACTGTTTTTTAGGTACGATAGTTAACAATTTTAAGTAAATAATTAAAGAGTAAAGTACAGGGTACACGTAGCTTCATTACATTTTCCAATAATTCGAATAAAACTGCTAAAAAACTTATTATTGGTACATTTGTACACAACTAAATATAAAATATACGGTAAAAAGTTTATATTGTACATTAAAAGTTAAAAATATTTAACTTTTTCTCTTATGTTGGGAAATATCTTCTCGTTTTAAAAGCCAGCAGTAATCTCCCAACATAGCGACGTCCCAACGTCCTTGAAACCGTTCCTCAAGCCTTTTCACATCCTGATGAAATCGTTCCCCTTGTTCATCGCTCACTGCTCCAAGATTTGATGGAAAAAAAAGAGAAATGGGAATGGAGGAAATGAATTTTTAATGACATTCGGCAACCCATCTTTTTGTATGCTCTTGACAAATCGTTCACTAAGAGTTCTGCATTCTCAGCTCTATAATTTCCTAAAAAACGTTTTATCACGGCTTTTAATGATGTCCATGCGCAGAATTCTTCGTCATTTAGTGTTTGATCAAATTTGTTGTTTTTCATTAATAGGCGTATTTGTGGACCAATAAAAATACCTTCTTTCAACTTTGCGTCACTTAATCTTGGAAAAATAGATTTTAAATATAAAAATCCTTCGCCATTTTTATCCATCGCTTTCACAAAATTCTTCATTAAGCCGAGTTTTATGTGTAGAGGAGGTAAAATGACATCTTCGGGGTTGATTAAAGGCAAGTATTTTACATTTGACTTCCCACACACAAATTCCGTTCGTTTTGGCCAGTCTTTGATCAAATAGTGCTTATCAGTAGCTCTACTGTCCCACATACAAAGAAAGCAGCAGTACTTAGTAAATCCACCTTGCAAATCAAGCAACATAACTATTACTTTGTTCAGCGCACACTTTCCACTTAAAATTTTTGTATATAATTAAATCCCATATTGGTTTTATATTTTCGTATGTCTCTTTTAAAACAGTTGAATAAGCCACTGGTATTGACGGATATTTATTACCATTATAAAGTAAAACTGCCTTCAGACTTGTTTTCGAACCATCAATAAAAAGACGCCATTCATTTGTATCATAGGGAATTTCTAACTCACCCATCAAAGATACAATGTCATTACAAAAACATATGTTTTCTGAACTAGAGTAAAAAGTTGCCATTTCTTTACTTCGTTTTCGTTGTATAGATATTTTTGTATCTGGTGCCAACAAGTGCCATTCCTGTAGTCTTGATCCAAATAATTCGACTTGTCTAACAGACAAATACAAGTCCCGTATCAAATCATTTAATTCCCGTTGTTGAATTAAATACGGATGGCATAGATCACTTGAAGAGGGTAAAATGTCTGGATCTTTCTTGGTTGTCAACTTCTATGTCTTGTCCATCGTTATTTTCATCGCTTGGTATATCTAACTCTTCAGTTTGACTTTTCTTAGGAGGCAAAGGAGGAGTCATGTCTTCACTATATGGTATTGGTTTTGATACAGAATTCACAGAAGGGTACTCGATATTATGCTTAATTAGTGTTCCGTACGGAACACTTATAAGATCACTTCGGTGTATGTCTGTCTGTCTGTCTGTCTGTCTGTCTGTCTGTCTGTCTGTCTGTCTGTCCGTCCGTCTGTCACACCCGATCTTCTCCGAAACTATTTGTCATAGCAAGTTGAAATTTGGTAGTAATATAGGAATTGATGGCCTCATTAGAGCCATGCAGTTTTGAAAGTTAAATTTTGACTTAAGGGGTTAGTTTTGGGGGGTGAAATCGGAAGCGAAAAAAAAAAATTTTTACTAAATCGAGTGTGGTGTCAAATAAAAGCTTGTGAAAACACGAGTAAAAAATATATATATAATGTAATACTTGCGCGCACTTTTCTTTGTATTATTTTTAAAAAAATCGCGAAAAATCGCTGTCCACCCGCCTTATCTCGGAAAGTACTTATCCAAAAATTTTGAAAAAAAAAATTCTGGAATATTCTCCACGGGGTGTATATTGAACGAAAATTATCACGAGTACATTACCTGTAATAATTTATCTGGTATATAAAAAAAACAGAAATTTCAAGGTTTAAATTTTTAGTAAAGATTGGAAATAAACTTTGTTGAAAACTTATTTGGGGTGTGTTTTGTGAAGTAACTGATCATTTTATATTACCGTAACATAAATTTTGACTTAAGGGATTCGTTTTGAGGGGTGAAATCGGAAGTGAAAAAAAAAATTTTTTTACTAGGTCATCGAGTGTGGTGTCAAATGAAAGCTTGTGAAAACACGAGTAAAATATATATATATATATAATGTAATACTTGCGCCACTTTTCTTCGTATTACTTTTAAAAAATCGGGAAAAATCGCTGTCCCGTACCTTATCTCGAAAAGTACTGATCAAAAAATTTTGAAAAAATCCTGGAATATTCTCCACGGGGTATAGATTGAACGAAAATTATCATTACCTTTAATAATTTATCTGGTATATAAAAACCAAAATTTCCAGGTCACCAGTTTTCAGTAAAGATTGGAAACAAACTTTGTTGAAAACTCATTTTGGGGTGTGTTTTGTGAAGTCAC
Source organism: Pachyrhynchus sulphureomaculatus (assembly GCA_019049505.1). Lineage (NCBI taxonomy): Eukaryota > Metazoa > Arthropoda > Insecta > Coleoptera > Curculionidae > Pachyrhynchus > Pachyrhynchus sulphureomaculatus. Next base: position 263,678,764 of record CM032446.1, on the reverse strand, counting down.
TGATCATTTTATACCACCCTAACAAAATTTTTTATTTTAAAAACAATCAACGTACGGAACACTATTTGTGCAAGTTCAACTTGTACTTGACCGGTTATTTTCTTTGAAAATCCTCGTACATCAGTCATGCAGAAGTAGCAATCGTTAAAATGATTTCTAGATTCGCGCCACACAGTCGGTACTGCAAATGGCATAGATGTTTTGTTTCCGTTCAACCACGACAGGAGAGTAGCATAACATGATACACAAATCAGTTGCGGAACCCAGGGTTTATCTTGATGTACAGTACGTCCAAAATATAGAAAATACGCAGTATATACCTTTTCCGATATTTTTTTTCCTTGAGACTTGAGAATGTACTGTCCACACACGTAACAAAACTTGTTTGGTGAAGTTTTGCTCTGACGGCGACTACTTTTTTCAGTATTCATCTTTAAAACTGTATTATTACACTCTTATTCAGGTAATCTCAAAGAAACATATCCTCTCAACAGATTATCTAGCGATTACATTTATTAATATGAACAATATGAGGGTAGGTTAAAAAAAGGTTATCGGTGTGTACCTTAAAAACAAGACGTGATAGAAATAAAAGACATCCACTGCTTACATACTATAACTAATAGGAAACTATAATAGCAATCAGTTTTTCGGGTATCAAAATCATGTCACGCAGTGTTATCTGGCATATAAAAATTTCAAGGTCATTAGTTTTCCCTAACGATCGAAAAAAAAATTTGTTGAAAAGTGATTTGGGATGTGTTTTGTGAAGTCACTGATCATTTTATACTTCCGTTAAAAAAAATTATTTTAAAAGCAATCAACGTACGGAATACTAATTGCGCAAGTCCAACTTATACTTGACCGGTTATTTTAATTATAAAGGCCCAGACAAGGCGAGATATTCATATGAAGAGAGATTCATCTCCCACGCTGTCGCAAAACGGTAAATTACAACAGAACGGAAAAAACAATAAAAATTATAAATTGTTACATTTAGGACTTATTAAAACTACGGTAGTTAATTAGAATCAAGGAAGTGTAGTACGACTAGAAACGCCTAGTATAATAAAACAGAAGAATATCACAAGTTAACCTAATGAAAATATATGTGTTATTCACTATGAAAAGTGAGGGAGAAGGAAGATTTTTATACCGTGGGCTTGCTGTCGAAATATATTTACCTCAATAACTTCTCAGTGCCTCCCGACCGAGTAGTCGAGTCTATTATATTCTCTTCTGTTTCTCGATTTTCTTTCGGAGCTTTCTTCTTTCTTGTCAAACTAAAAAGGCACTTGCTTTAAGACCCGCCAAAGAACTGGTACAGTCTATCGAGTATAACCAGTTTCTGTCAAGCCAAAGATTCCGGAACCCAGGACGGACAAAAAACACGGCTCAGACTTGTACGGCAAAGGAGCTTGAGTATTCCTCTTCTCACCGCGCTTAGCCTTTACATTTAGTCTCCAAGCCAAGTCGTAAAATTTCATCGTACAATTTGTCAATAAACAGCCACGACCTTTTGATACTTAACACAGGAAAGGCATGTTCGATCACTCGACGAAATGTACCACGAGACTCCTCAATAAAAGGTTCGATTACAATTTTATTTACATAAACATATTACGGTTATTAAAAATAACAATAACACAAAAAAATTAAAGGTAAAATTTTGACGAGGATATATACTTAAGATGACTACGAGGCCTCAGACCATATAGAAAATGTCATCAGGTGAAAAGTGTAAATACCTAATTTATCTACTGTTCACCGGAAATTTACACAAACAGTGATATTATTTTTCGTATCATTACAATGCTGATTTTCTACTCTTTCCAATAATACCAAAAACATTTGAATTTCCAAAAAGTTTTACTGATTAAAACGGTTTTACTCAATAGAACCGCTTTTGCTCGCGCACGCAACGTGCTCGTTGCGTGCTATTCATCCCAATAAAACACATACAACTGTATTTTCTTATCATTCCTTTATCAAAACTTGAACCGTCAACATTTTTGCTACACCTGTTCCCTAATTACGTCATCGGAAAATGGATACCACCCCGGAAGAAGCGGCACAAGTCATTGAGCTATTGCAAGAAGGGCATAGCCAAAGTGTAATCGCTGCGCAACTGCACCTGAGCCAGTCAGCTGTCTCCAGAGTTTATAGATGTTAACGAGAAACTGGCACCTTTTCACGGAGACCAGAATCAGGAAGAAGAAGGTGTACCTCAGAGCGAGACGGCCACTTCATTGTTAACACAACTCAGAAAAATGGTCACTTGACCGACGTTGAGGTCCAGCAGAAGTTTTGATAAGTTCGTGGTCGGGCTATCAGTCATTGAACAGTTAGAAAAAGACTTAAATAAGTTAACTTCACTATGAAGTGACTAGTTAACGGACCCAAACTGACAGCAGCACAATTTACAATTATCCACAAGCGCGCCTCAAATTTGCCCGAGAACATGTCGACTAGACCTTAGAGCAATGGCGCTCCGTTTCATTCTCCGACGAGTCCCGAATGTGGAATGATGGAAGAAGACAAGTTTGTAGGGCGGCCTGGGGAACGCTATGCGCAGTGCTGCTTTACTGAAACGGTCGCCTACGAAGGAGTTCTGTCATGGTGGGGGAGCCATCTCACTGGGTGCGAAAACCGATTTGGTTTTAGTGACTGGTGAGACTCGTACCAGTGAATTAACTGTACTGTGGTGAAAAGGCTTATTGACTCCATGAAAAACCAACTGGAAGCAGTAATAAGAGCTAGGGGGGTAATACGAAATATTAATTTTAGTTTTTATCAATAAATTTAATTGTTAAACTTTCTCTTACCCCTATTTTCAATCCTTGTTTCCCCTTTCAATCATTTTAATCAGTAAAAAGCATGAGTTATGCTATGAAACTTGGTATCATTAGAAAGAGAATAGAATGGGCTTTTTAAATGATACTGAAATCCGTAAAAATATATAAACACTAAATTCTAGGATCTGTGTTAAATTAAACTAAATAGTTTGAGTCAATTTCTTTGCTCACCAGTGTATATAGCTTATACAAACTTGGCGTATTGTAAAAAATAAACGTTATTTCAGAGCCCATTGGTTGTTCTCGCATAATTCTAAACATAGCCAATTTGAAAGCTCTATATAAACTCCTGGACAAAATTAACGCAACAATCTGAAAATTAATTTATCTTTTTCTTATGTCAGTTTTAAAGTTTATCGAGTATTTGAATAGTAGGCTATGCATATTTTGTTTCGTTGTTCATGACAGAAATCAAAACAATTCGTTTAGATTTACAGTTTTAAAGAATTTTTTAGAAGATAAACAATTTTCTGTAATAATGTGATAGATTTTCTTTAAAAGTAAGCTTATAAATTGTTCCCTCTTTCAAAGTAATACGTTTTTGTGGTAGACTGTTTTATTTTTGACCCCGAAGAATCAGAAAAATGAATCGAACAAGGAATTTAACTGAACACGAGGTAGTGCGAGTCTCAGTTTTATTGGACGAGGGATATTGTCAGAGTTATGTTGCCAATTTGTTAGGCAAACATCGTTCCACAATAAGTCGTATGGTAAGACGCTTGAATGAAGTAGGAACTTATTCTAGAAGGCTAGAGCAAGGGCGAAAACGATGCACTAGCGACCTAGATGAATATTTTATAAGACAATATGCTTTAAAAAACAGGACTGTCACTAGTTCTATAATAAGAAACGAACTCGAAGCTCTTCGCAATGTCACAATTTCTTCTAAAACAGTTAGAAGACGGTTAAATGAAGCTGGATTAAACAGTAGGAGAGCAGCCACTGCGCCCTTGCTTACTAGAGAGAATAGAGTTGCCAGGTTACGTTTTGCTCGAAATCACGAAAACTGGTCTGTGGATAATTGGAAACAAGTTTTCCTCACAGATGAAACTAGGGTTAGTCTAAAACATCTAGATGGTCGTGAGCGAGTATGGCGAAGACCAGGAGAGAGGTTTGCTCCTTGCAATATCTCTGCAAGGATTCCATTCGGCGGTGGCTCTGTTATGTTCTAGGGTGGCATCTGCTTTGATGCTCGCACAGAGTTAGTTCCTGTCCGTACGAGATCCATGAATGCTGACTACTATCTTGAGAATATTGTAATAGAACATGTGATTCCTTTCGGTCATTTTGTGGGGCCCAATTTCCTGTTTATGCAAGACAACGTTCGACCTCACGTGGCTAGGGAGGTCCTCGTTTATCTTAATCAAGTTGATATACCGATTATGCAATGGCCACCAAAAAGCCCGGATCTGAATCCGATAGAACATGTATGGGATCACCTTAAGAAAAATGTGAAACGTCATATACCTGCACCTAGAAACCTGAGGGAACTTGAAAATGCAGTTATCACAGAATGGGAGCAAATTCCTCAAGATTTTATCCAAAATTTAATTAAAAGCATGCCTAGGCACATAAACGCTGTTATTCGAAATAGAGGAGGCAACACACGCTACTAGTGTCCCAGTTACACCATTAATTTTGCTACTAGTGTCCCTGTTTATTTTTTTCATTATTACATAATTTCAACGATTGTGTTATTAGGTCTTAAGAATAATTTTAATTCGAATCTTATAGAGAAATTTGGTAGCTAATTCACTTTTAAAGTATCCGAATAAGTTTTTTCTAACTTTTAGTGTAACCAATGTTCATAAAAAATTATTAAAATTAATTCATTATGGAGATTTGTATGATTTAATATATTGTAGCGTTAATTTTGTCCAAGAGTGTATTTAAACTGTTACGAGCTTTTGGAATCGTGAAACGAGTTGAAACATACATATATATATATATATATATATATATATATATATATATATATATATATATATATATATATAACAAATAAAGAGAGAGAAAGCAAAAGTTGCCGTATCTAACAAAAATCCTAAATTATGAAACTAGTTGAGGGACTCGGCAAAAACGGGCATCAGCAGATGTTCATACTATATTGATTTAGCCAATATTTCGGTCCTAGGTTGGGACCTTCATCAGGGCACAAACTGAAAAAGAGATAACGAAGCAACCAATAAAGAAAATTAGGCATAAAGACTTGGTGTTATGAAGTTAAGTTTTTCAAAGTTATTAATTTTAATTATTAATTTCTAATTTGATTTTAATCCCCCCCCCCCCCCCCCCTTACAATTATTCATATGTAACTATTTTAATTCAACAGTATTATTGTTCTAAACAATCACAAATTATTATTATTATTATGGAAAAATGTCAACGAAACTCACTTGTAGCATGAAAATTAATCTAACAAGAATGACCATCAAAAACAATCGCCATGGTAAAAACCAACACTGAATTAAAAACAACCACTATTCACTAACAATTTAACATAAAAACATGGCATTTACAGCAGGGATGCCATTGATAACGTTGGATGCTGAAATTCAAAACTAATTAACCACCTGCCATCTTAAAGAAAAATGAATGAAAAGTGACAACTTTGACAGGGCGCTGACAAAGGACGACCACGTGACAGATGTAAGGGATCACTCAAAAAGAAATAAAAGGAAAGGTCAAACGACCAGGAAAGGACCGGTTTAAGTACGAAATCAAGTGCTACGTCATATAATAAAATTAAAATTTTTGGTATGAGAGGAAAGGAATTGCAATGGGAAGGCAAATTTACGCTGTTATGACCATTGAAAGAATATATAAAGGGACCAATTTTTATTTCATCTAGGGGAAGTAGAGCAAGGAAAAAGGAAGGCGATAATTGGAAAGGGTCTTTCATTAATTGGGAGCATATTATTCAATTTATTATTATAATTATTATTATATTAATGTTATCTCAATAGGAATGTAAATTATGAAGAAATTGGGGGGAACCAAGAAAAACAAATACTTAAACAAGATGGTACCCAGAGGGGAACATGCAGAAGGACAGAGTTTTCAAACACCAAAAAACGAAAGTTATTATGGGGAGTATGACGACCCAGAGGCGTTATGCAAGGGATGACGATCACAAGAGAGAAGATAGCTGTATATGCTGCTCAAGCCATCAAGATCAGTTCTTTTATTGATATTTTGGGGATTCTCGTTGATATAGCACATCTCAAGGAATTCTCTTTTAAGAAGGTTTTTTTGGATATGAAGGATTTTTGGTTCTCTGAAATTAAAGGAATGTCCATTATCAACAGAGTGAGTTGCCAGTGCACATCTTTGTGGATGGCATCTGGTGTCGCTTTTATGTAATGCTATGCGACGGTTGAGACATTGTGATGTCTGGCCAATATATACAGCAGGACAGTCAAGGCAGGAAACGGAGTAGACTACATCTGACATGGAAAGAACAGGTAGAGAAGATTTCAATTTACTGAAAATGCGCTTATTTTTATAGAAATAATACTTGGCAATCTTAACATTGGGAATGACGCGCAAAATATGAACCAATTTTGAAGTAAGACCAGGTATAAATGGCAAAGAGAGCAAGGAAGGACTTATTTCCGTATGGCTAGCAGGGGGTAACTGGGGTGGAAGGGGAGGAGGGGATACGTGTAAAGGGGGAGGTTCTGGTAAAATGTCATTAGAAAGGAAGAGCTTGTCGACTTCATCCTTGGTCTTGAGCAGGAACCTCTTGTTGTACCCATTTTCCATAAAGAGACTGGTAAGTAGTGTTTGTGCTTGTGGAAGGTAATCTGGGTGAGCTATATTTCTAATTCTTCGATATAGACCTTTTATGACGTTAATTTTAACTTTCCAATCATGGCCAGAATTGGCATGTATATATCTGCCTGATGAAGTTGGCTTTCTATACCAGTCCAGTCTGATCACACATATATATATATATATATATAAATATCCTGCTGGAAATCGTAAAACTTTAAACGTAAAAATGGTATATTTATGGTTTCAATCCGAAACGATGTTCTCCATTTATACGTACTCTCTATTCAACTTTGCAAATAAAATAAAACCGGATAGATCCTTTTGATGTTCCGCGAGCCGAGTATTTTCATTTGTAGCTAGTTTTATAGCTACAGCGTTATAGTATGTAAAAATAGTTTTATACTAAAATACAGTCTATAAGTACTGTAGATAAATCATCGCAAAAGAGTTTAGTATTTTACTTTTAAAGCTTGTGAAGCTAACGATATAGCTATTCTACAGGGTACCCGAAGAAAAAGTTCAAATTTATTTTGCTTATTGCACGAACGTAACGGGATGAGGTGGCTAAATAGAATCGCAGAGTGTAACCACCGTTTTGAAATTTTAATTACTATGGATTGTTTCACCGAAGAAAAGCGTGCCTTTTGTAACGTTTTATAAAACAATAATTTTGTGACGTGCTTTGAAATTTTCGCGTTCAAAATCATCTATGCCGCCACACGCCAACAGATAAAAATGGGGTGCAGAAGCTAGAAGCTAGAAACTGGCATGACTTTAAGTAAACATCGTATATATATATATATATATATATATATATATATATATATATATATATATATATATATATATATATATATATATATATATATATATATATTATATATATTCATCTAAATAAACTAAATAACGAGACACTCTACGCACCAACTCTATTCCAATCCAATTAATAAATAAATTATTATTTAACTCAACCACACACCCTGTACAACAAAACAACAATCTTACACCGGATATTAGTGCTTTCCTCACTGAAAATCGAATCAAATCTTATTTTTCATTTCCATACATAAAAGAAATCTCCACAAAAAACAACTAAACTCTTCAACCAATTATCTAATTTAAAAATTGCTTTTAAACACAAAAAAACTATCAACAATATTTTTACTTGTCTAGAAGACAAAGCTGAAGTCACAAAAGTTTCAGAAGTAGTTTACAGCATCCCTTGCTCTCAGTGTGAAAAAATCTATATAGGACAAACATCTAGAGTCCTAAAGGACAGAATCACTTCCCACAAAAGTGATTGCAGATTAAAAGAAAAACTCTTGTGTGCTTGCCCAACATAGTAGCCAATTTTCACATGAATTTAATTTTGCTGAAACCTAAATCCTATGTAAAGAGAGAAATCTCGGCAGGAGAATCTGGGTGATGGTGAAAAATCCACCTTCAACCGAACTCGATCAATAAAAAAACTGACATTGAGGATCCGAGTCTAATTTTCTCCAATTTATTACAAATAGGCAGTCAGAGTGAAAACTCTTACAATATATCTGACATATCTCTTTGATAATAATCCCACTAATTTACAATACCTTTTCAACTTTAAAACGATCAAACAAAATGTCAACGTCATTCTATTTTGAAATATAAATTAACTACAACTTAACTAAGAGATAGAAAACACACTGCCCTTGGCAAAATGACAAGAAAACAACAAAAAAATCCTTTAAAAATTAAAACCATTTCGCAACCACAAATTCTCTGTACTCTTCCAACAAAATGAAGTAAAATTTTATTATATTTCCCAGAGATGAATATGTCGAGTTTTCTTGTTTTTTTTTTCTGATGAATAAGTGCAATAAAGTGCCCCCACAAACAACAATTTTTGAACACACCACTTAGCAGTAAGTACTTTAATGTTACATATAAAATCGGGTTGTTCTTTACTTTTAATCTCAAAAATACTGATATTCTACTGTAATTGTAACCCTGATGAAGAAAATGAAATATTTTCGAAAGCTTGGCGTAGCTAAAAAGGTGTCCAAAACTTTTTAGTTCTTTTCCAAAGACCGCTTACCCCAAGAACGCAATACTGCTATATATATATATATATATATATATATATATATATATATATATATATATATATATATATATATATATATATATATATATATTATATTATATCACCAATAACGATATATCGTTATTGGTGAGTTTGCAAATTTAAAACTAAGGCATGAAAAGTCTGTGGGCAAAAACGATACCGTAGCCTGCTTTTTAGACCGATCTTATAAATATATGATAGTTTAACTTAAAATTATGTTTAATATAAAATCATGTTAATGATAATGATTAATGTAATGATTTAACTCTTTAACAAGGATGACAAAGAGATACAATCTTTTTAAAAACTGAAAGAAGGAAAGATTAACTGATATTTATCTTACTCTTAGTTTTTCGATCTGTCATTTGTCTTCGTTTTTCTCTAACCTATATATACGGAAAAGAGGATGAACTGACAGAAGAACAACAAATGCACTATTTGGGAATCACTGAAACAGAGAGGAAAGGAAATGGATGCCCAAAACGAAAAGGAAAAGCATACAAAAATCAACATAGAGACATAATACCGGAACAAGATATAGAACTCATACAAACAGAAGAAACTAATACAGAAGAAACAAAAAAAGGCAATCGACAATTTAAACACGATGGAAGGATATAGAAGAAAATAGAATAACTCATCTCCACGGGCCTTACACTCCTAACAAGGGGTAAAAAGGCATAAGGATTAAGTAAGTAAGTATACAACTGGATCATCGCTTATATTCATCAGCCCTCAACCTTATTGGTACCTACGGAACGTTGCTCGTTCGGGTACTTCTGCATCTTGGTGAGAAGTTTTCTGATTTCTCTAAGTAAATTTCATTTATTAAGCCAATTTATTATCTTTTTTATTATCATTCGTTTAACCCATATTATATAATAAATATTTTTTAAGATCGCCAATTGATTTTTACGTGGGAAATTTGATTTGCACAGCTAGTATTTAAATATTAAATACTATTTTTTTGAAAATAGCTAAATATTATTATGAAAACTGAAACGTTGTTTTTAATTTTAAATTTATCAACGTTTATATTAAAATAATTTCCGTTAAAATAATAATTACAAAACAAACAAATAACTCTATACAATACAACTGAACATTAATGTAAGCCTACAGAGACTGATATTTTAATTAAATAGCTATTTCAATTTCATGGATGTAGAAATCTGGTTATTAAATAGCATTTAATTGTTTATTGAACTAACAAAATGGCAGCCTAGGGATTTATCAAATGTATAATAAAACACTATATATTCATATAACGCGTAGGAATATAAATATTGGGTAATTAGTAATAACAAACATTCATTTACTGGAAAAATAGTGTGTTTAAAAAAAATGTAGGCATTTCTCTAATAAATAACGTGTTTAATTAAACTTGTCGAAAATTGTATACTAAAATTATAAGCTTCCTTGTACACTAACATTTTACGGCACATAACATACCAATCACATATTCAAAAATTGTAATCATCATTGGTTGTTATGTGTATCGTACACTCTGAAATTATGACCTGTTAGTTACTTCACTTCTCTTACATATTAAAGTATGGTTTTTATTAATTTTTATTTAAAAAGTACTCTTCTAGTGAACATTTTACAAACAACCTATATAAATACTTTATAATTAATTAGCGAACAATTAATAAACATTTAAAAAAGTACAAGCAACTTGTTCTACTTACGAAACGTTTGTAATTAGCAAGATCTAATTGTTTTATTAAAAGGTTTGGGAAAATCAACACGGTTTTACTAAATTAGTAATTAATATTTCATTATTTGATTTTAATTCCTGAACCCTTTATAATTATATTTTTTTGAATATTTTTGGGCTCTAATAAACATTACAAAACATGGCTTTATAAGATGTGACGTGCCCCCTAGTGAGATCGTAAATCCTCTGGATCTGTGTCCCAACCATGGCCTCCATTCTTATATTCTTTTATTCCATCTCCATCTCCATTTTAAACCTGCTACCTGTTCTCTTAAGTCTATCACTTTGGTCTTTTGTCTTATACTTTCGCTTCTGATTTTGTTTTTTAATCTTATATTCAGCATCTGGCTGTCCATTGCTCTCTACGTTTTACTCAGTTGGTCCATCATCTTCTTAATCAATGTCCATGTCTGGGCCGCGTAGGTGAGAACCGGTAGAATGTATTGATCAAATACCATCTTTCTTAGTTTCAGAAAATTCATTTGTTCGTTAGTCCTTTGTTTGCCAAATGCTGCTCATGCCCGTCTGATTTTTCTTTGTACTTCTGCCGTTTGATTTGCTTTTTCTACACTTTATTATTTGCCCTAGATAGATGTATTCCGTATTCAAGTGTTCTGCGCTCTATTCTCAAGCCTCGCGGACTGTCTCCATTTGTTACGACCTTTGTCCTGTCTCTATTCAGCAGTAGTCGTGTCCCAGCCTTTGTCTTATCTCTGATTTGTTTTGTAATTCAGTAATCATTTCCTGTATGTCATCAAAATTATCTGATATTAGCACTACATTAACAGCATAACGCAGATGATTTAACTTTTGTCCATTTTGACTCATCCACTTTTTTTCCCATTCGAGTTCCTTGAACACTTCTTCTACTGCTACTTGGGCTCATGGAATCTCACTGTCTTACTCAGAGTTTGATAGGTATAAGATTTGGTTTAGTATTCGTTTTCACTATACCCATAGTCCATTCTGCTATTATACAAGGCTTTTCGGCGGCCCAATTCTCGATACTATCGAAAGCCTCTTGATAATCTATAAATACCAGGTATAACTTTAAGTTATATTCTGCTGCTTTCGCTGTTAAAGTTCTGATAGTTAAGAGATGATCACAAGTACTAAAACTTTTCCTGAAGCCTGCCTGTTCTACCAATTGGTTCAATTCCAGCTTGTTTTCCAATCTATTAATTATTATTTTGGTAAACAATTTGTATATTTGTTAAAGTAATGATATTAGACGGGAATTTGCTAACTTGTCTAACTTAGTTTTATCACCTTTTTCAAAAACGAAAAATGTTGAAGCTGTGTTCCAATTTTCTGGTATCTTCTCCTCTTCTAGACATTGAATAAAAATTTCAGCACCGTATTAGTCTCCTCCTTCCTTCATTAATTCTGTTAATACTCCGTCAGGTCCTGGTGTTTTATTATTTTTCATAGTTTTAGTGTTGTTAATATTTCTTCATCTGTTATCTCTGGTATTTCTTCTGAGTTGACATTGATTATCTTTCTATTTCGACGTACTTTGAGATCATTTGGTGAGCAGTTCTATAGATCCAGAGGAAAGCCCCAAACAAGATGGAAAAATGACCTGAAAAGAACGGCTGATTTAGGATGGATCAGAAAGACGCAAAATCAAGAGGAATGGAAAAAGGAAGGGGAGGCCTATCTCCGACACTAAATGGAAGAAGGTTTACTAGATAGATAAACTCCTGGACAAAATTAACGCAACAATCTGGAAATTAATTTATCTTTTTCTTATGTCAATTTTAAAGTTTATCGAGTATTTGAATAGTAGGCTATGCATATTTTGTTTCGTTGTTCATGACAGAAATCAAAACAATTCGTTTAGATTTACAGTTTTAAAGAATTTTTTAGAAGATAAACAATTTTCTGTAATAATGCGATAGATTTTCTTTAAAAGTAAGCTTATAAATTGTTCCCTTTTTCAAAGTAATACGTTTTTGTGGTAGACTGTTTTATTTTTGACCCCGAAGAATTAGATAAATGAATCGAACAAGGAATTTAAGTGAACACGAGGTAGTGCGAGCCTCAGTTTTATTGGACGAGGGATATTGTCAGAGTTATGTTGCCAATTTGTTAAGCAAACATCGTTCCACAATAAGTCGTATGGTAAGACGCTTGAATGAAGTAGAAACTTATTTTAGAAGGCTAGGGCAAGGATAAAAACGATGCACTAGCGACCTAGATGTACGTTTTATAAGACAATATGCTTTAAGAAACATGACTGTCACTAGTTCTATAATAAGAAACGAACTCGAAGCTGTTCGCAATGTCACAATTTATTCTAAAACAGTTAGAAGACGGTTAAATGAAGCTGGATTAAACAGTAGGAGAGAACAGAGTTACCAGGTTACGTTTTGCTGGCAAAATCACGAAAACTGGTCTATGTGGATGATTTGGAAACAAGTTTTCTTCACAGATGAAACTAGGGTTAGTCTAAAACATCCAGATGGTCGTGAGCGAGTATGGCGAAGACCAGGAGCAATATCTCTGCAAGGATTCCATTCGGCAGTGGCTCTGTTATGTTCTAGGTTGGCATCTGCTTTGATGCTCACACAGAGTTAGTTCCTGTCCGTACGAGATCCATGAATGCTGACTACTATCTTGAGAATATTGTAATAGAACATGTGATGCCTTTCGGTCATTTTGTGGGGCCCAATTTCCTGTTTATGCAAGACAACGCTCGACCTCACGTGGCTAGGGAGGTACTAGATTATTTTAATCAAGTTGATACCGATTATGCAATGGCCACCAAAAAGCCCGGATCTGAATCTGATAGAACATGTATGAGATCACCTTAAGGAAAATGTGAAACGTCATATACCTCCACCTAGAAACCTGAGGGAACTTGAAAATGCAATTATCACAGAATGGGAGCAAATTCCTCAAGATTTTATCCAAAATTTAATTAGAAGCATGCCTAGGCGCATAAACGCTGTCATCCGAAGTAGAGGAGGCAACACACGCTACTAGTGTCCAGTTACACCATTAATTTTGCTACTAGTGTCCCAGTTTATTTATTTCATTATTTCATAATTTCAACGATTTTGTTATTAGGTCTTAAGAATAATTTTAATTCGAATCTTATAGAGAAATTTTGTAGCTAATTCACTTTTAAAGTATCCGAATAAGTTTTTTCTAACTTTTAGTTTAAACAATGTTCATAAAAAATTATTAAAATTAATTCATTATAGAGATTTATATGATTCCATTCGGCGGTGGTATATTGTTGTGTTAATTTTGTCCAGGAGTGTAGATTAGAGATCGTCTATAATATATATAAAATGCAACGTCTCTCTGCCTGTCTGTCTGTCTGTCTATCTGTCCGTTAGTGCGCTTATCACTGGAGAACCACTTATCCGATTTACGTACTTTTTTTTTATAGGCTATATTTTATTACGATAGGTAGCATAAGGAATGAGCAGTGACGTAAAATAGTGAGTGAAGTTGGAAGAAAGTTTGCCGCTAGCGCGTTCCTTTGCAATACACAGCCTAAACCATTAATTATGGAACAATATTATGTAGCAGAGAATATCTATAATCTACAATATATATAAAATGCAATGTCTCTCTGTCTGTCTCTCTGTCCATTAGTGCGTTTATCACGAGAGAACCACTTATCCGATTTATGTGTCTTTTTTTAAATTCATACATATATTCTTCGGCCAGGTTATATAATAATAATAATAATCTATATCTATAATATATATAAAATGTAACGTCTCTCTGTCTGTCTGTCTGTTAGTGCGCTTATCACTCGAGAACCACTTATTCGATTTACGTGTTTTTATAAATTTATACATATGTCCTATATAATTCGATATAAGCCTAGATAATAGGAGATAAAGTGAGATAATGGGCGATAAGGAGAAATAATGGGAGATAAGTCGAGATAAGTCTCGATAATGGGAGATAAGGTGAGTTATGGGAGATAAGTATAAATAATGGGAGATAAGCAGAGATAAGTCTAGATAATGGGAGTTATGGTGAGATAATGGGAAATAAGGAGAAATGATGGGAGATAAGGAGAAATATTGCGAGATAAATCGAGATAAGCCTAGATAATGGGAAATGAGGTGAGATAATGGGAGATAAGGAGAAATAATGGGAGATGAGGAGAAATAATGGGAGATGAACAGAGATAAACCTAGATAATGGAAATTATGTAGAGATAATGGGAGATAAGGAGAAATATTAGGAGATAAGGAGAACTAATGGGAGATATTTTATTACGTTGGGTAACATAAGGAATAAGCATTGACGATAGTAGTGACTCAAGTCCACGCGAGCGGAGCCGCGGGCCCAGCTAGTAAATATATATTTTTTTTAAATTTAAATGCTAACATCCCAGGCGACAGTTACGAAACCCGACATAGTTAGGTAGGGACACTCTATTTCTCTAGCATCGTCGCCCAATTTGCTGGGCATTAATTTACGAGCAAATGTGTCTCGACGTGAACATTTTGGGTGCTTGGCAAAGAGAGCTTTTCAAGAACTGGGAATATTATTATGAACTAGAAAGCTTTGCACTTCCCAACAACTTTTAATTCTGTACAAGGCTCAAATTCGACAAATGATGAAATACTGCCCCTGTGTTTTAGGCTTTGCCCCCAAACAGACATTGCATTTGTTCGATTATATTAAGAAGAGAACTGTTCGTTCGATTGGAAACCCCGAACTCACCAGCAACCTTGATTCCTTAGAATATTAAAGAACGATTGACGAGTTGAGTCTGTTCTACTTTTCTTATGGAAAGTATACGATGGACGTAAACCGCTTAATTCCTCCCAGAGCGGTGCATGCGAGGAATACGTGTCGCGCTAATACATCACATATGTATGAGGCACAACACTTTTCAAGCAGTCTTTTATATGGAAAACCTCAACTCTTTGGAATAATTTGCAGAAGACTGTGTTTCCCACTAAGTACAATTTACAGCGATTCAAGACCAATGTGAGTCGCTTTTTTCCGCATACGCACCGCTCCTCTAGCGTAAAACTTCGTGTTGTTATCTTCTAAACACTTATCATTGTTATTATTTTAAGCGAGTTTTTGTTTTTGTTACGTTGTTACAAATGTACCAGAAAAGAACAAAACTAAAAGATATTCTTGGAGAACTCAATTAAATATAACCTCGTAACGCAGAGTAGTATATTCTCCGATAAATATTTCACTCGCGATCCCCTCCACCTTCCCAGAGCAACATTTAATCTGAATGTCTTCAGATAAAAATTAAAATTGAAAATAAAACATCAGAATAGAAAATAAAAAAAATCTGAAGTAACCTTAATAACTGGCTTAAATTTTTATATTACTCGCGAACTTTTCCAATAATCAATAATTAACTAGCTATCTAGAAACACCACTAACAAGAGTTAATGAAAAAAGTTACTAAGTATACTTTAAACTTCAAAAATTCTGAGATTTTTTAAAAAACTTCCATAAAACTTTTTAATAAGCTATTATATTTTTATCGAAGAATAAACGGAAATTAAGCTTTCATCCATAAACAAGAATTTCTTATCGTTTTTATCTTTATGTTTAACTTTTGGGTGGATGTCTCAGACATTAATCTCTTCAAATCAGTGGCGTAGCGAAGTTTGAACGCCGAGGGCATATGGGCGCACACGAAAAAAAAAGAGGACACTAAAGGTGGAGCTGTTTATAGAGTGAATTGCAAACGATGCGGCATCAAATGGAAAATGAAAAAAAGGCCCTCCTGCACTAGATCTCTAGAAGCTTAGAACCCTCCCAATATAGTAAACTAAAAATTGATATCAATTCCTGGGGTGAAACTTTAGGAACATACCCCTAATGTAAAAATCGATGACCGGGGCAGGGAAATATTTCACAAAAAAAAAAACCTTTCCTACAGTGGAACTCCAAAAATTTACATTAATTATACGGATTATCTACGGCTGTCGCCGCCCTCTCCCTCCCCAATTTCCTATTTCTTCTATCATAATACATCTTCGTCTCCGTTTCTAACCTTCATGGCCTCCTCCACATCCTCTCGCCAACTTTCTCTCGGTCGTCCCCTCTTTCTCCCTTCAGGTGGTATCCACTCGAATATTCTTTTGGGCCATCTATTTTGATTCATTCTCTTGGTATGTCCAAACCATACTAATTGTCTTCTTTCGATTTCATCTGCGACTGTCTGTTCCTTGCCGATATCTCCCTTATCTGCGAATTTCGAACCTTTTCCATTCTAGATTTCCCGCAGCTTCTTCGTAAAAAGTCCATCTCGGTCGCCAGCAACTTCTGTCTGTCCTGTTTACTAACATCTCACGTTTGGCATCCGTAGAGCATCACACTTTCCACTAAGCTCTTATATTTTCGTTTCATAGTTTCCTTTTTAATATCGTTCTCCCAAAGGAGTGAATTTAGTTCTTCAGTTACTCTTCTACCTTTGATTATTCTCTCCTTTATCTCATCCCTGCTATTTCCTTGCTTGTTTAGGGTAATCCCTAAATATTTGCATTTTTCTACCCCTTGTATTTCTTCCGCTTCCAATGGTAGGTTATCGCATTCATTATTACCCACTTCTAGGTATTCACATTTACTCATGTTCATCTTTAACCCTGCTTTTTCGTATTCTTCTTGAAGTTGTCTAATCATGTATCCTAAAGCCTCTCCAGAAATTTACAACTTTTGTAAAAACCGATCGTGGCAAGGATGGTACGAATTTTTCACAAAAAAAATCCCGTTTCTACAGTGGAGCTTTAAAGATTTACATACAAGTTAAAAATCAATCGTCGAGTGGAGGACAGACCATTTTTAGCTAAAACAAAAAGACAATAAAAAAGGCCATTTTCGACATCCATAGAGAGGGGCGGATATGACACCTGCTTGTCTCCTTAGCTACGCCACAGCTTCAAATTTATTCACGCGTTGATATTTGGCACACTTAATAATGTAACGGACATTTTTAATATTCTGTGCTCAATTTTTGTTCGCGAAGAGCAAAATAAAACTTTAAGTTTCTTTGAAATGATTAATTAAAAATTGTGTCGGGAAAAGTAGAAAAATTGGAATAAAAATAAGAGAAAAAAATTTTACGGGGCTTACAAATTTTTTGCCTACAAAAGAAGTTTAATACGTATTAACGACAAATTTTTCTGTTGAGTTTCTAGCTCTTGTTTTTACGATATCTTCATTTTTCAAGCGGAATACACTTATCACGCACTTTCGTGGAAAATATTAAAGAATAAAGCCTCGTTACACTTTTCTTTGTACAGGGAATACATGGTTTTAATAGAAAGTTGAGAGTTCAAATATCGGAAGTCACTTGAAGCCCGGCAATAATGTGACTCAAGAGCAGGAAACGAAAGAATGTGAGCCTTCATGAAAGCTTCATTTTCTTCCCTATTATTGCTACTTATTTTTTTCCCACCCCTGTTATCTGGATTAACAACACCATATGGAGATAATTTTTTAAACGCCCCTATTATTAAACCTTCACTTATCCCGAGTGTACAAAGGAAAAATTCTCTGCAAACAGGAAAATATTGGCCATTGAAACTGAGGTGGTATTTTTTTTGTGAATGCTGTCCGAGAGTCTCTAGATACTGTTTTTCGTTTTGAATTCGCTTTATTTATATGCCTTATCAAATATTCCCGTTGAGATTGTAAGGATTTTAAACAATGAAATTCTTCAAATATAAACTTTCTTGCCTCTTCGGGGAAGTTATCAGAACATTGATGATTAGGACGATTTCGGCATGGGGGTGGGAGCATGGGTTTTGCACTAATGTGCCTTCCCTTACAATTAATGTATTCTTCCCCTTTTAGTCTGCGGGATCTGTTCAAATTTCGTTTCCACTTTTGTGGATATGATTTGCGTCGTTTTTTAGGTTCATCATCTACGTTTAAAATAGATGTTTGAGATGAAGGGTTTTGAGTAGTTGAACAGGTTGTGTTTAAAATTCCAGAGCCACCACGTGAATTACTCAGTGCAACAAAAAAATATTTTTGTTTTGGTGCCTGGGATTTTAGAGCTGATTTTAACTATATTTGGGACGCTAAATCTATACATGCAATCCCTTTTTCTCTATCAGCTCTACTTTTTTAGATACATAAACTTATCTACCAATGTGGTTTTTATTCAGTATATTCATTTATGAGAGTTCTAAAATTATTATATATTCATTAATGTAGGTACAATGGTTTTATTGTCAGTCTGTAATTGAGTAAATTCCAGGTAAATCTATAAATAGTGGAACCATTGCCTATCAGGTACCTGAACTGACCCTTTTAATCACCTAACTCGGGTAAGTCTCGTCAGTTTGTGCGTTCTTACTAATGAGAGTAGATCGAATTCGGCGTGTTATTTTTATGTTAAGAAAAGAGTGTTTTTGTGTTATTGAAGAGAATTAAAATGAGTTCAGGTTCCAGTTCAAGAAGAAGTTGTGTAAATCAACCTGATATGTTTTGCTATATATGCGGAGAATACATGTTTCAACAAAACAGACAAACTATTACTGACTTTGTAAAGCGAGCGTATCTTGGATACTTTGGAGTTAAGCTTGATGATCAGGACAAAACGTGGGTCCCGCATCTCGTATGTAAAACTTGTACAGAGCATTTACGGCAGTGGACTACCGGAAAAGAAAATGTCTAAAATTCGGCGTACCAATGGTTTGGAGAGAACCAAAAAACCACTTCAATGATTGTTAATTCTGTTTAGTAAATACTAATGGAATCAATCGAAATAACCGCAGTAAGTGGACTTATCCAAATTTAGACTCGGCAATACGCCCTATCCCGCACTCAGATGAAATACCGATTCCAACATTTCATCAGCTACCACATATCTCTGATGACGAATATTTTCCCTCTGATCGCTCTTCTGATGCTAATGAAACTAACAGTGACTATGAGGGGACGTCATCAGTTCCTCAACGCTTCAATCAAAATGAATTTAAATGATCTCACCAGGGATCTCAATTTATCGAAAAAAGCTTCTGAAGTACTGGCTTCTAGGTTGAACGACAAAAATTTACTGGAACAAGGAACCAAAATTACCTTTTACCGTACAAGAGAAAAAGATCTGCTACCATTCTTTTCTCAAGAAGACAATCTTGTATTTTGTCACGAAATTAGGGGACTCATGAAAGAAATGGGACTTTCTGAATATATTCCAGATGATTGGCGCCTATTTATTGACAGTTCAAAGCGAAGTTTAAAATGTGTCCTTCTACATAATGGGAATAAATATGGTTCAATACCACTAGCTCACTCAACGAAACTGAAAGAAGAATATAATACCATAGCTTTGGTCTTGCAGAAGATAAAGTATTACGAACATCAATGGATGATTTGTGTAGACTTAAAAATGGTAAACTTTCTTCTTGGGCAGCAAAGTGGTTACACGAAATATCCGTGTTTCTTGTGCCTCTGGGATAGTAGGGACAAAACACACCACTGGGTTAGAAAAGATTGGCCTCAGAGAGAAAACATGGACGTTGGGGAAAAGAATGTCATTAACGACGCTTTGGTTGAAAGAGAAAAAATCATACTTCCTCCGTTACATATAAAGTTGGGCTTAATGAAGCAATTTGTAAAGGCTCTTGATAAGAATGGGTCTTGTTTTGCATATATAGGGGTAAAAATGCATCAGTTGAGCACAGAAAAACTCAAAGCAGGGATATTTGACGGCCCACAAATAAGACAATTAATTAAGGATCCTGCCTTCATAAATTCAATGAATCAAGTTGAACGAGAAGCTTGGACATCATTTGTTGCAGTTGTAGAAAATTTTCTAGGCAAACATAAAGCTCAAAACTATGTTGAAATGGTTAACAAGATGCTTAATAGTTTCAAATCCTTAGGGTGCAATATGAGTATTAAAATACACTATTTACACAGCCACTTAGACCGTTTTCCAGAAAATTTAGGAGACATAAGTGAGGAACAAGGTGAAAGATTTCACCAAGATATTAAAGTTATGGAGGACCGCTACCAAGGAAGATGGGACACGCACATGATGGCAGATTACTGCTGGAGTTTAAAAAGGGACTGTTTAAAAAAACATTCAAGAATGTCGCGGAAAAGAAGCTTTCCAAGTGTTGAGTGACTATTTCATTTCTTCAATGTTTTTTTTTGTTTGTAAGTACGACATAATATTGTATTTTGTATAACTAAAATAAAAATTTCGTATCTACTTTTGTTTACTACACTTACGGATTTGAGTTACAATAATGTAACTTATATTTCTCTAAAATTGTATATCTTAAAAATTTGAGCTCCTAGGTACAAATGAATACGTTATTTGAATTCAGGACATCAAATTGATATAGAATCAGCTCAAAAAACCTCGACACCAAAACAGCTGTTCCCCTGTGTTATTAGTAGAACAACTTACTAAATTGATGTCCTCCAAATTTTGGCTTCTGTCAACGGCCTCTTTTGGCTGAGACGTTTTAGGAGTCTTGCAGTTCTTATTTTTATCTCCTGCAACAAATCAAAATGAATTAGGCATTTTAAAACTATAATTAGTAACAATTTTTTAAAAAAAAATGTTTGTTTCAAATATTATGAATGATAATAGTTATTGGCATTTACCTTGGAGGTTATTGATGCTAATTTCACTTGAGTCTGATGAATCGGTAACTGAGCAATCATATTGGAAATCCGGATCAAGATCAGAATCATCAAAACTTAAATGTAAATCTGCAGAAAAAAGAAAAACGAAGTTAAACGAAATTCAGGAAAAATTTACTTTGTTTCCATACATACGATTATTTTATTGTAATCCAGAATCATTAGTAAAGCTTTTACCTTTATTTAAAATATTGAATGCATTGTCTTGACTCGGCTCTTTATTCGTCACCACAATATTGTTATCAAAAGTTAGATGCAAATCGTTTTTCTCATATTCTTCTGAATTCCCTACAATAGAAAAATCCATTGTGTTTTTACATTTTTAATGAATAAAAAATCAACATTGAAATTATCTGCACAGTTCGTTAAAAGTTTATTTAAATTTTTACTTCTTTGTATCAATCATGCTAATTATGTAAATAAAGACACTTACCGAACTCAGTTGCTTGAAATTCGTCAGGTTTTGTACTCGTAGAAGGAGATAGTAACTTATTATTTTCCCCTTTTCCACCAAAAACTGCCTCTTTCAGAGAAAGCAAAAATAATGCGCGCCGAGTTGTCATATTGTTTGGTTGAAAACAAGCAGTTAACTGAGTGAAGTAGAGGAAATCGTAGAGGAAGACAGTCAGGTAAAATAAAAAAGGAAGTGTATCTAAGAACACTAAATTAATTTGTTTCCGAGAATTATTTATTATATTCCGAGTATAAAAGTAAAAACCTTTTATCAGAAACATTCCTGGAAAACACTCCGTGTACACAGCAAAATCGCTCTTATTCAATACTTTACATCATTAGTAGGCAAACATTATTTGAGTTTACAAAAAAAATTACCACAGCAAACACACGAAAGTGACATATTCAATACTTTGCCATTATGGAAATTTGATTTTCTTCTTATTCCAACAAAATCAAAAACGCGAATGTGGCACATTCGAGACTTTGGAACAGATCAGTTCAAAAAATTTGTTCACAGTAACGAATGCAGACTAACGAAATTTTTATTCATTACTTTGCTTTTGGACAAAGTCAAATAGTCGGCACATTCGACCTTTTGACAACGTATACTTCCCCTTCCACAAAGTGAACTTAGATTCGAGAGTTTGCCATAACGTACATCAGTCCAAGAGCAACCATTATAGATCGAAAATGAAAAATGTGTTTTTTCATATTCGATACTTTGCATTTGTATCGACGATATGTTCTGATCGACCTGTACTCTAGATAGCTTTCTTTCTTTTCACGGCATTTCTCTTTGATTTATGCACTGAACCATGGTATTTTTGATCTCCATTTTTAGTGTTCCATACGGAACACTTATAAGATCACTTCGGTGTCTGTCCGTCTATCCCTCTGTCACACCCGATTTTCTCCGAAACTATTTGTCATAGAAAGTTGAAATTTGGTAATAATATAGGAATTGATGGCCTCATCAGAGCCATGTAGTTTTGAAAGTTAAATTTTGACTTAAGGGGTTAGTTTTGGAGGATGAAATCGGAAGTGAAAAAAGTTTTTTTTTTTTACTAGCTAATCGAGTGTGGTGTCAAATGAAAGCTTGTGAAAACACGAGTAAAAAATGTATATATAATGTAATACTTGCGCGCACTTTTCTTTGTATTATTTTTAAAAAATCGCTGTCCATCCGCCTTATCTCGGAAAGTACTTATCAAAAAATTTTGAAAAAATTCTGGACTATTCGCCAATTATCGCTGTAATAATTTATCTGGTATATATTAAAAAAAAAACAAATTTCAAGGTCATCAATTTTCAGTAAAGATTGGAAATAAACTTTGTTAAAAACTCATTTGGGGTGTGTTTTATGATGTCACTGATTATTTTATACTTCCGTTACAACATTTTTTATTTTAAAAGCATTCAACGTACGGAAAACTAATTGTGCAAGTTCAACTTGCACTTGACCGGTTATTTATTTTTATCGACAGTTTTAGTCCCTAATGCCTCATATCCAGCTTCTAATACATTTGTTTTTATGTTTAACCAACCGTCATCTATATTATCATTGTAAAAATGTAAATGCGGGATTTGTAAAACCATCAAGAATTTTTTAGCGACTCTTTTAGACTGTACTTATCAGCCCAACATAAAATTACATATTAGGATAATTTTCAGATTTATGCCTCACTGGCAATATATTGGTTTGAGCTAGTCCAGGATAGGCATGGTAGTATGTTATGCTGATCTTGAAATAAAAGCATCCATCGTAACCCGTGAGCTCTCATGAGACATCCGCCTTACCATGTGATTGCAACAATCTTAAGAACATACGAGGCTGATTTAAAAAGTCCGTGCAAGATTTCGGCCTTTTAGCCTACGCCTGATATACGAGGCTGGTTTGAAAAGTCCGTGCAAAGTCCGAGAGATGGCACCACCGGCGCGTATCGAGGTCATGTTTAGTTAGTAGCATCTCTTGAATGAACGCACACCAAGTTTCAGCCATATTGGTCTATTTCTTTGTGTTTGGCATTCGTGTGAATCAAGGAAGTCGAGTGATTTTCAAGAAATGGACGAAAAAGAATTTCGTGTGGTGATTAAACATTACTTTATGAAAGGCAAAACGCCTCAGGAGACTAAAGAGAAGCTTGATAAACATTATGGTGACTCTGCACCTTCGATTAGAACAGTTTATAAGTGGTTTCAAAATTTTCGGACTGGCCATATGGGCACAAGTGACGCTGAACGTTCTGGACGGCCTGTGGAGGTAACGACTCCAGAAATCATTGATCAAATCCATGATATGGTGATGGATGACAGAAGAGTTAAGGTGCGTGAGATTGCTAGTGCTGTGGGCATCTCGACTGAACGGGTACATAATATTTTGCATAAACATTTGGACATGAGAAAGCTATCCGCAAGATGGGTGACGCAATTGCTCACGCTTGACCAAAAACGGAATCGTGTGAAATGTTGCAAGGATGGTTTGCAGCTGTTCCAGAAGAATCCGGAGGACTTTAAGCGTCGTTTCGTCACTGGGGATGAACAATGTATACATTTCTATACTCCTGAGACCAAACAACAATCTAAACAATGGGTTACCAAGGGGAAATCTGCAGCAAAAAAAGGCGAAGACCGTTCCTTCGGCCGGAAAGCTTATGGCGACTGTCTTTTGGGATTCGCAAGGGATAATCCTCATCGACTATCTGGAAAAGGGTAAAACTATTACAGGTGAATATTATTCATCGTTATTGAACCGTTTGAAAACCGAGCTGCAAGAAAAAAAACGCCCGCGATTGGCCCACAAGAAAGTCCTTTTCCATCACGACAACGCACCAGCACACACCTCAGCAGTTGTGGTCGCAAAATTAATGGAAATAGGATTCCAACTCGTTTCACATCCCCCCTATTCTCCAGACTTGGCTCCCTCGGACTACTATTTGTTCCCCAATTTGAAGAAATGGCTGGCGGGACAAAGATTTTATTCAAACGAGGAGGTGATTGGAGACACTAATGGATATTTTGCAGACTTGGACAAATCCTATTATTCGGAAGGGATCAACAAACTAGAACATCGTTGGACGAAGTGTATAAGCCTAAAAGGAGACTATGTCGAAAAATAAAAAAGGTTTACCCCAAACATATAAGTAGTTTTTATTTTTGCACGGACTTTTCAAACCAGCCTCGTAGAACTGTCAATGCTGCAGATTAGAAGCTCTAAAAAAACAAAATTTTTTAAAAATAATGCGAAAATAGAAATAGCAAACCGGTATCTAACTTTATGCATCTTATAACACAACATCAAAGTCCTTTTTATATCCTTTGCTCTATTTTTATACAAAGCCTAGATATAAAATAAAAATAGATGACTTCATCTTCAACTCCCTCTAAGTTATCAAAGTCAAAGAGATTTCAACAAAGTGCTTATTAGGATTTTATTTATTACGAGAAAACGTATACCTTTATACCCGGGTTGGATCTCAAAGAGCAGCAAATTAATAAGAAGGAAAATAAAGAACTATCTGTCTAACATGAGAACTTGTTAAAAATTAGTGATTATTATTATTTTATTATAAATGTAATTAAATAACAGAAGTAAAAAGCCGCAACTGTATACTTCCGGATTCCCGTGCCTAAGGTCTCAAGTTCGATTCTCAGCAGGTCAGTACACTTATTTATTTAAGTATATTTGGCTATAGTGCATTTTCTTTTAACATTCGTAAGACAAATAAAATTATTGAAATCCAATAACTCGCCTTTCAACACTTTATATTAAAGCGCAGCATTAAAGTATTATTTAGATACACTGGATGAAAGGTAACCTTTTAACGTTATCTCAGAAAATATTAATTTTATATATAAGAAAAATATACATTAAAATCAAGTCTGATTTTTCTGGATTTCTTCTGTGGCGATTCAAAGAATGATGCCGATCATCCTGCCAGCTTCTTGGGACTTCCTCCAAATATAGCGCGACACCACAATGACTTCTTCGGAATCTAGAACAGGTTCGTGCTCGGCGAAACGTCAGCACCGATTTTTCAATTAACACAGGAAAAGTAACCCGTAGATAAAAATAGTTTAAAAATTCTCTGTAGAATATAAACGGTTAACAAACTCCAACATTTCATTACAATTATTGAAGTTGATTTCCCGTACTCTTTCGATGGCAAAGGAAGTGCTAACTTTGTGATATCACTCATTAATGCTTCTAATATAAGCTCAAAAAACTGAGTTATTTTGTTAATACTGCACTGACTTAGCCGGAGATCCATAATAACTAGGAATAAAAATTTAAACAAATGTTTATGATCACCACTTATGTTTATTATTGCTGACAATTGTTTCGACACACTGTGTCTTCTTCTGGAGCACGATGTAAATTAACTAACAAAGTATGTTTCAGAATACATAGTTTACCTAATTACAAGTACTAAATTCATTAACAATATTTACCTTAATACCTAGAATAAGTTCAATAAAGGAGACCCTCCCCCATCTAATTGATCGTTGAGTAATAGACCTGAGGATTTTTTCTGATTAATTTCTACCTGGTCTAAACAATCCAGTAATTTTCCTTTCTTTCCGTTATGCAAAATTTTGAAATGTTCATTAAATGTATGATTTTCCTCTGTTAAATGTTTGGCGTAATGAGATTTGTTATTTTTCATTCTAAAGCTATATTTATGTTCGTTTATTCTTTTATAAAAAGGTCTGCTTGTTTGTCCTATATACGTTTTATTGCAACTGCCACAGCATAATTCGTAAACCCCCGATTTATTTTCTTTTTTTTGTTTTTTATTATTTTTAATATACGAGATAATGTGTTATTTGTACGGAAAGCGATATTTACATGATTTCTATGGAAAAAATTTTGAATTTTATTAGTTAGTTTTCCGGTATGGGTGAGTGTATGAAATTTTTCTTTGTTTAGTTGTTTGTACGGGTACACCAGTCCTATTTCTCTTTTAAATTGTTTTTTCATTAAAATATTATCTACGAAATCGCTACTATATCCATTGTTTATACTAATTTGTTTTATAACATGTAATTCTTTCTGAAAATTTTCTTCCGTTAATGGGGTATTTATTAGTCTATGGATGAAACTATTATAAGCCGAGATTTTATGTGTGAATGGGTGGTTAGAATTAGCGTGTATAGTTATATCTCAGTATGCTGGTTTATGGAAGATTTCAAAATCGTGTTTATTCATTTTGTTTGATATTTTTAAATCTAGGAAATTAATCGATTTATTTGTTTCAATTTCTGTTGTAAAAGTAATATTATTATGAAGTTGGTTAATAAAATCTAGAAAAAGTTTTAATTGTCGATCTGTGCCTGTACAGGAATTTAGTACTTGTAATTAGGTAAACTATGTATTCTGAAACACACTTTGTTAGTTAATTTACATCGTGCTCTAGAAGAAGACACAGTGTGTCGAAACAATTGTCAGCAATAATAAACATAAGTGGTGATCATAAACATTTGTTTAAATTTTTATTCTTAGTTATTTTGTTAATATCTTCATTTGTTTTCTATCTCAATATTGATGCATTATTTGACACATTCAACCGCCACATATATACATATATATATATATATATATATATATATATATATATATATATATATATATATATATATATATATATACATATATATATATATATATATATATATATATATATATATATATATATATATATATATATATATATATATATATATATATATATATATATATATATATATATATATATATATATATATATATATATATATATATATATATATATATATATATATATATATATATATATATATATATATATATATATATATATATATATATATATATATATATATATATATATATATATATATAATATATATATATATATATACATATATATATATATATATATATATATATATATATATATATATATATATATATATATATATATATATATATATATATATATATATATATATATATATACACATATATATATATATATATATATATATATATATATATATATATATATATATATATATACACATATATATATATATATATATATATATATATATATATATATATATATATATATATATATATATATATATATATATATAGTAACATTCATTTTGTCCTAGATTTTAAGACCATGTAATGTTACTGATTTTTCACTTCAAATTGTACTTATTTTCATTTTTGTATCGAACGGTATATTAATAAGAGATTCCAAGCCGTTCGGTATATTAGTGTGCTGTGCGGGTTTCTGACCGAATCGATCGGCACGCCGGGATTGGTTGAAAATGTGTATCCGGATTTTTGGTTCCGGCGTCGCGATATTACCGAGAGAAGGCACGACTTATTTAAGGGTCCGAAGAACTATTGTCGAGGCTGAGTACGATCAAGCCACAGCCAGGCGAATTTTCATCGGGGAGCCGCCAAGAAGCTTCCTTCGACGGAGCTGCAGTAAAGGCTCATTACAACAATCATGAGAGCTAAATAATGCACAAGTTTTTTTAACGAAAAGCCGTAGTGGGCTCTCTAAGTGTTTACTAGAAAAGTGTGAAATCGGTCGTGTTCCATCGAAGCCGAAATAAAAACAGTAAGTTACCAAAACATCCTTTCATAGACTTATCCCTGAGTAGTGCCTTAACAGCAATTTGAACTGACTAAAAAGTGAAGTGAAAAGCACTATTTTTCGTCTTCGGGAGTAGTCAGAGTTTAGAATTTAAATGTCATAACTACCTGTTAGGCTAAAATTCCTTGTAATCCTGTAAAACTGCAAAGGTTAGAACTTTTTATTTTTAAAAACATGAATAAATTTTCTTTTTGTTGATTAAAGCTAGTGTCTCACTGAATACCTATCTTACTTTTCAGGATAAGAACGGCTGTACCAAACTGATTTTTTTATTTACCAACAGTACACCCTTTCAGTATTTTTTCATTTTTTTAGCTGAAGTTAGATCCTTTCTATTTTAAAATGAATGGTGCCCAAAAAGTCGTACAGCTGAGGTTTCTTTAAAAATAGAAAATAATTCCAAAAAGACGTACAAAAATTATCTCTTACCCATATCTCTCTACCAAAGAAAACTGAGCTAGTGTGTGTTTAATTTCTTTAGTTCTTTTAAAATCAGGATTCACTCAATTCATTATGAGAAATTAAAGCGGGGCTGCAAGAAAATTGTGCTCAAGCTTGGGGCATCCAAATTTCAAACGGTACAAAATTGCGCTCAAGCGTGGGACAAACAACTTCTCACAGGGTACAAAAAAAAAAAAAAAAAAGATGCCTCAAACTGAGGACAGTTTCGCATGTTACCAAATGACGCAGTCTACGTGGGGCGCAATTAAACACCTTTCCATAGGCTACAAAATGACGCCTCAAAAAGCGGGTAAGTTCACACATTACAAAATAGCGCTGTCAACGCGGGGCTTTTGGAATTTTATTTTTTAAAGGGTTCAGTGTACTAGCTTTCGAACAAAGTAAAAGCTCTAACTTTGCAGATATTTTTATTTCATAATATTTAATAAACGAAACTACACTATAGCAGTAAGACAAAAGCAGGAAATTTGTAGAATTTTTTTATTTCAATTTATCTGATGGTGGTATAGATATTTGAATTTTGTTAATTGACTCTAAGATAAGTGATCCCTGTTTTTTTTCTTAAAAGCTAGCTTTATAGTTCAGATTAGCAGATGTGCTGGTTTACTTTAATTTTTTGCAGTGTTAGATTTATTTTGCGGTTAACCGAACAAAAAACTGTTCTTTCTTCTCACCGATGTTTTTGCATGAATATTAAAAATACTTTGCTGATACGAAACGGTATTTGGAGATTTTTTGTTGAAAATTCTTAACATATTTGGTAAACGAATTTTAATACAAGGCGATACTTAGAAATTTTTTTTTGAAATTGTCGAAGATTTTTTTTAATGTTTAGTAAAGAAGTTTACATATTTTAAGTGCCTTTACATATTTTTTATTTTGACTATTGGGAGCACAGGAGAAATATTTTCACGACTTTTTAAACAATTCTTTTAAATTGTATTCATTTATCATGGAAGCCTTCAATTTTAAAGTCAATCACCTACTGGAATATGAATTAGACTATGAACTGAAAATCCATCGTACTTTCTCAGAACGTCCGGTCGCGGATAAAAGAAAGATTCTAACGAGGATCTTAAGTAAAGAAATTAATGAGCCCGGAAAAACGATAAAAATAGGGGATGACACTCTGTCTTTTAAAGAAGAAACGGCTGGTATCGAAAAGAGTTTAAACTCTATCCAAAACTTAATCGATAGTTATGACGGCGATCCAAATGATTCACTTGTACACCGGGTTAAGTCACGTTTATCGCATGTTGCGGGTCGCGTACAAAGAATTCCCATGCCGGATGACGAAGAGGAAGCGTCGAAGTTTTCCAAATATGTTCAGGAAACAATAGCTACGTGTGTGCTCATGGAAGCAAATCTTGCAGAAAAGATAGCTCCTGGTCATGAGTTACCACAGTTGCCTATTACAACCCCAGTCATAAACGTACCAGCTCCAATCGTGAATTGCGCAGCCAGAAATATTCCTGTCAGCGAATGGCAATTGAAATTTAATGGAGACTCAAAGAGACTCTATCCTTTTTTGGAGAGGCTGACTGAAATAGCTCAAGCTAGGAAAGTATCGGAAGATGAACTTTTCAGCTCTGCTGTTGAATTTTTCACTGGCGATGCCTTCATTTGGTTTAGAAGCATAAAATCAAGTGTCAACGACTGGCATTCCTTGGTAGATAGGCTAAAGAAGGACTTCTTGCACTGTGATGATGATGAAGAATTGTGGTCGGAAATAAAGAGGAGGCGACAAAAGAAGAATGACTCCACTGTGATTTTTATTGCCCACATGGAATCTTTATTTGGTAGGTTGTCCACCAAGCCTTTGGAAAGTACCAAAGTTAAATTTATACGTAGGAATATTCTGCCTAGCTTCGTCAATCGGTTAGCTCTACTAGATATTAATTCGGTAGCCGAACTCGCCGGGTTATGTAGAAAACTTGAAGAGTCCGATTATTTGTTGGAAAAGAGCAGACCAAAAAGCGAAACTAATATACATCAAGTAGAGTATAATCCAAATGGCCGAAGTGGAGTCTCGACAAATAAGGTTGGGAATGTAAATCGGAACCCTAGGAGTAACCAGAAAACGGGTAAAAGAAAAGATAATGACTCTAAAATTAGCGACACTGCAGCTAAAGTGAACGACAAGCCGGTTTCACCTAAGGCAATTTTCACATGTTGGAATTGCGAAGGTCCGAATCACACTTACCAAAGTTGTACAGCACCTAAGAGGGTATTTTGTTTCAAATGTGGAACAACTGGTGTGAGACTAGCATCATGCCCCAAATGTACAAAAAACGAGTAAGGACGGTATATTACCGAGGCGGATATACTAAGTCCAACAAAAAAGCCTCTAATCATTCGGCTAAGTCACAAGCTCACGTTCGCAGTAAAGCCCCTAATCCAAAACGTTCTAGAAAACACGGATGGACAAAAATATTCCAATAGATCAGATTGGACTAAATGGTTACAAAAAGTTTCTGATTTTTTTAAGTCTAATAAAACTTCTCCTTCTCAAGTTAAAACTCCTGCTTCTCCAAATGGTCACATGTCTCCTTTATTCGTGCATAAATATTCAGATAACAGACCGCATATCAAGATAAATCTATTAGGTGCCCATTTCTCGGCTTTATTTGACTCTGGTGCAAATGCCTCCGTTGTAGGTCGGAATGGTATTAAAATTTTAAGTCGTTTAAGTATAAAAATATGCCATGTCAAAATAGAAGTGTTACCACTGCAGATGGCAGCCGTCTAAAAGTTTTAGGTACGGTTGAGTTGCCGCTAGTCTGCAATGGTCATTGTTTAGTAATCTCTGCTCTAGTAGTACCTTCTCTATCACATACTTTGGTTTTAGGATGTGATTTTGCACAAAAATTCGGAATTCTAGTAAATTTTAAAAATAATTCGTGGTATCCACAGTCCCTAGAAGTCAACTCTCAAACAAGTTTTAAAGATTGTTATTCAGAAAGTTCTTTAGAAAACCTTTTCTCGCGTCTATGTACCCTAGATGATCTCTCGCGGACGGAACGCTTAAAAGCAGAAAAAGTAATAAGCTCTTTCAATGAAATAAGTAGTAAAGATAGGTTAGGCCGAACGAATAAAATCAACATGTCTATAGATACGGCTGATGCCAGTCCTGTAAAGACAAGGCCCTTCGCCATGTCTCCATATATGTCAAAAGTATTAAATAAGGAGTTAGACGAAATGTTGAAACTCGGAGTGATTGAAGAATCAAACAGTCCTTGGTGTTCTCCAATCTTATTGGTGAAAAAGCCGATGGACAGTATCGTCTGTGCTTTGACGGAAGAAAGCTCAACGAGGTCAGCAAATTTAGTGGACGCGATATTTGGTCCGAAATATGAGCCACATATTTTTACCTATCTAGATGATATTTTAGTAACATCGGAAGACTTCGAATCGCATATACGCTTACTTAAAGAAGTAAAAGATAAATTGAAAGAGGCCGGACTGACGATAAATTTGAGCAAATGTGATTTTTTCAAAACTTCTCTAAAGTTTTTAGGCTATATTGTAGGCTCAAATTCCTTACGTACCGATCCGGATAAAGTAGCAAGCATGGTTAATTATGCGAGACCTACTAATACTACGGAAGTTAAGCGCTTCGTAGGAATGTGTTCATGGTATAGGCGTTTTATTGAGAATTTTTCTACCCTGTTGTCGCCTATCAATGATCTTTTGAAAGGACGAAAAAAAGGACAATCGATAGATTGGACAAAGGCAGCCGAAGAATCTTTTATAAAGATTAAAGAGCTATTGGTTTCAGCTCCAATTTTATCCCAACCAGATTTTTCCCAACAGTTTTATATTTCTAGTGATGCTTCTAATACCGGTTTAGGGGGCGTCCTAACACAGAAAATCAATGGTGAGGAAAGAGTGATAGCGTATGCCAGTAGAACTTTATCAAAGGCTGAACGTAACTATTCGGTTGTTGAAAAAGAATGTTTAGCAGTACTCTTTAACATCGAAAAGTTTCGACCTTACATAGAAGGTGTTCCTTTCACGGTCATAACAGATCATTATAGTTTATTGTGGCTTAATTCAATTAAAAACCCTAGTGGCAAACTAGCGCGTTGGGCGATTAGGCTGAGACAACATACATTTAATTTAATTCATAGAAAAGGAGTCCACAATGTTATTCCTGACGCTTTGTCAAGAATCCCAGATCATACAGCGGATGAAAACAGTCTTAATGCAGAGATTGGCGTAAGAATTGATACAGTTGACATAGATCGCATTGACCCATGGTACGACAATTTACGGCAGCAAATTAAAGAATTTCCTGAAAATTTTCCGCAGTGGAAAGTGGAAAATGATTTCGTGTACAAGTTTTATCCCAAACCAGTTGCCTTTAAAAGTTAATGTACCCGAGTGGAAAATACTAGTTCCTAAACCACAGAGAGAGGAAATTATAGACATGTGTCACACTCCTCCTACTTCTGGTCATTTTGGCTTTTATAAAACTCTTCACAGGGTTCAGGAACAGTATTATTGGCCAAAAATGCGTTTTGACATCGTAAAGTTTGTGAGGACTTGTGAAGTATGTGGAGCGCAGAAATCTCCAAATGCACTACCTATGGGACTGATGGGAAAAGAGAAAACGGTTAATTACCCTTTTCAAGTCATAGCAGCTGATCTAGTAGGCCCATTCCCCCGTTCAAGAAAGGGAAATAAATGGCTTCTCGTGGTTTCTTGCTGGTTTACAAAGTATACCATGCTATTTCCTTTGAAAAGCTCTAAAGCTGGATATATAGAGAGAATTTTGGAAAATAATGTCTTTCTAATCCACGGGGTCCCATCGCTCTTAATATGCGATAACGGTACTCAGTTTACCTCTAAGAGTTTTAAGAGCTTAAGTGAAACTTATGGTTTTAACATCCGTTTTAATCCCGTGTACTCTCCCCAATGTAATTTTGTGGAACGTAATAACCGAACAGTCGGGACCGCTTTAAGAAGTTACGTGGATTCACATGACACTTGGGATGGCAATATTTCCAAAATCCAACAAGCAATAAATACCGCAAGACACGAAGTAACAGGGTTCACACCGTCTTTCTTAGTTTACGGCAGACATATACCTCTATCTGGATCGTATTATAAAAATTTAGATTTGGATGTCAATGTTGACAGCGAAATAATTCCGGGTAACAGGGGTGCGTACGCCGAAAATTTGAAGGGTTTAAAAGATATTTTCACCGACGTGCGTAGTAGGATACATAAGGCTTATGAACGGAACAGTAAGTCTTACAACCTTAGAAAAAGGGATTTTGCCTTTAATATAGGTGATCACGTTTGGCGAAAAAATAAAATTCTTTCCAGTGCAGCAGATAAATTCACATCTAAGTTGGTACCTAAGTATGTGCATTGCGTGATTAGAGAAAAGATTTCAGATTTAGTTTATGGTTTAGTTAATTTAGATGGGAC
Source organism: Pachyrhynchus sulphureomaculatus (assembly GCA_019049505.1). Lineage (NCBI taxonomy): Eukaryota > Metazoa > Arthropoda > Insecta > Coleoptera > Curculionidae > Pachyrhynchus > Pachyrhynchus sulphureomaculatus. The sequence continues at coordinate 263,644,684 of CM032446.1, read as the reverse complement.
TAAAATAGGACGATGGCATATTAAAGACTTAAAACCATTCAATGACCTAACCCTAATGAAAGTTTGTCAGAAGAAGAATAATTTATATTTACATTATCTTAATTGCTTAACTTTATTTTTTTTTTGATGTTGCTCTGTAGAGGTGACGACCTCGTTTTTTTGACTGTTATAAAAGTTGAGCAGAGAATAGCTTACTTTTGTTGTTTATTGCTAAGGTTTTGGGTATTGGCCATATCCCAAACTTAGGTTGATTGTGGTTGATGTTTAGCATCGACTCAGTTTTAGCGAGCTTGCGAAGGAGTCACACTCAGGATATTTCATAAGACTGGTATGTCGGTGGTCGCGGGATTTGATTTGCTTATGACCCCAAATAATATCCAGTTCTTGACACTTGGAAGCGGAATTTTGATTAGAGGCAATCCAAGGTGATCTTGAGTTAGGACAAGCGCAAGATGTAGCTCGTGTAGTGTGATGTTGAGTCAAAAATTTTTTATGAGCAATTTCAAAGTTTGTTACCCGAGTGGGTGTATTTTTATTACCTTAGTGGTATATGTTGGGTGCAATTAAGAGTAAATTGATTTTGGTTTATCCAGTAAGTCTAAGACTTGGATTATTTTGATTTAGATCTTCTTCTGAATTGACAAACTGAGGGTATTTTCTATTTTTTTTTTCAGAGCCGTTTAAAACGTTACCTTTGAGTCACTAATTTTTTTTAAAAAAATTTTTTGCATAGACTCATAGGCGTATGTTGAGTTTTTTTTCGGTTTACTATCAGATTGATAGGAAATTGAAGTCCTGCAGGAGAACTAAAGGCTGATCATTTACAAGAGATGAGAGCAGAGTAAGGCAGTCGTTTCACAAAGAAATGATCAAAATCTGATACCGAGATGAGAACCTTGTCAAGAGAGGCTAAGCGCAGTGAAGGAAGATTCCTAACCGAATTTTTTAGATTTTCACCAGATAATCTAGAAGTTTGGGCTGACAGAAAACGGTTATGCCTGATACCTGTAGCAGTTTCTTCTAGAGGCTATTGTCTAGGGAGACGATTAACACCATGATCGAATATTTTAGCTGTCAACGATGTTTTCTTCTTGTTTCTGATTAAGCTGGAAAAGCTCTTGTCGTCTTCAAAAGTTTTGTTGCGTTGCCACCGAAAAATTGAGAAATTTTTGCTTCATGTAGCTTTTTAAGCTCATTTTCGTTTTTTGGAAATTTCCGTTAGAAGCTTGGTTAAGTCAACCTTGTAAACCTTTTAGGTTGTATCCCATGAGTTATCTGTTTTTACAGGCTGTGATGCACCGGGTGCTAACAGATGCCGTTACGACGTTTGTCAGGGAGTTAGTCTTCCTGAGGAACAGACTGATTGGAAGGGTAGTCTATGGGGGGTGAACGTTTGACCTTTGGGACCTTTAGAGGTTTTGTTACCCAATGGTTATTTCTATTTGAACCAAAGGAGAGCCTAGCTACTGTAGTCGACCTCAGCTCCAATTAGCCTATTAGTGGTGACAGGCTGTTGGCAGTAGTGTGTTTCGGAACACCCTATTGATTAAATTTTTTTTGACTTATGGTGGTGTGGTAGACACCGTTTCAGTTTAGTGGATGCTATAATCTACTCCCTTTTGTTGGTGGACACCAGGGTCACCAATTCTGTATTTTATTGTCTCCACCATTCAGTATATCGTGGTGAGGTGTTTGTCTCCTGTTATGTGGGATGGATTGAATGTTTTTCGTTGTTGTTCTAGGGCGAGACCAGTACACGAGGGTTCTTCATGCAACTTGGAGAAGCGCAATGCTGGTTAAGTTTTATATCTCTGTGTAGCCACCCTGAAGAATGACGGAGGGCGTTTTTTTTCGGCTCATGTTTCTAGTCAGATTTGTCACTTTGGTGCGATGTGCCGAAGATTTGATTAGCTTTTGCTAAGAGCTTTCACCAAGCTCAGTATGGAGTTATCATAACCAAGAGTTTGGGATTTGAACTCCTGTATGTATTTCTGTATATATTTCTGTATATAGTTCTGTATATATTTCGGTGTATGTTGGTTGCCTGAGGGCATGTGCTCAAAATGCGTGATTTTGAGTCGTTTTGCTTATGGACTCCTATATATAGGATTATGACTTTAGGGAGGTCCTATTTCGAGACTTGCTGTCTCGTACAGTTATATTGGGAATGTTTCCTAGAATGTTAGTTGTGCGCAGACTAATCATTCTGTTCTTTGTGAACATTGCTTTTTGAAGCAGGATCATTCAGTTTGGTGAATTTTAGCTTTTATAGCTATTCACTGTGTTTAGAGTGAATTTTAGCTTTTATAGCTATTCACTGCGCTTATAGTGATATTGTTAGCTTTTATAGCTGCTCACTATGTTAATGGCGAGATTGTTCTTTTAGAACGCAGACTTTGTGTAGTCGAGGACTATTTACAGACTGTTTTCTTGGCGAGCAACCGAGCTTTTTTCTGGCGATATACCAGAGTGTTTTCTTGGCGAGGAGCCGAGCGTTTTCCCTGGCGATTTTTGCATGTCTGGATGTCTCAGGACGTCGACATTGCGATGTAGAGTGCGATTATTTTCTGAGTGCGACTAGTAGTGATACTAGATTTGGAATGTTCTCTTAGCGATGAGCTAGAGCATTGATAGCGATTTTTCCCGAGCGTTTGTCTGGATATTTATCCAGATATTATTTTTTTTGGCCTTGTGCTAAACGGTCTGACAAGACTTTTTCTTTTTAGTGTAAGTGTTTGCACTAGAATCAGTTTTTTTATTTTTCTTTATTTAAGAATTTTTCTAAATTTCTTTTGCTGAAATAGAAAATTTTCTGACAATCCTTAAACTATTTTAAGGGGGGGTGTTCATATTTTGTTTCAGTTCACTTCTTTTGATTTAGACAAGAGTCTAGACAAGGTTATTTTTTTTTTTTTGTTTTGGTAACAATAACAGAGCTGATTCTTTTATAAGAAGACCGCGATTGTTACTTTAGAACGGTATTTCTTATGTTCATGCAAGGATTTTTATTTACTTTTTGATGTACTTAACCTTAGTGTTTAATTAAGTTAAGTCTAGTTATAAGATTCTTGTGTACATGCAAAGATGTTCATTTGGTTCTCATTGTACTTAATATTAGTGCTTAATTGAGTTAAGTCTAGTAGTAAGGTCCGAAGTTTGTACTTTTGTTTTAAGTTCTGACCTTAGTATTAAGTGATAGTGTACCACTTTGTACCTTTCCATAAGTAGCCTAAGTTTAATAGACTAGTGTAGTCTATTTCTTTTTGGAAGGGGGTAAATGTAACATTCATTTTGTCCTAGATTTTAAGACCATGTAATGTTACTGATTTTTCACTTCAAATTGTACTTATTTTCATTTTTGTATCGAACGGTATATTAATAAGAGATTCCAAGCCGTTCGGTATATTAGTGTGCTGTGCGGGTTTCTGACCGAATCGATCGGCACGCCGGGATTGGTTGAAAATGTGTATCCGGATTTTTGGTTCCGGCGTCGCGATATTACCGAGAGAAGGCACGACTTATTTAAGGGTCCGAAGAACTATTGTCGAGGCTGAGTACGATCAAGCCACAGCCAGGCGAATTTTCATCGGGAGCCGCCAAGAAGCTTCCTTCGACGGAGCTGCAGTAAAGGCTCATTACAACAATCATGAGAGCTAAATAATGCACAAGTTTTTTAACGAAAAGCCGTAGTGGGCTCTCTAAGTGTTTACTAGAAAAGTGTGAAATCGGTCGTGTTCCATCGAAG
>CM032446.1:263585939-263638339 GCA_019049505.1 Pachyrhynchus sulphureomaculatus | reverse complement strand
AATAAAATTGTTTTTCACCAGAGATACAGTTTCTTGTATCTTACCGCAATATTACGCTAGTACTACAATAAGTACTGCGAGTTGATAAATAAAAGAACGGTGGGTTACTGCTGACATATGGACTTTGTTCATTTTTAGTAGTTGATACTGAACTTAAAATAATGAGAGGGCTTTTTAATGATGCCGGGACAATTACTAGAAGAAATGTCCTCACAACGCAAAAATCTTGATTTTTGCGCTGTGAGTTTTAATTTAAGGCAATCAAATAGTATTGTAAAAATAAATAGATATTATAGTTTCGATTGTATAGCCTTCGTAATAATAAGTGTTCATTTGACTAAAGAAAATCCAAAGGCCGACACACAAAGTCCAATCATACAATGTTGAGTCAAACGTCCATTCTTATTTTCTATTTTCTAGACTTCGATAGACTATATTCCTTTTTTTCTTATTTTAGAAACACATTATAAAATTGTAGCAAAAACGTCGTAAGTCTTATAAATTCCCTAATGTACTTAAATACGCGGTTTATATGTGAGAGTGACGCATATCGTTTCCTTTGTTTTGGCAGTATCTGGCACTAAGATGTCTTCTGTATTTCCTACATTAAAAAAAAAGACTAGAATAGCAACAAATATTCATAAGTACGTGTAAAACCCACATCTCATCAATCAAAGTGCATATTTTAAGAGTCTTAAAAGAATCAGCCTCTGTTTAAGTAAGCTTCACACCATAAGTATATTAACCTATGTTATATTGTAATTTTAACTACAGTCTGACCAACTTTCTAAACTACCTACTGAATCTTTTACTTATTAAAAAATTATAGATTACAGCCCTTCTTGCTCTTATCCTCCCACCGTTCGTAACTCCTTCCATCTACGTTTCTTTACTCCCCACGTATATACGAGGCTGGTTTGAAAAGTCCGTGCAAAGTCCGAGAGGTGGCACCACCGGCGCGTATCGAGGTCATGTTTAGTTAATAGCATCTCTTGAATGAACGCACACCAAGTTTCAGCCATATTGGTCTATTTCTTTGTGTTTGGCATTCGTGTGAATCAAGGAAGTCGAGTGATTTTCAAGAAATGGACGAAAAAGAATTTCTGTGTGGTGATTAAACATTATTTTATGAAAGGCAAAACGCCTCAGGAGACTAAAGAGAAGCTTGATAAACATTATGGTGACTCTGCACCTTCGATTAGAACAGTTTATAAGTGGTTTCAAAATTTTCAGACTGGCCATATGGGCACAAGTGACTCTGAACGTTCTGGACGGCCTATGGAGGTTACGACGTCAGAAATCATTGATCAAATCCATGATATGGTGATGGATGACAGAAGAGTTAAGGTGCGTGAGATTGCTAGTGCTGTGGGCATCTCGCCTGAACGGGTACATAATATTTTGCATAAACATTTGGACATGAGAAAGCTATCCGCAAGATGGGTGCTGCGATTGCTCACTCTTGACCAAAAACGGAATCGTGTGAAGTGTTGCAAGGATGGTTTGCAGCTGTTCCAGAAGAATCCGGAGGACTTTAAGCGTCGTTTCGTCACTGTGGATGAAACATAGATACATTACTATACTCCTGAGACCAAACAACAATCTAAACAATGGGTTACCAAGGAGGAATCTGCACTAAAAAAGGAGAAGACCGTTCCTTCGGCCGGAAAGGTTATGGCGACTGTCTTTTGGGATTCGCAAGGGATAATCCTCATCGACTATCTGGAAAAGGGGTAAAACTATCTCAGGTGAATATTATTCATCGTTATTGGACCGTTTGAAAACCGAGTTACAAGAAAAAACGCCCGCGATTGGCCCCAAGAAAGTCCTTTTCCATCACGACAACGCACCAGCACACACCTCAGCAGTTGTGGTCGCAAAATTAATGGAAATAGGATTCCAACTCGTTTCACATCCCCTCTATTCTCCAGACTTGGCTCCCTCGGACGTCTATTTGTTCCCCAATTTGAAGAAATGGCTGGCAGGACAAAGATTTTATTCAAACGAGGAGGTGATTGCAGACACTAATGGATATTTTACAGACTTGGACAAATCCTATTATTCGGAAGGGATCAACAAACTAGAACATCGTTGGACGAAGTGTATAAGCCTAAAAGGAGACTATGTCGAAAAATAAAAAAGGTTTACCCCAAACACATAAGTAGTTTTTATTTTTGCACGGACTTTTCAAACCAGCCTCGTACTTCCCTTGAAACGTCCCATATGTTTTCAGACACCGAACGAATTTTACTGCGTTTTCAATATCTCCTGATTGAAAAATTGCGGACGTAAAAATTAATATACAACATATAGGAACTCCTCCATGTAACACCAATTATTAAATTCCCTATTATTGTCCACACTCGATGAATTATTTTATGTTTTTGTTGACGTCATCCAATAAAGTGATTTGAGAATCGGTGAGATGTTGGAGAAACCGAAATACAATCTATCAAGTAAGACGCAACCGCTCGTGTTCTTGAAGGTATTCTTTGGTGTGGCTAACATCGGCGCACCTTAGTAAGATGTCCAATCGCCCCTGCATCAATAATCGCCTGGCAACTTCGAGGCATGCTATTGAGATTTTCTGCATACTCTACGAATTTTTCGAATCTCGTGAGACAACTGAGTTAAAGTCCTCAGAGTCTTTCCTCTGAGCTTTGTCTTTACAAGGGATCAAACGTTTTTAATAGGGTTTACGTCCAGCGATTGTGAGGGCTACTCTAGTAGCTTATCGTGGGCCCAAGCGAGCATCTTCGCGATGTGATTTTCCCCCAGCAAAGGTTTGTTCGACATGTTTCGGATTTGACATCATGAGCACGAAGATGTTATCGAATGGTCTTATGGGACACATTCCAACCCGATTTCTTAATTTTGCTGCTCCTTAACGGACCGTCAATTTCGGGTCCCATGAAAATAAAGACACGATTCGTTTTTCCACTTTCGGAGTGCCTTTTCCTACCGAGCCACGTTTTGACAAGTCGTCGACATTTTTCGTCTCGTTAAAATGATTTGATCATAAACAATACCGACTTTTTAATATATTTAGCGGCCGTAGACTGTGTCATTTTAGGCCCCTTTGGATGGGAACAAAGAAAGATTCGCCTCGAACCGTCGCGCAAAAAAGTGACTCATTTTACTTTTACTAAAATGCGTCGTAGACAAAGGTTCCCTCTATCGATTTTTTGTACCAAAAATGAATTACCGCGGACACTTTCTTATTTGACAAACTGAACACAGTAGACGGCCGGGCGGACTACGCCCAAAGAATACGCCACGCGAGAGGGAACTTCTGATTCCAGAGAAAAGATCAAAATACGCCTCGTTTTTTTTTCCATGAGTGGCTTGGTGTTTTTTCAGACCGATCCGCAAGATCAAAGTCGTTCTGAGGGAGGTAGTTTCGAAACAGCTAGTACATATTTTGCACGTTTTGGGCCTCCCAGCATAATCGAACGAATCATTTGTCCAGCTTCAGACGCACTGAAAATGCCATGTACTTGTACGATTTTTTGGGGACAATATACACCACGGTTTTATTTTTAAAAAATCATTCTTACCATTTTCCACATTTCCTGACATTCCCACAACTGGACATGAGCATAATTCTCCCTTATTTTGAAGCTGCACGATCTGGATATGTTCTCATATTTAATTTTAAAACTGTTCGAGCGCGAATTGGAACCTCTTCTTTCATTTCTTCCTTTAAAACTAAAAATAACAATATTTGAATTGGTTTTTAATCCATGAATTAACCGCAAAAATCTTATTTAAGACAAATTTGCATAATTACAGCGAACTTTCACATTTTATTTGTTTGCGTGGATATAACACGATGCCTGTTCTTTAAGAGAACACGTTTGGGACAAGTAGAAGGCAGATTGCCTATGACACTTCAACAAGTGATGTATATGGCTTTATGTATAGTTCCGGCGTACCTTGCCCATAATCTCAGGTTCAACCCCAGAGATCGGTACACTTTTATTTCAAAGTGTATTAGCTAGGCCACATTCCACATCATACTGCTTACCAGCAGACATCGGCAAACTCTCAAAAGCCAGCACGCTGTAGAAACGGCAGTTGGATGTTGGTAGGAGGCCGCTAGGACCATGAAAGGATGGATATGAAGGAATTGCCCCCACGTGTGGAGCGGATATTTGAAGAGAGCCTTCGAGGATAGAATGTTAACCCGGAAGGTAAAACTATAGACGGCATGTTGTTGACGCACGGTCGTTTGAAATAGCGCAAGTCTGACCTTGAGCTGGAAGATTCGAACACCGTCGCCGAAACTCATTGAGGTTCGTGGCTAGCGGGGAGTTAGCAAAACCGTAAAAGAGCGATTCAAATACCACGGGAAATTATTGGTTCCGTCTGGCTGATATTAGACAGATTTTAATTCGGGTTGACAAAAAGGATCCTCTGGTCTATTTGCTACAGTTCTGACAATTCATTTTTTTCTTACCTGCTAGATCTCGATCCATTCTCCTTTTCTCCTACTGGCAGATCTCTGAACGTATCGTTTATCTCTTGAATTAGCTCTCTTTATACTAGGTCTCTTTTGAATGGATTCGGCGCTCAGTGACAAACCAGCTACTCCCACTGAAAAAAAATGGCATTAAAAACTATAAACGGAACATGCGGTATTCAGATAATTTGCGTTTATTACTGGTCCGACGGTTCTTACCTATTGTACCTGATGAAGAGCGCCTCAACAAGGCGCTCGTGATAGCCGTGACGTCGGCCTTATTAAGAGGTATATCTAAGGAGCCGCCACAACTCGTACAATCTACCGATGGTCCAAGGAACCATTGCGATCTAGTTTTCATTCTTTCGGTTTGTCTTTCGTGAACCTTTAACAAGAAAAGAGAAACATGGAAATTATCGATAATTATTCTTTATTCAAACATTCTCATATTCAAACAAAGTAATGACATGTTATTTGTTGGTAAAAACTGTTTCGAAGTTATATTTTACTACAGGGGGGGGGGGGTGGAAAAGTGTCGAGACTTTCCGAGAGATAGCAGCACAAACAACAAACTCTTATAATTATCACTTAGTGTCACTCTCAGAAGATTCGTGTGAAATTTTCATGGTATTTTGTCTATTAGTTTGCGCGTTATAGTTGTTTGAGTGATGCTACTTTTGATTTTTGTAAAATGATGGACCATCTGCTCCATCGAAAGCAACTATATGTCGATGAACTTAAATGCGGACGTACAAGCATCGATGATGGACCACGTTCCGCGAATAAGGCTCCAAAATTACAAAAAAATCTACCATATTGTTTTGAATGACCGCAAAGTGAAAGAAAGAGAGAGCTGACATTGTAAAGATATCAACAGAACGCGTGAGGAATATTTTGCATGAAGATTTGTATATGAAAAGCTATGTGCTCGATGAGTTCCGTGCAAACAAATGAAATGTATATTATCAAGCAGAAGTAAGACGGCGAATCTTTCAATCATTTGCTATGCTCTATAAAGTGCTCCATGGATTTGACAAATTCAGGTTGCTGCATCCACTCACGAGTCATTTGCATAGTCGACAACATCAACAAGAACATTATCCATGAACGTCGATTTTTTTGTCTGTTGAAAAGAACCAACGATAGCATCGAATTGCCTGCTGCGTTCACTGACAGCGCCATTGTCATCATTGTTCCCCGTTCGGCAGCAGAAATAAGCCGCACTTTCCTAATTCTTCGAAGACAAATTACTTTGTCAATTTTGGACGAATTGTCGAAAATCCTGTCTCATCCATGTTCTTCTGGAACCGCATGAAAGTCGACCGGAGCGTCCAAAAACACAAACATCAGCTGGAAAGGTTTTGGCAAGTATTTTTTGGAATGCGCATAGAATAATACTGATCGACTATTTTGAGAAAAGGCGAACAATCACCGGAGACTATTACGTTGGTTTGAATGGTGAAATCAAGAAAGTGAAGAAATAAGTGTTGTTTCACCAAGATAATGCACCAGCTCACAAGGTCATAAAAATTGAACCTTATGACCTGCTTCCTCACCAGATCTGGACCCCAGCGATTATTACCTCTTTCCAAATTTGAAAAGATGGCTCTAAGGAAAGAGATTTGGCTCAAATGAAGAAGGCGAATGGGAAACTAAAGCTTATTTTAGAGAGCTCGACAAATCGCACTATCAGGTCAGTTAATAAGTTTTGAAAGCGACACCTATGGAGCATCACTTGAACCAAATATTGAATACCATTTTGAAGCTTCATCTATCATATGAACACACCTAAATTTCAAGTCGATTTGTCAACTCATTCATTGTTTATCAGCTGGTAAAAGTAGACGTTTGAATATTTTTCAAAATGGAAAAAATCGAATATCGTGCAGAGATAAAATTCTTTGTTTTGGAAGGTTTATCGGCAACTGAAATCTATGCAAAGTTAGTGAAAGTTTTAAAGGAGTCTGCTCCTTCATTTCCAACTGTTCATAAATGGACTCTAGAGTGTAAACGTGGTCGTACAAGCGGACATCCAAAAACCGCAACAAATGAAGAAACTGTTGTGCAAGTAGAAGATATGGTAATATCTTCGTCGATTAACCGTGGATGATTTAGCTGAGGCTATAGGCATCTCACATGGATCAGTAAATGAGATCTTAACCAATATTTGGGGTATGAGAAAGCTATTCACAAAATGGGTGCAGCGGAACAAAAACGCACTCGAGAGAAACTTTCTAAACAACATTTGGCTTGTTTCGTAAAGAATAAAACTGATTTTGTGCGTCGATTTGTAACTATAGATGAGACTTGGGTTTACAAGTATGATCCCGTACTGCGACAACAAACCTGAGCGCGGTTGTTCAGCCCCAAAGCAGCCAAACGATTCAAAGTCGTCCAAAAAAATTATGGCATCAGTTTTCTGGGATGCAAAAGGAATTTTGTTAATTGATTACCTTCAAATCGGTAAAATAATCACAGGAGCGTATTATTGCCACTTTTTGGACCAGTTGGCTGAGAAAAGTCGTGAGAAAAAGCCCGGTTTGCAGAAGAAAAAATCATCTTTCTCATGACGACGCTCACAGAGGTGCTTTGGCAACGGCAAAACTGGTCGGATTAAAGTACGAATTAATGGAACATCTACTCTATTCGCCAGATCTGGCTCCGTCTGACTTCCATCTCTTCTCACCTCAAAAGATTTCTACGTGGGAAGCGTTTTTCAACAAATGATGAGGTGATAGCATCCGTAGATGGGTATTTTGAAGGCCTTCCGGAAAACCACTTCAGAGATGAGGTAAATGAATTGGAAAATCACTGGAAAAAATGTATTGAGCTTAAGGGAGATTTTACTGAAGAAGAAATGTATTCCGACTCATTAATTCATCTGGTTTCATTTCCGCTTTCAAAACTTATAGAGTGACCTATATGTGGAAGGTATCCCAAATGTTGGAAGATTGATGGAATAAGTGTATCGCTGTTGAAGGAAACTACGCTGAAGAATAAAATTGATGTTTGGCAAAAACTTTGTTTTTATTTCAAAAGTCTCGGTACTTCACCCGATGTAGTATAACACGTAGGCTGAAAAGTTTTTGGTTTGACACACATATGTCGCCTTTTTCAAAAAATCGATTTTTAGGAAATACCAACTTTCAAATGATACGTGTCAAAATTTCATAACATTTCGACGATTAGTTTACAATTTACAGTGGTTTTAATGACGCTACATAATTTTTGCAGCGCCCAGGTGTATATAACCCCTTAAACATATTCTTGGGATCTAAGGGACTAAACTATACCTGAGGTAAGTAGCTAAGACTTCTAGTACTTTCAGCATAGGCGTTGACAGCTTTCAGTTCTTCCAACGTCATTTTTGGCCCTGAGCAGTTGTGACTGTATTTGGAAGAGTGACTGGTGCTCGAAGAATGAGATGTATTATTCTAAAAATAAATAATAAATAATATTAGCACGGAATGGTGATTTGCACCGTTTTGGGTTGGATAAGATATCACGATTATGACGATTAGACTGTGTCAAATTGGAATAGCTTTCTGACGTTTCGCCTATGATTACTCGCAACATCTGTAGAAATTTATAGTCACGAGCTAAGTATATACGAGGGCTACCTTTTAAGTTTTTACAAAAACAATGAATGAAAAAAAACTGGTACAAATCGTTTTATTGTTTCTTAAAATTTTTTTCCACTCTGAAGTTGGTACCTCAAAAACATGGTTTTGGAAGGATTCAACTTCTCGAGGTAATGAAAATCGCTGTCCACGCATTTTTTTTAACATTCAGGAACAAAAAGAAGGCTTCAGGCGATAAATCAGGTGAATACGGCAATGAGACATTAATTCGACGTTTTTCTCCGTCAAATAAATAATCAATTGTTTGACGTGCTGTGTGAGAGCTGGCACTGTCATAATGAAGAATGATACGACGTTTTCGGTTGTTTTTCCTGATTTTATCGATGACTTTTGGCAAACAAATTATTGGATACCATTCAACATTAACTGTTCTGCTATCCTCTAAAGCAATGGTTACAACATGTCCAGTATAACCAAAGAAACAAGCGATCATTTTCTTGGAAGTGCTTCGTGAACGAACCACTTTTGATGGATTTGTTTCATCTTGGAACACCCAAACGATTGTTTCTTAGTTTCCAGCTCGTACGAATATATTTGAGTTTCGTCTCCTATTACGAAGTTGTATATAGATTTTGCATTTCCTCGGTCTAATTTTTTAAGCATTTCCTTATACCAATTGACACGAGCCTGTTTTTGAGTTTCGGTCAAAATATGCGGAATCCATCGGGAACAGATCTTTTTCACAGCTAAATGTTCATGTAAAATCGAATGTACTGTACTTCGATATGCCTAAGGATGCCTCTACCTCACGGTAAGTTATATTCTTCAATCACGTTGCGCACAGCATCGATGTTTTTGGAACAACAACCGATTTTGGTCGATCTTCACGAAATTCATCGCTGACGAAAGCACGACCATGACTAAATTCTGCAAACCAATTATAAACAGTCTTTTCTGATGGTGATTCATTATCAAAAGTTGGACGAAGCGATTCGAGGCACTGTTGTTGAGTTAGGCCTTTACTAAGATCGTAAAAAATCATCCAAAGAAAACCTTCCGCCAAAATTCCATTTGTACACAAAACTGTTTTTTTTAAACGTTCACTGTATACAAACTACTCGGCTAATTTCTGAGATGCCACTGTTTTAACAATAACAAATGTTAAATTTTACAGCAATGATAATGTCACATCTCAATAGCGCCATCTAGTGGTCGTTTGTAAAATGTTAAAAGGCGATCCTCGTATACCCACCCGATTAAGGCTCAAGACCAGGCACTTATCAAGAATAAAAATGTGATTTTTCCTTTTCACACTTCCGCAGAATCGATGCCAGACTGCCGTTTTTTAAACTGTTACCTACTCCTAACTCTCGACTGTTGATCTATTACGTGGCGCGACCAACAAGTTGCCGGGTTATCGCTATATAGCAAGAACGCGAAATAGTACAGATTTGCGTCGATAAATGGTGGTAGGTACATCCATGACAACGCTGCGTGACAAGTGTCAATTTGCTAACTCGTTTAGTTTGTTGTGTATGCACGTTTGTATAAAGATCCAATTGTACCTTTCTGCAATTTTTACAATAGATTCGAAAAAACAGCATCGCGTGTGTGTGAAATTTTGTTCTAAATTCGGGAAAAGTGCTACTGAAACATATGAAAGGATTTGGACAGCATTTGGAAATGAAGCCCTGAGCCGTACGCTAGTTTTTGAGTAGATTTCGTTATTTAAGTCCTGCCGAACGAGCGGAAGACCTTCGATTGCAAACCACGCTTTAAATTATCGCTGAAGGTCAAGAATTCATTCGTGAAGACCGCCGTCGGGCAATCCTGAGCATCTCTTAAGAAGTTTCTATTCGGGGGAAGACGGTCACAGCTTTGGAGTGAGAAGAGTTTCATACTGCATCACAACAATGCCACAGTGAACATAAAACACAGTAGCGACGCTCAAGAAAATTTTTAGGTTCTGCTTTTTATCACGCATGCGTCCCCTATCATACCAACAACATGGCTGCCAGCGCGGTCGCGGGCTGTTTTTACATCTGGATTTCAAGAAAAATCTTTTTATAACGTGCTCTGAAATTCATTATTAATAATTTTCCAATAAGTAAATGACTCGTTTGACGTTATAATTGAAAATAATTTAAAAAAGATGTCAAGAGGAAGTTTTTGTTGTGAGGTTAGTGCTTGTAAAGGTATAGGTGGTGTCTGATGATTCCAAAAGGTAATTTATTCATAATTCTTTATTTCTATTATACAATATATTATATAGAGTTTGATAATTGTGTTATCATATCAGAGATACATTTTATTTGTAAAACTGTTGACGTATTATTATTGTAAAGTATTGGTTTATGTTATTCCACTTGTACTTCTTTTCTGAATTGAGGGCAGAATGTTTGCTAGAGTTAAGTTATATTATCTGCTAAAATTCGCTATCCAAACTTTCAAAACCCAATCTGGGCATGCAAAAGTAGTAATTCTCCAGCACGAATGAGTGAATAAATCAGTGCATGAATTTAATTTTTTATATAAGTAGTATATAGGCACGAAAAGTCATTAGTAATATGAAAATTATTCTTCTTCTTCCTTTAGCCGTTTTCTACCCACTGTCTGGTATAGGCCTCTCTCAGATATTTCCATTTTCCTCGATATTGTGCTTGATACCAGTTAAGCCCTCCAATTCTCCTCAGATCATCGCTCCATCTCTACTGGGGTCTTCTGATGCTTCGTTTTTCACCCCATGGTCTCCACCTAGTGATCTTACCATTCCACTTATACGTCGCTCTCGCCACATGGCCGGCCCAGCTCCATTTCAGAGATGTTATCCGTTTGGTGATATCATCCACTTTTGTTTGTTGTCTAATCCATCCTCCTTTCCATTGCTCATTGGTGAACTTGTAGTTTTTCTATTGTTCTTTTAGTTAAAACCCATGTCTCGGCTCCATACGTTGTAGCTGGTAAGATACATTGATTATAAATTTGGGTTTTTGATTTTTGAGGAATGTTCATATTCAGTACATATTTCAATTTTCCATATGCTGCCCATCCCATACGTATCCTTCTTTCTATTTCAAGCTGCTGGTTTTCCTTTCCTATCGTTATTATTTGTCCCAGATAGACTGTACTGTTTAGTTTTTCATTGTGAATGTTCAATCACTATAGTTTCATTATTGGTGTCTTCGTTGCTCATGTACTTTGTCTAGCGAGAAGTTTATGTCAAGTCACCCACTTTCTTTGCTTGGTGGTGGAGATCTATAATCATCTTGTTGTTTACGTATAATTAACAATATATTGCGAATCTCAGGTTGCCCTTAGCCGATCGCCAGATATTAGAAGGCCAATTGAAATATATTAATAAGATTTAACTAATGGTTAATGAAATATGGAGCAAAAAGTGTTGCCTTTCACTTCATTTATAAGCTCAGAACAAAGACGATATCATCTTAAAATGATAATTTATAATTATTTTCAATCTCTCCAGATTATGGGATTCGCTTGAAATATAAGCTGGTGCGTTGTCGCTGATGCGAAAAGCGATTCTTGTGGGCCAAACGCGCGGCAGGTTTTTTCCTTGCCAGCCCCTCGGTTTTCAAAACGGTCCAATAACGATGAATAAATATTCACCTGTAATAGTATTTACCCCTTTTCCAGATTAGCCGATGAGGAATAGCTACAATCCTACAAACGACATCACCGAAACAGGGACGAGCGTACGTGGTGCGCAATATAGCACCTGGTTCAGGACCCGAAGAAGAGAACGGTCTTCGCACTTTTTTGGTGTACGAGATTCCCCCAGTGCGTAACCCCATTGTTTAGATTGTTGGTTTGGTCTCAGGAGATATATAGTACTGTATCCATGTTTCATCCACAATGAACGAAAACGGACGGCTTAAAGCCCTCCCGGATTCATCTGGAACAGACTGCCAAACCATCCTTGTAACACTTCCCACGATTCCGTTTTTTGGTCCAGCGAGAGCAATCTGACGGCACCCCTCTTGACGCGGACTAGCTTTCCCCTCGAATGGAGCGCAGGGGGGATGTTATTTAAACGCAAAATATTAGGTACCCGTTTTAGTCGATGATTTAGCCACACAGCACGAGCAATCTCAGCCCCACCTTAAAGCTCCTGTCATCATTAGGTCAACATATCTATGAATTAGATCAACGTGATTTCTGGGAGTCGTAACCTCCACAGGACCAGTCCAGAACGTTCAGCGCTAGCGACTTGGTGCGCTTATGGCCAGTCCGAAAAAATTTTGAAACCACTTATAAACTGTTCTATATCGAAGGTGCAGAGTCCACCGCATTACAATTGTTGTATCAAGCCATTTCTTTAGTCTCCTCCAGCGGGAGGAGGTCGATGAGACAGAAGTAATGGTTTATTTACCACCACGAAAATTCTTTTCATCCATTTTCTTGAAATCATTCGACCTTTTCCCTTTGATTCAAAGCGAATGCCAAAACACAAAGAAATAGACAAATATGGCTGAAACTTGGTCGTGCCGTTATTCAAGGATGTGACTAACTAAACTTGACCTCGATACGCGCCTCGGGTTACGGCTGCCATTCTCGGATTTGCCACGGACCTTTTTCAAACCAGACCTCGTATAGGGCAGGTGGTGATCATTATCAAACTAGAACCCCTTGAGATCAAACGGTGCCGAGTCGCGACCTGTCGATATTGTATTGTTTTATGTTTACTGTGACAATGCCACCTTCGTTCTGTACGCAATACGATTGGAACCCTGTGAATGGTTCGAGTGGTGGCATAAGATACAACGCGAATCGTCGGCGACGCACTGGAGGCAGTGACCTCCGCGACACTATAAATATGTATTTTTTTAACAAATCTTACTTGAAATAATCCATTTTGTTCAAAGAGATAGACAACCAGCTACACGTAATTCCAACAGTGTATGCTTCTGCGATATTCCCAACGAAGACGAATTTACTTGAGTGTTGCTACACCTGCCCTCTAGAAGAGCAGGAGTGGATTGGATTATTCTTCTCCTTGTACAAAGCCCTAGAAATATATATATATTTTGTGTGGCATTGTGAACAAACAAAAGAATTTTGTCAAATCTACATACCTGCCAAAAGAAAAACGTTAAAAAAAGCTGTGTGAGTGAGCAAAATTGCCATCTAGGTTAGAGTTTTAAACACCAAAGCATCACAAAATGGGGGGTTTCATTCTGGAAGCATGCGAAGACAACATTAGATATATATATATATTATATATATATATATATATATATATATATATATATATGACGTTATAGTTTAGGTCGTTTCTGACCGATTTGACTCTATGACATGATGTCCTAAACTTAACCGTTTTCGAGATATTGAAGTTTAAAGATTTTATAAAAAAAACATGTTTTTTTTGCTTTTATATCGATTTTTTTTTATTAGAGGTTCTCGAGTGCGATTTTTTGGTTATTTTTAGTTAGTCTGTATAAGTATCAAAAATCATCAAAAAAAAAAATTGAACTAGTTACTAACAGTTTCAAATGGCGGCTTGTTAATGTTTCTAAATTACGAATTTTTACCAAGTGTTTCCTACTTTAAATCAATAAAGAGAAAAAAAAATGTATGGAAGTTATTCTGCAAATTATTTTAAAAATTTTTTACGTCTTTTTAGCTATCTAAAACGGTATAATATCTACTGAATCTATTGAAAATTCTAAGAAAATGAGATTTCAATAGGCCCAAATGTAGAGTAACATAATAATAGAATTTAGATACTACCAATTACCGGTTTACTACCTGCACCTTCAAACAATAAAAAGGGTTGAGTAAGCATTTTTTTCGGTCGGGGTACTCTCTGTGCAAGTGACATTTTCTGTTCACTAAACATTATTGAATGATTTTTAGTCTGCTCATGCGATTCGTCCGTGGTAGATGTGCTATACCGTGCTTTTCAAAAATATCTGTGTTTCATCTTCTGACTGTGTGAATTGGCTCGTAACTGGATTTTGATCTCTGCTTGTGAATATTGGCAACGTATACCAATGAGGAATATGCTGACATCCTAATGTGTTACGGATTTTGCGAAGGAGTGTCGTCGCGTGCACGTGATGAATACATACTGCGATATCCTACTCGTCGTGTACCTGATGTTAGCGTATTTGATGGAACTTATCGAAGACTACGAGAAACTGGTTCCGTACAAAGACGGCGGACTGACATGGGACAACCACATATCTTTGACGAAGACGAAGAAAACGAAATACGACGTCTCTTTGAGGTGGACCTAACCACATCTACAAATGTTGTCGCACAACAGCTTGGTATTTCGCCAGTGGAAGGTATGGTTTGTAATGCATACTGTTGAGCAACACCCTTACCACTATACGCCCGTGAAAGTCATTGAAGAAGGGGATCCGTTGCGACGATTAGAATTCTGCAGATTTATGCTCAATACGATGTCGAAGATGCATCTTTTTTTAAGAAAATACTATGGACTGACGAGTCGAAATTCGACAAAGACGGTCTTACAAACTACCACAATGCCCACTATTGGGCTTCTAAAGAGGAAGGCAACCCAAACAAAAAAAGAACGAAATGATCACAAACAAGATTCAGCTTAAATGTGTGGATGGGTATAATTTCAAATTATTTGGTTGGGCCATTCTTCCTGCCAGATAATTTGAATGGCGAGGAATACGACAATTTTTTGCGGAACGATTTACCTAATTTGTTGGAAGACCTACCTATTGGTTTGAGACAAAACATGTACTTTCAACACGATGGCTGCCCAGCTCACTACAGAGGAAGTGTTCGTGCATAGCTCAATGACAATTATCCCAACAAACGGATTGGAAGAGGCGGACCCATACCTTGGCCGGCGAGAAGCCCAGACCTAACACCGATGAATTTTTATGTGTGGGGTCACATGGAAAGTCTCGTATACGACCAGATGACTCCTATCGAAAACGTTCATGTCCTAAGACAAAAAATAATTGATGCGGCTGACAAAATGAGGCGGCATCTCACAACCAGCGTTGTGAAAAGTAATTTAAGAAAAAGAATGAGAATTTGTGTTGGAAATAGAGGCGACCATATAGAACATGAATTATAATTAATAAAAAATATTACATTGCAAGGTTTTTTTGTTTTATTTGTGTATTTTTCGTATTTTCACCCTAGAACTAAAAATTTACCTTTTGCTACCCGAGTCCGCTTTAGGTGTCATTCTGTGTACAGTTTTCCTATTAAACTCCTAGTATTATATCTTTTTTGATAGCTAAAAAGGCGTAAAAGTTTTTAAAATAATTTGCAGAATAACTTCCATACATTTTTTTTTTTTCTCTTTATTGATTTAAAATAGGAAACACTTGGTAAAAATTCGTAATTTAGAAACATTAACAAGCCGCCATTTGAAACTGTTAGTAACTAGTTCAAATTTTTTTGATGATTTTTGATCTTGACATACAGACTAACTAAAAAATAACCAAAAAATCGCACTCGAGAACCTCTAATAAAAAAAAATCGATATAAAAGCAAAAAAAACATGTTTTTTTTAGAAAATCTTTAAACTTCAATATCTCGAAAACGGTTAAGTTTAGGACATCATGTCATAGAGTCAAATCGGTCAGAAACGACCTAAACTATAACGTCCTTAATTATCTAGGACGACTTTCCCTGTAACCCTGTACTATATAAATAAATAAACATTTATTTCCTTTTTTGACTGATGCAGATGCACAATATAGTACAAAGACATAGTATAGGATCCGTCAAAAATAATTAAAAGTACATTTAACATATAAACATATAGAAGAAAAAAAGAAACAATAATCATTACATTATTCACATCTGGGTATAAACAATCTTAACCTATATAAAGAACTCATTCAATAAGTAATGTACTCGTAGTACTAGGTACCAAGTATCGTCTTAACTCTGATTTAAATTTACTTAGGGATGAGATTCCCGTCATTTTTTTTAGAAGTTTAGTGTATATTCGAATCAACATACATTGCGGATCATTATTAGTAGCTGATAACCTACATAGAGGCTTGTGAAATTCGTCTGCTTGCTGAGTGTTGTAAGAATGAATATTACTACGGACCGTGAATTTTTCAATATATCTTTTAACATACACAGCGCTGCAAAAAAATATATATTCCATAGTAAGTCAAAATATTATAATTAATGAATAGATTCCTACAAGATGTCCTTGGTGGAGCTTTAGCCATAATTTTCAATATATTTTTTTTTGACAAACAAATAACTGTTCAATATGTGCAGCATTACCCCAACATACAATTCCGTAAGATAGTCTAGAATAAACTTGGCCATAGTATAAAGTAAGAAGTGTAGTGTCTTTGAATATTGGTCTCAGTTGTCTAAAAAGATATGCTAATGAATTTATTTTTTTACATATTTCTAATATATGTGCTTCCTATGTTAGTTTGTAGTCTAATTTTACTCCTAGAAAGTTTATTTGGTCTATTTGAGCTAATGACAATTTATTTGGGAATCGAATAAGTAAGCTCTTATACAGGGTTACGGGCTTAGGGATAAACTGTATTATTTTGGATTTAGTGAAATTTAATTTTAAATCATTGTTATATGACCACTGGCAGACTCCATTAACAATTCTCTGTGTGGCAGATTGAATCTCCCCTTTTTTAGAACTTACGATGAAGTTAGAGTCGTCCGCGTACAGTACGGGACAGACGTTACTATTAAAATTACTGTTTACTGTTGATGCTGTGATTATAGTCTCTGCTCCAAGCGACATAACGACCCTATTGGGGACAAATCCACGCTGTGAGCTAGACAATAAGAGATCGTCTTCATTATGATTTCGTAGAAATATACTATTGCCAATGGATTTGTTTTTATAAACGGGCTTACAGTCATTACTTGTTCCCGTCTCAAAAAAAAAAGTATTAATAAATAAGTTCGCTACTGTTAGGGAATCATTACATATTTTACCATTTGCATCTTTTAAATTAGGAATAGTTTTATTATATATACATATATATATATATATATATATATATATATATATATATATATATATATATATACGAGGCTGGTTTGAAAAGTCCGTGCAAAGTCCGAGAGATGGCACCACCGGCGCGTATCGAGGTCATGTTTAGTTAGTAGCATCTCTTGAATGAACGCACACCAAGTTTCAGCCATATTGGTCTATTTCTTTGTGTTTGGCATTCGTGTGAATCAAGGAAGTCGAGTGATTTTCAAGAAATGGACGAAAAAGAATTTCGTGTGGTGATTAAACATTACTTTATGAAAGGCAAAACGCCTCAGGAGACTAAAGAGAAGCTTGATAAACATTATGGTGACTCTGCACCTTCGATTAGAACAGTTTATAAGTGGTTTCAAAATTTTCGGACTGGCCATATGGGCACAAATGACGCTGAACGTTCTGGACGGCCTGTGGAGGTTACGACTCCAGAAATCATTGATCAAATCCATGATATGGTGATGGATGACAGAAGAGTTAAGGTGCGTGAGATTGGTAGTGCTGTGGGCATCTCGACTGAACGGGTACATAATATTTTGCATAAACATTTGGACATGAGAAAGCTATCCGCAAGATGGGTGCCGTGATTGCTCACGCTTGACCAAAAACGGAATCGTGTGAAGTGTTGCAAGGATGGTTTGCAGCTGTTTCGTCACTGTGGATGAAACATGGATACATTACTATACTCCTGAGACCAAACAACAATCTAAACAATGGGTTACCAAGGGGGAATCTGCACCAAAAAAGGCGAAGATCGTTCCTTCGGCCGGAAAGGTTATGGCGACTGTCTTTTGGGATTCGCAAGGGATAATCCTCATCGACTATCTGGAAAAGGGTAAAACTATTACAGGTGAATATTATTCATCGTTATTGGACCGTTTGAAAACCGAGCTGCAAGAAAAACGCCCGCGATTGGCCCACAAGAAAGTCCTTTTCCATCACGACAACGCACCAGCACACACCTCAGCAGTTGTGGTCGCAAAATTAATGGAAATAGGATTCCAACTCGTTTCACATCCCCCCTATTCTCCAGACTTGGCTCCCTCGGACTACTATTTGTTCCCCAATTTGAAGAAATGGCTGGCGGGACAAAGATTTTATTCAAACGAGGAGGTGTTTGCAGACACTAATGGATATTTTGCAGACTTGGACAAATCCTATTATTCGGAAGGGATCAACAAACTAGAACATCGTTGGACGAAGTGTATAAGCCTAAAAGGAGACTATGTCGAAAAATAAAAAAGGTTTACACCAAACACATAAGTAGTTTTTATTTTTGCACGGACTTTTCAAACCAGCCTCGTATATATATATATATATATATATATATATATATATATATATATATATATATATATATATATATATATATATATAGCAAATGACTGCCGTTAGAACTGGTTAAATTGTTCCGGAAAGTATAAGGGCTAAAATTTTAGCTTTTTTTTATGAATACTCGAATGCCGTGTAGTACTTTTTGAAATTCTCAATTCTTTGACAGCGACAGAGTTAAATACAAATGAAGCTCGAAAAATTTTTCAAATACTTTTCAATTTTAAGAAAATATTATATGAAAAAATGCTTCTAAATACATAAGTAGGGATTTTTTAGGCTGTTAATCGACAGCTGTCAAACGAGTTGTCAATTTACTCAAAATGCCATTTAATCATTATTTCATTACATTAAAACACTATTCAAACATTGGACCTTATGTTTTCGAGGTCGCTGAATACTAATCTGATGTCAAAAAAATATTTTGACAGCTGCTAGTTGGGGTATTTAACGTTGAAATAACAAATTTTTTTTGTGGGGTTTTTCAGATTTACTCTTCAATCTCTTGTGACCTTATTTCCTATACAAATTACCTAACAGAAATGTTTGCTTCATTTTTTCGTAGTTTTTTAAGTTTTTTTTTAATTATATAAAAAACAACACTATCTTTTAATTTCCAATATATTTAAAGTCACTTGACAATTGTTTCAGCATACAATGGCTTCTTCAGAAGTAAATAAGAAAGAAAAATATTTGGTAGTAATCCTGGTTATATAGTGCTTAAAACTATCCTTAATTACCTAAGATTATGCTAATCATCTTTAGTGTTCCGTACGGAACACTTATAAGATCACTTCGGTGTCTGTCTGTCTGTCTGTCTGTCTGTCACACCCGATTTTCTCCGAAACTATTTGACATAGAAAGGTGAAATTTGGTAAAAATATAGGAATTGATGGCCTCATCAAAGCCATGTAGTTTTGAGAATTAAATTTTGACTTAAGGGGTTAGTTTTGGGGGGTGAAGTCGGAAGTGAAAAAAAAATTTTTTTACTAGGTCATCGAGTGTGGTGTCAAATGAAAGCTTGTGAAAACACGAGTAAAAAATATATATATAATATTATACTTGCGCGCACTTTTCTTTGTATTATTTTTAAAAATTCGCGAAAAATCGCTGTCCCGGGCCTTATCTCGAAAAGTACTTACCAAAAAATTTCGAAAAAATTCTGGAATATTCTCCACGGGGTGTAGATTGAACGAAAATTATCACGAGTGCATTACCTTTAATAATTTATATGGTATATAAAAAAAACAAAAATTTCAAGGTCATCAGATTTCAGTAAAGATTGGGAACAAACTTTGTTGGAAACACATTTGGGGTGTGTTTTGTGAAGTCACTGATCATTTTATACCACCGTAACATAAATTTTGACTTAAGGGGTCCGTTTTGAGGGAGTGAAAAAAATTTTTTTTTACTGGGTCATCGAGTGTAGTGTCAAATGAAAGCTTGTGAAAACACGAGTAAAAAATATATATATAATGTAATACTTGCGCACACTTTTCTTCGTATTACTTTTAAAAAATCACTGTCCCCTACCTTACCTCGAAAAGTACTGATCAACAAATTTTGAAAAAATTCTGGAATATTCTCCACGGTGTATAGATTGAACGAAAATTATCACGAGTGCATTACCTTTAATAATTTATCTGGTATATAAAAAAAAAAAAATATTTCAAGGTCACCAGTTTTCAGTAAAGATTGGAAACAAACTTTGTTGAAAACTCATTTGGGGTGTGTTTTGTGAAGTCACTGATCATTTTATACCACCCTAACAAAAATTTTTATTTTAAAAACAATCAACGTACGGAACACTAATTGTGCAAGTTCAACTTGCACTTGACCGGTTTTATTATATTATTTACAGACAGAATTATTTTAAGAATGCAAATCTGTGGTACTATTTCAGAGAACTAATAAAGATTAAGTAAGGGTGAATGGTTTAATCTACCTGTTCGTTAATAATAGATTGGAGTTTTTCCGTTTGTTAATTTCAAGACATTCAAGCAAATTCAATTTTTTAGATTTATTTTCTACATGCAGGATTTTGAACGTATTATCAAAATTATGGGATTCGTTTATTATATGGGTTGCGTAATGTGAATTGTTCTTATTTTTTAAATAACTATGGTTATGTTCTTTAATACGCGTTTCAAAAGATCTACCAGTTTGTCCAACGTAGGTTTTAGTACAAGATCCACAATTTAATAGATAAACTTCTAATTTTAAGGATTTCTTAGATTTGGTTTTGTTATTCAAAATTATACTCCCTAAAGAATTACTAATTTTGAATGCTATTTTATTGTTCTTTTTTATTATATGTTTGGAAATTGTTCTAGTTATTTTCCTTGTGTATGTGAGTATACTAAATTTTCCTTTTTTGTCATTAATTGTGGGATAAATTAGAGAGATTGCTTGTTTAAAGGATTTTTTTATTCAAGATATTATCTATAATGTTGGGGTCATATCCATTATTAATTGCTATTTGTTTGATTATGTTGCATTCTTTGTTAAAATTAATTTAAGTCATAGGGATATGTAACAATCTATGTATGAAAGAGTTAAAAGCTGTCATTTTGTGAGGATAAGGGTGGGATGAACTATTGTGCATGGCTGTCAGTATGTGAAGGTTTGTGAAAAATCGAGAAAACGTTCACTTTTGATATAGATATGTCTAAGAAATTTATAGAGTTATTGGTTTCTAATTCTATGGTAAAACCGTCAACTATACCAGTAAACAGTATTTTTGCTTACCGTGTTTTGATGAATTGTTTTTTTTTTTTAAATTTTGGGGCCGATTTCCTCCTTTTTTTGGGCTATAGCATGAAACTTTGAGGGTCTATAAATTTTTTTAATGGCTGATTCGTGTTCAGCGCATAATTTTACATAAGAATATCATAGTCGCATTTACGGATCACTTTTTTTTGTGAGGTTGTGTAATCTACTACATTTGGTTGGTGTGAAATCAAAGACATCATTTCAAGTTGAAAGATCCTTAGCAATATTAAAAAAACATATGTCCTAGCAATTGCTATAGGTTTAAAATGTTATTTTCATCGATTCAACGTTTGGCAGCTATTAAATTTCAATTCTCATGTCAATTTGCAGTCAGCGATCTCAAAAACATTAAATATATGAATGACTTACATCAAAATGGCTACATTAAGAATAAAATCGTTTTTATCGTTTAACATCTTAATATTGTTGTTTTGACAGTTAATTATACAGTTGGCAGCTGTCACATTTAAAATCTGATAATATATTTGTAATTGATGATTAAACGCAGAAAAACCATGTATGATGCATTTAAAAAACCCCACCAGAAAAATTTATTATTTCAACGTAAAATGCCCCAGCTAGCAGCTGTCAAAATATCTTTTTGACATAAGTGTCGTATTCAGCGACCTCGAAAACAAAGGCCAATGTTTGAATAGTGTTTTAATATGATGAAATAATGATTAAATGGCATTTTGAGCAAACTGACAGCTAATTTGACAGCTGTTAAATACTAAAATATTTCTTTGGATCGTATCCAGCGACCTCGAAAACCTAAGTGCCAATGTTTGAATAGTGTGTAAATGTAATAAAATAATGATTAAATGGTATTTTGAGCAAACTGACAGCTCGTTTGAGAGCTGTCAATTACTAAATTTTTTTGCATCAGAATCATATTCAGCAGCCTCAAAAACCTCTACTTATGTATTTAGAAGCATTTTTTCATTTAATATGGCTTTAAAATTCAAAAATATTTTAAAAAATTTTCGAGCTTCACTCTCTCACTGACAAAAAATTAAGAATTTCAAAAAGTACCACACGGCATTCGATTCTACATAAAAAAAGCTAAAATTTGAACCTTATACTTTCCGAAATCATTAACCAATTCTGACGGCAACCATTTGCGTTTTCGTATGGAATGACTCATATACATATATACATTTATATATATATATATATATATATATATATATATATATATATATATATATATATATATATATATATATATATATATATATATATATATATATATATAGCCGGGCCCGCGGTTATATATATCGTCACTGCTTATTCCTTAATATATAATAAAATACTATTATTTCCCCTTATCCCGCGGTTCCGCTCGCTGGACTTGCTCATCTCACCACTATCGTCATTATTTCTGCTTATTCCTTAATTTACCAAGTAATAAGCGCACTAACGGACAGAACGACAGACAGAAAGACGTTGCATTTTATATATATTCTAGATAGAAGATTATAGATAACCTGGCCAGAGAACAAATGTGTGAATTAAAAAAAACACGTAAATCGGATAAGGGGTTCTCGAGTGATAAGCGCACTAACCGACAGACACACAGACAGAGAGACGTTGCATTTTATATATATTATATTCTTTGCTACATGATTTTGTTCCATATTTAATATTTTAGGCAGTGTATTGCAAGAGAACGCGGTAGCGGCAAACTTTTTATCCGACTTGATTCGCTATTATCGTCACTGCTTATTCCTTATGTCACCTAACGTAATAAAATATATCCTATAACCTGGCCAGAGAACATATGTATGTTTAACAAAAAAGCACGTAAATCGGATAAGTGGTTCTCCAGTGATCAGCGCACTAACGGGGCAGACAGACAGCTAGAGAGAGACACTGCATTTTATATATATTATAGATATTCTTTGCTACATGATATTGTTCCATATTTAATGGTTTAGCATGTTTAAAAAAAAGCACGTAAATCCGATAAGTGGTTTTCCAGTGATAAGCGCACAAACGGACAAACAGACAGATATACGTTACATTTTATATATATTATAGATGTAATAAAATATATATCTATAATCTGGTCAGAGAACATATGTATGAAATTAAAAAATCACGTAAATCGGATAAGTGGATCTCGAGGGATAAGTGCACTAATGGACAGATAGACAGATAAAAAGACGTTGCATTTTATATATATATAGATATAGATTATTATTATTATTATCATGTAACCTGGCCAAAGAATATATGTATGAATTTAAAAAAAAAGACACATAAATCGGATAAGTGGTTTTCGCGTGATAAACGCACTAATGGACGGACAGACAGACACAGAGACATTGCATTTTATATATATTATAGATATTCTCTGCTACATAATATTGTTCCATATTTAATGGTTTAGGCTGTGTATTGCAAGGCCACGCGCTAGCGGCAAACTTTTTTTTCCGACATCATTCACTATTTTACGTCACTACTCATTCCTTATGCTACCTATCGTAATAAAATATAGCCTATAACCTGGCCCGAGAACATATGTATGTTTTAAAAAAAAAAGTACGTAAATCGGGATGAGTGGTTCTCCAATGATAAGCGCACTAACAGACAGACGGACAGACAGAGAGACGTTGCATTTTATATATATATAGATATAGATCATTATTATTATTATATAACCTGGCCAAAGAATATATGTATGAATTTAAAAAAGACACGTAAATTGGATAAGTTGTTCTCGCGTGATAAACGCACTAATTGACAGACAGACAGAAAGAGAGACATTGAATTTTATATATATTATAGATTATAGATCTTCTCTGCTACATAATATTGTTCCATATTTAATGGTTTAGGCTGTATATTGCAAGGGAACGCGCTAGCGGCAAACTTTTTTCCGACTTCACTCACTATTATTGTTACTGCTCATTCCTTATGCTACCTATCTTAATAAAATATAGCCTATAACCTGGCCAGAGAACATAAATATGTTTTAAAAAAAAAAGTACGTAAATCGGATAAGTGGTTCTCCAGTGATAAGCGCACTAACGGACTGACAGACAGACAGACGTTGCATTTTATATATCTTATTATTATTATTATTTATATATATATATATATATATATATATATATATATATACATATACATATATATATATATATATATATATATATATATTATATATATATATATATATATACATATATATACATACACATATATATATATATATATATATATATAATATATATATATATATATATATATATATATATATACATATATATATATATATATATATATATATATATATATACATATATATATAATATATATATATATATATATATATATATATATATATATATATATATATATATATATATGTATATATATATATATATATATATATATAAATATATATATATATATATATATATATGTATATATATATATATATATATATATATATATATATATATATACATATATATATATATATATATATATATATATATATATATATACGAGTATATATATGTATATAGGGTGTTATGAAAATATTTTCATCAAAATCATCAAACAAATGTTTAACGCAGAATTGTGTTTGCCTTTATATGCGCACTAGATGAGGATCACTGACTAATGGATTTAAAGTAATAGCAATATTTAGATTACCGCGTATACTATCACGCAGCAGTGGTTAACAACGATTGGGCCAGAAGTAGAGAGCCTATCTCCAAAAACCATGTAGAAGTAAAGAATAACGTTTCAATTATTGAAATAGCTATTCTATACAGAAGTGAATAAAATTATATTTTGTACCGTTTTACAATTGCATCGTAAAGAAACTATAAAAAAAATAATTTTAAAGAAAACGTGATTTTTAGTGGATATAAAATAGGGCAGCTTTAGATAGAAAATTGTTGATGGGAATTTTTTGTTAGTATAATATGTTACTGCCTTTAAAACAGTGATCTTCAAAAATAGGTTATTTCACACAGAAAGACAATTAGACCTATACACAAACGTTCATACAGAACAAACTAAACCAGCTAGCAAGTTGAAATTTGTCACGCAACGTTGTTAGGGATTCGAATCCGCCACCTCGCGGCGCGAGTAGATACTATCTCGTGTTCTTGTTATACAGTATTAGTTAGAGAACTTTTTGACTTATATTTTGCATATTTGTTTTAAACAAATTAGATATTGGGTTAATAATATTTAAAATTTTAAATGTTAGATTTATTACCGTTTTTACGTTTAGGCGTAATATCGTTTTTTTGCAACTCTCAAAAAAAGTATCCGAACTTAAACATAAAGAAAAAGCTTTCCTTTAGTTAATTTAAATTAAATATAATCTCTTATTTTGCATTAGCATTCCAGGAGACTTCCTAAAACTCTTAAAGGATTTCAATTCATCTCATCCTAAAATGGCATAAATAATTCATATGGTAGAAAATGTGCGTCAAGGGCAAAATTGATTTGTTGCCTGTTCAGTTCCCGGCAACATTATTATGGATATTATATTTTTAGAGGGATTGAAGAAGACAAGAATGCAAATTGGGAGAAGATGGCTGAAAGGCGTGGGCTATTACGTTAGGAATAATGAGCGATCATGATGTTATAAATAAATTCGATTTATAATAACTTCCAAAGTTCAATGTTTCATATATATATATATATATATATTATATATATATATATATATAAATATATATATATACAGTCCCTGGCCAAATTATTAGACGCACTGCAAGATTTCATGTAAAATATTAATTACCGAGTGATATTGTACCGTTTTATTATTTTAAATTGATTTGTTTTTTATTTTTATATTATTCAATCAATTACCTATTTATTTGACATAAATAAAACAGCATTAATTTAGAAAAGCATAATTTTATTAAGTTTTAAAGAAAAGTGAAATTAATGTTAGTAAAAGTCAAGTTGAGCCACCTTTAGCCGCTATCAAAGCTTTAATTCTGCGCGGCATGCTATCAATGCAAGATTGTACTGTCTCCTGCATTTGAGGATGATGATTCCACACATGAATAATCTTTTCTAGGAGCTGGGTTTTGTTGGTAATCACATCTTTAGCCACTTCTCTTTTCATCAGCTCCCACACATTTTCAATGGGGTTCATATCAGGGCCAATCCAACAGACGGATATTTTTTTTCTGCCAAAAAAGCTTTAACAGACCAAGCAGTGTGGCAGGGAGCTCCATCTTGCATGAAAGTGAATGGTTCCCCATTTGGAAACCATTCTCTGAGCTGCGGAATCAACCGATTTTGTAATACTTCTTTGTACTGATCTTGCCTCATTATTCCTTTGCCGACGTACAGACGTCCAGTGCCCTTGCGCTGATGACTGACCAAATCATCACTTTGGTGGGAGGTTTAACCGTCGGGACGACACAATCAGGATGAAACTTTTCTCCATGACGACGACGCACATACTGAGCTTTATTCTACAAAATTTCGAATGTGCTTTCGTCACTGAAGCAGACCTGTCAAAAATAGGAAAAATATATAAACTTCCATGTTTATTTTGCTTTATTTAACTGAAAATGATAATAATGTATCAATTATTGATTAAATTGCTGTATCTTACCGATCTCCAGAAGTCCACATCTTTGTCTTGCCATTGTTTGGCCCACTTCAGGTGCTTTGCTTTCATTGCAGCTGTTAACTTGGGCTCCCTGGCGGGGCGACAGGCCTTAAAACCTAATTCTTTCAATTTTCTTCGAACAGTGCGCTCAGAAGCATTTACGCTAGCATCCTGGAGTTGTGATTTTATTACCTTTGTGGTAGCAAATCTGTTTTCTACACAAATTTTCTTCAAACATCTCTCTGACCGTGGAGTGAAAATTGGTTTTCTACCACATCTTTTTTCTTTTCGGGCTTAATTCCTTCCCTGACTCAATTTTCTTTTTTATGGGTCGTACACTAGCTTCAGAAACCTCCAATCTTCGTGATATTTCTCGGTTTGTAAATGTTTTCGCAATCACAAGGGCCTTCACTTCAGCTTTTTTACGTGGTGAAAGATCGCCTTTTCTACTCATAATGAAAATAGTCCAATTACTTTTTTAAAACACTGCATACAAAATAAACTAATAACTGAGTAGTATAAAACTGTTAAACAAACAATCACAGTCCATAAAGCCACAGAAACACGTCCGTACCTGACTCGATTCCGATCGCGACTGATACAGGTTTGTACTTATTTACGTTCATGTATCACTTTGTCAACATAGTGTTGCCATATGTTAAAAATAAATACAAATATGTAGTCTACAACAATTCTTTTAAATAAAAATCAATAATATTGTAGTTTAAATATACCATTATTGCATAAAAACTCTTAAGAAACATAAAATTACTAAAAAAAATACAGTGCGTCTAATAATTTGGCCAGGGACTGTATATATATATATATATATATATATATATATATATATATATATTTTTATATTTTACGTGTTCTTGGAATTAGATCATTAAAACTGTTCTTGGTTTTGTTTATATATTTATTAACGTTTCGACCTTCGGAAGAGGTCTTCTTCAAAATTTGCTCTAAAAGATTACATTAGAAGAATTAAATATAGCTAGTATTAATCCGTTTGTTGTATATTTCGGGGTTAAATATTTGTGTCTTTTCGTAGTTTTTAATTTAATAAAATTAACTGTAAACATTAATAAGAGCCTTACCTTAGAAAGTACGGATTAATACTAGCTATATTTAATTCTTCTAATGTAATCTTTTAGAGCAAATTTTGAAGAAGACCTCTTCCGAAGGTCGAAACGTTAATAAATATATAACAAAACCAAGAACAGTTTTTAATGATCTAATTCCAAGAACAGGTAAAATATAATATATATATATATATATATATATATATATATATATATATATATATATATTATATATATATATATATATATATACTAGCCGGGCCCGCTGCTCCGGTCGCGTGGACTTGATTCCTTATGTTTCCCAAAGTAATAAAATATCTCCCAATATTTCTCCTTATTTCCCATTATCTCTACATAATTTCCATTATCTAGGCTTATCTCTGCTCATCTCCCATTATTTCTCCTTATCTCCCATTATTTCTCCTTATCTCCCATTATCTCTCCTTATCTCCCATTATTTATACTTATCTTCCATTATGTCACCTTATCTCCCATTATCGAGGCTTATCTCGACTTATCTCCCATTATTTCTCCTTATCTCCCATTATCTCACCTTATCTCCCATTATCTAGGCTTATATCGAATTATATAGAACATATGTATAAGTTTATAAAAACACGTAAATCGAATAAGTGGTTCTCGAGTGATAAGCGCACTAACGGACAGACTGACAGACAGATAGACGTTGCATTTTATATATATTGTATTCTTTGCTACATGATATTGTTCCATATTTAATGCTTTAGGGAGTGTATTGCAAGAGAACGCGCTAGCGGCAAACTTTTCTCCGACTTAATTCACTATTATCGTCACTGCTTATTCCTTATGTCACCTAATAAAATATATCCTATAACCTGGCCAGAGAACATACGTATGTTTAAAAAAAAGCACGTAAATCGGATAAGTAGTTCTCCAGTGATAAGCCCACTAACGGACGGACAGACAGACAGACGGACAGAGAGACATTGCCATTTTATATATATTATAGATATTCTCTGCTACATAATATTGTTCCATATTTAATGGTTTGGGACTGTGTATTGCAAGAGAACGCGCTAGCGGCAAAACTTTGTCCGACTTCATTGACTATTATTGTCACTTCTCATTCCTTATGCTACCTATCGTAATAAAATATAGCCTATAACCTGGCCGGAGAACATATGTATGTTTTAAAAAAAAAAAGTACGAAAATCGGATAAGTGGTTTTCCAGTGATAAGCGCACTAACGGACAGACAGACAGACAAAATACGTTGCATTTTATATATATTATAGATGTAATAAAATATATACCTATAACTTGGTCAGAGAACATATGTATGAATTTAAAAAATCACGTAAATCGGATAAGTGGTTCTCGAGGGATAAGCGCATTAACGGACAGACAGACAGACAGACAAACGTTGTATGTTATATATTATAGCTATAGATTATTATTATTATATAACCTGGCCAAAGAATATATGTATGAATTTAAAAAAAGACAGGTAAATCGGATAAATGGTTCTCGCGTGATAAACACATTAATGGACAGACAGAGAGACATTGCATTTTATATATATTATAGATTATAGATTACAGATATTTTTTGCTACATAATATTGTTCCATATTTAATGGTTTAGGCTGTGTATTGCAAAGGCACGCGCTAGCGGCAAACTTATTTCCGACATCATTCACTATTTTACGTCACTGCGCATTCCTTATGCTATCTATCGTAATAAAATATAGCCTATAACCTGGCCAGAGAACATATGTATGTTTAAAAAAAAAAAGTACGTAAATCGGATAAGTGGTTCTCCAGTGATAGGCGCACTAACGGACAGACAGACAGAGAGACGTTTGCATTTTATATATATTATAGATATATATATATATATATATATATATATATATATATATATATATATATATATATATATATATAAATGTTAAAATTCTATTTTCAAGTTGAGAAATAAACTACCCTCTAAACTTAAGCTTTTATGAAAAGAATTGAATTGTAAAGTTCAAAATACAATAATAATAAAAAAAAATTCCAATATGTGTCCTGTTTCCAACTTCTAGCAAATAAAAATAATCCGTACGGATTTAGTTGGAAATAGAAATACATAATTTATATTTATATCCGTGTATAAAACTGGATTTGTAAAAATACTTATGTTTGACCAGAGTCGGTGAAAAATACATTTACACAAAAGTTTTTTTTTATTAATACGTAAATTTTGTTGTAGAAAGTTGAGGAAAAAATTGTCCATACCCGGGTAGAAATTTTTTTTAACTGAGAAAAACTAACACAGTTTCCAGATAAATAGAAAATTGGATGCTTTGTCTGTCAGTGTTGGTTCATAGATCCTGTGGTTTGTAGAAAAGGAGTTGGAATGGACTGGAACGTAAGTAAATAGAGTGAAGCTTATCGAAACGATAGCAGTAAAATAGAAAAAATTCAATACTCCAAAACTTATACCAAAATGAAAAAAAAAAAATGGCAGCTAAAGTTGCTGATAGATAAGACTGGAAAAAGGATGAACTGGCAATAAAAATCTGAGAAAAGAAAAGGAAAAAAAAAACTTATTAGCTCTGCAGCATGTGGTCAAAGATAACTGGAAAGAATGTTGCATATGGCGTCGTCACGCATCTAGTGGTGAGTTTTCTACTCAAAACTACAAATCTTTTTTTTTTGGGCTCGGCGTCGAAAAAAGGCACTTGAACAAAATAAGAATGAAACACAATGAGCATAGCGTCTAGAAAACTAACTCCTAGCATCGCGGGCAGCTTGGCAAGTTAGGATTGGCGATCACGGCCAATCAAGAAAATATTTTTACGAGGGTATATCCTATAGTACTATTAAAAGGCGAGTAGAAACAGAATAATAGGCAAGTTAAAATATTAATATGTAGGCAGATCAACCAACCCTGTTGTGAACTACAAGAAAAAACTGATATAGACATAACAGGGAAAGTCTAAAGAAAAATATATTCGAACTAGCAAAACGAGTCAATATGGTGTAGGAACATTACAATGGAGATTTGATTACGTAAGAGGTAACCGTGCTATCACCAGTCTTCTGTACTATCCTGGTAAGATCCTGTAACTTGATGCAAAATATACATACTGTAGAAAATAAACACTACGACATGTCTTAAATATTTTCTTTTTTCGAGTTTCATTTTTCTATTTAAATCAGCTGTTTGCATATTTCTATTTTTCTGTTTTTTCCCAGATATATGTATTGTTATACTGAGTCCATTCTCGTTCCGTTCAGCAAGATATATTTGTTATTGCGTTAGAAGAATTACCTCATTATTTTTGGTTTGGCTCATATTTATGCTCGGCCCTATTTGCTCTGATCCTTCTTTTACATCGTTTATCATTTCCAGCACTTACAAGTGCTGTAAATGATAAACGTAATAAAACAGTGCTTCGTCTACATATGTTAGTGTGTTTAAATTTTTTCTTCCATGTAAATAATATAATACTCCCAGTTTAGTTTTTTGAACATATCTTCTTTTGCCAATGCGAAAAGCTTTAGTGATATGGATTCTTTTCGACTTCTTCCTCTTTAAATTTTAATTTTTTATGTTTTGAATGTTTTGCGGTTTTACTGTGCTGGTTGCTTCTTATTTAAACTATGCGCATCTCAAAATACATAGGCCAAACCCTTCTCAGCTGACTGTTGTGTCTTTGGTCGCTTTGGGCGCCTTTCACACGACTGCTATCCACTCAGCTCACTGCTGATTTGATTCCGGTGTGTAGTGGTGAATCCATGTTTTATCCATTGTCACATATCGCATGAAAAAATCCTTTTTATTGGTTCAAACAGCGCGCTCAGAATTACCAACACGTTGTTGTTTTTTGGTCTAGTGTGAGCAAACGCGATACTCATTTCGAACAGAGTTTTTCTTATTCCTAAATGTTCACGTAAAATATGACCAACATATTCTTTTGATATCAGCTATCTCACGCAATTTCACTTTACGGTCATCCAAAACAATTTTGTGATTTTTTTTTGTTTTCCGGTGTAACCACCTGATTTGGACGTCCAGAGCATTCAGCATTATTTGTATCTGTACGACTGCGTTTAAATTCAGCATACCAGTAAATGACGAGTGATTTTCCAGGGGTAGAGTCCCCGTAACACTTATCAAGCCATTGCTTTGTTTGAACGGTATTTTTTCCCATCAAAAAACAGTGTTTAATAAACACACGAAATTCGATTTTTCCCATTATTTGGAAAATATCAAAAGTAGCGTCACTAAAACCACTGTAACTTGTAAACTAATCGTCGAAATGTCATGAAATTGTGACACTTATCGTTTGAAGGTTGGTACTTCCTAAAAAGCATACGGATATTTTGAAAAGGGCGACATCTATGTGTCAGACTAAAAACTTTTCAGCCTACGTGTTATATTCAAATAATCTCCATCGAACTCGATACAGCGTTTTGCATGGTCGATAAGAATGTTAAATGAGTTTCCTAGTTCAACTTTTGAGATGTCCTTTATTATCCTGGTCATCGAAGAATGTTTCAAAGAGCCAAATCAAGTGAATACGGCGAACGGTTGATGGTTACAATGCCTTTTTGGTCAAGAAAAATCAGTAATAAGCGTCGGACGTTGAGTGCATTATAGTGTAGCAGCCACCAACTTCTAGTTTCACGATATTGTGGCCGCACACGACGAATGCGCGACAATAAAATAAACGTTTCATAACACCTAAACAGTACACAGCATTAACTGTTTGGCCAGGTGGAGTGAATTCCTTGTGCACTATACCCTCTGAATGGTAGAAAAGAATCAACATTGTTTTCACATTTGACTTCTTCAAAAGACTTTTGTTCGGATTTTCTTCGCATGTGGGCTTCGTTTCAGAGCTCGGACGCTTGGTTTCTGGATCATATTGGAAACATCATGTCTCATCGTCAGTTACAATGAAATGCAATATTGAATTTGAAACAATTTGTGTGGTACATAGTATGCGCTAATCTTTTTAAGCCCCAAATACTCAGTCAAAATATAATGGATTGGGGCTTAGGATATATTTAATTCTATTTCCATGTATCACAATGAAGATTTCGACTCTTTTTGAGGCATTCACGGATAGTTTCGATGTTTTCTTTGGTTATCATCATATATAATAAAAGACTGTTTTAGTCAATTTCCACTGGTTTATTTAAATTGCGATGACGCGTTTCGCTGTCGATGACGTTTCTTCAGATCTGCATTTTACACTGTCAAGTTAGGTTTAATGTTCACAATTTTATATAATTTCTTAATTATAATATTACACCTAATTAAATTACATTGATATTATTGGAAAACCAGCACAGATTTGGAATTAGGAGAATATATTCAATAATGGTGAATTGTTTAAATCTACCTGGTCGTTGAGTAAAGTGGTTCTTAATCGATTTATTTGGATTGTCTCCAAAGGTTTAGTTTTAAACCTTTTTGTTGGGTGTGTAAAATCTTGAAATTCTTGTTAAATGTGTGATTTTCTGTTAAAAGATGATTAGCATATGTTGAATTAGACTTTCTGTGGATGAAATTTTTTTCATGTTCTGTAATTCTTTGTATAAATGTACGTCCAGTTTGTCCTTTGTATGTTTTAGGACATGACCCACATGTTAATTGATAAACCCCTGATTTATTGTCTTTATTGCTTTGTGGTTTGTAGTTTTTCATATATTTCCCTATAATATTGTTAGTCTTGTAAGCTATGTTGATATTTTTTTGATTTAAAAATTTTCCCAGTTTTTCTGTTGGTTTGCCGAATACGTTAAGCATTTAAATGTGGTTTTTCTGTCCTTAAAATGTGGGTATATTTCTGAGATTGCCCTGTTTCTAAGTTTTTTCTGACGATGTTATCGATTAAAATAACCAAATAACCGTTGTTAACGGCTACTTGTTTTATATAGTTTAATTCTTTAGTCAAATTGTCCTCTGATAAGGGGATATTAGTTAGTCTATGTATAAAGCTATGATAAGCCGCGAGTTTATGATGGTTAGGGTGGTGAGAACTATTGTGAATTGTGGTATCTGTATGACAAAGTTTGTGACATATTGCAAGTTTTTTCATGGTTTTGTTGATTGTTAAGTCTAGGAAGTTGATGTTCCCTTGGACTTCTTCTTCCATTGTAAAACTGATATTTCAATATAAAGAATTAATGTCCTGTAAAAAGTGAGTTAATTGTCTGTCCGTACCTGTAAAGCAGGGGTGCTCAAACTTGAACTGCTGGCGATCTACCTCAATATTGTTAGACTACGATCGATCGACTCTCAGAGGCTGCAAGTAAGTGTGATGCAGGATTGTCGTCTAGGTAGGGTGTATCGTGGCATAGATATTAGTTTTCCGCACAATATGCATTTTTTTAGTCAAGGTAAGTGTAGGTCTGCTCTAAAATGTCAATGAAAAAATTCATAATTATTCAAAATTGCGAGTTTATTGGTTCTTATAAAACAAACGAGTTCTAGTGTCTAAACTTAACTAAAGAGTGACTTTGGATGTTGAAGCGTGGCGCTGCATGTCCTCAGCATACTTTTCATAAGATGGTACGTAATTACCGAGTGCTAATCGCAAGCATGATGACATATGTTCGTCAGTTAGTCGATTGCGATATTTTGACTTAATTATCTTCATTTCAGAAAATGCAGACTCGCACAAGTAAGTTGACCCAAACATTGCCGTCAGTTGAAGGGCGATTTGCCTTAGATTCGGATATTTATCTTCAGATATAAAACACCAGAATTTTGTATCAGATGCTGTGGCTTTCAGATGTATATCTTATATAATCTGCACTAACTCATTTTCAACAGAACATGAATCCATGTTAAACTGACTTGCTATTTCAGTAGCTAATTCCTCAATGTTTTTACACGAAAAAGCATAACTCATAAATGATGCGATATTTGCAAATTTACTGAAATCATAAAAACGTATTTCAAATTGGCCCAAAATATTTGATAATTCTGCCTCATAAATATCATAATTCAACTGAGGAATCCTTGCTTTCAAAGACGGAAAATTTTTCAGATCCTTTCTTTTCAGTTGATCTATCATAAGTTGCAATTTACTTTTGAATGCGTTTATTGCGTTAATCATCTCAATAATAGTTTTTCCTTTAGCTTGAAGCTCCAAATTAATGGTGTTTAAATGCATTGTGATGTCTGTCAAAAATGCCAAATCAGTCAGCCATTTTCCGTTTTTCAGCATCTGAGTGTCATCACCTCTTTCGTCCAGAAAAGCTGTTATTTCGGGCAATAATTCTTGAAACCTTTCTAGGAATTTTCCGCGACTCAACCACCTGACGTCCGTGTGAAGAACTAAATCAGTGTGTTCAGCTGACTCACTATCTTCCAACTGCAATTTAAAGAGCCGTCGTTGCAAGCTACGTGCACGGATAGAATTCACAATTTTTATTGCAATGCCCATAATCTCCTCCATGCTTAGAACTTTTGAACACAAAACTTGTTGATGTATAATGCAATGGAAGGAGAAAAATGAAGGGAAATCATCATTAGCTCGACACAATGCCACCAAACCGTTTTTGTTTCCAGTCATTGCTGGTGCTCCATCGGTTGTAATGCACACTAGTTTATATATTGGTAGCTTGTAGTTTGTTACAAAATTGAAGAAAACGTCATATATATCTTCGCCACGGGTCTTTCCTTTCAGAGGAATCATTGTCAAAAACTCTTCCTTAGTCGACATGTCATTGAATACTATTCGAATAAAAATACACAGCTGGGCAGTGTCTGTCATATCGGTGGATTCGTCAAACTGTAAAGAAAAGTATGTACATTCCATGATATCATGTTTTAGTTTATCTGCCATGTCCTGACTCATGACTTCAACACGCCTTGCGACAGTCGGACGAGATAACTGAAGTTCTCTAATAGCAGACATAATCTCTGTTTTACTTTTAAAATCTCCAAATAAAGTCTCACCCGCTTCAATAAATGCTTCCTTCACAACCAATCCATCATCAAATGGTTTCTTGTGTTTCGCCAATATATGAGATATTTTAAATAACGCGATCATTGCAGCTTTTGATTGTTTGGCTGGTTTTGTGAACATGGTTTGTTCTCTTTTCAAACAAGTTATCAAATCACGTACTTTTTTTTTCTTAATTCACTCTGTGACGGAAAATCCTTTTCATAGTTTTTATGAACCGTTTTATGATGCCTCTCTAAGATCCTACGCTTAGGTATTGAAACTGACGCACGGCAAACGAGACAAATGCACTTATCCTTTACCATACAAAAGAAAAATTCTTCCTTCCAATCGTTATTAAAATGATAAGTTTTACTTTTCTTCGCCGCACTCATTTTGGACTATTTATTAATAAACTTTGTATCGATGTATCGCCTTCAAGTTACAACTCACACTGACTCCTATTCCTGCAGGCGCAACATTTATATCGGCGCGAACGAAGTCTCGAATGTTCCCGTCAAACACGCCGCCCGAAGTTTCTAGAAAAATCGGCGGGAATCAAAAACGCGGCTTTTCTTTGACAAGTACCGCGCGTTCCTTTGATAAAGCCGCCTTTTGCCGCTAGCAGGGGGTTATTACGATAAAAGAAAGTGATGAGGGGGTTATTCTGGCCTAATTGTGGATCGAATAAATTTTAGTAGTTTATTCATTACATTTTGTTTTAGTTACCTAAAACAAAATCTGTGAATAGTTCTATATCGGAATTTTTTTCTCGAGATCGACTCAAAAAGCACTCGCGACCGACTTGTCGATCGCGATCGACCGTTTGAGCACCCCTGCTGTAAAGCATACAATTATATCGTCTACGTATCGATACCAGTATAGATAATTATTATTATTGTTATTACGGTTGTTAAATATCATTTTTTTAACACTGTCCATGAAAATTTCGGCAAGTAATGGACTCCCCATAATTAATCCTTCCTTACTATTGTAGAATTTATTGCTAAATGAAAAATAATTTTGTCTTAGGCAAGTTCTTAATAAATTAATTATGTTCATTTTTATAACTTCATTACTTTGTTTTTTTGTTAATAGGTTCTCTATTAACATTATTGTTTCGTCTGGAGGAACACTTGAAGTTTTTGACATCGAAAGAAACTAATTTAGAATTATCTGGTATTGTTATATTCTTAACTTTATTCACGAGTTCGTATGAGTTTTTAATACTATATTTAGGTTCAAATTTGGTATGATATTTGATTAAATCAATTAAAAAAAAGGATGACGTCTTATCTGCTGGAGCAGACATATAGGAAACAACTGGTCTGATTGTGGTCAAGTTTGTGTAGTTTTATGAGTGAATAAACTTGTGGGATTTGGGAATTCATATTTATCAATTTAAATTTATCTTTATCGTGAATGATACTTTTCCTCTTCAATTGTTG
This sequence comes from Pachyrhynchus sulphureomaculatus, assembly GCA_019049505.1. Taxonomy (NCBI): domain Eukaryota; kingdom Metazoa; phylum Arthropoda; class Insecta; order Coleoptera; family Curculionidae; genus Pachyrhynchus; species Pachyrhynchus sulphureomaculatus. Next base: position 263,601,130 of record CM032446.1, on the reverse strand, counting down.
TTTTATTTCTTTTTGAAAAATATTTGTTGGATCTTTATTTAAAATTTCGTACTTTCCTGTTTTAAAAAATCTAACGTTTTATTAATATAGTCGACTTTGTCTATTGCTATTACTGTGGTACCTTTATCTGCTTTGGTAAAGATTACATCATTTTGTTTTGCTTTACTGTGAATGGTTTTTATTGTCCTTAAGTCTTGACGACAGCGAAACGTGTCATCGCAATTTAAATAAACCAGTGGAAATTGACTAAAAACAGTCTTTTATTATATATTCGTTCTTTGTTTGATCTACATTTTTCGACCGATAACCAAAACACATTGTCACTTTAGGTGCAATATCTCAGCTTCTAATCATTTGATTGTTATGAAAATTAGATATAATGTCAGTGAAAGTGGTAGCTTCCCAACGCCTATTATATCCAATAGGTGGCTTTACTAATAATGGCTATTTTGAAAAAGACTTTTTTACTTTGAGACACGTGTACATAATTTTCATCAGTTGTTGTTTGCTAAGCTTGAAAAAAGTCATTTCTCTCTTTCCTTTGTTGTCCCAAAATAGTAGAATTACCTCTTATTTATTTTATTAAACGAAATTGGAAATCTACCCATGGGTAAAGTTATAAATATAAATTGGATTTTGTCCTTTTTATCGAAAAAAGAGACGAGTTTTTTTTTTGCAGATTAGGATTAGCAAAACATTTCAAACTCGCAAATTCTAAAGAGTTTTTTTGTTCACGTATGTTTTTGTTGAGTTTCAATGGTATAGAATAAGTACTTAAATTGTATTTATACAGGTTAAACTGTAAAGGAAGACTATTAAAAATGGAAGAGCCATTGATGATAAATATATGATATTGCTTTGCCATCCAACATAAATTTTATAGGGTGTTAATCTTCCTACAATCTGTCAAGTAAGAACGTGACTGTTCGTATTCCTGACAAAATGTGTCTTAAAGAACATTTAGTATATTTAAAATACAGTAAAACAGAAAAAGTCTAGCATTGTCGAACATACTCTTGGCTCTGATCATACTGTAACAATAGATAATCTAAGATTAATTAAAAATGTATCTGATAGGAGATTCTTGAACAAGACAGAGGGCCTATTCCTTATAGTTCCCTCTAATGGTTACTTAACCGGAACTGATGGCCTCACCTATGTCATTAGTTCCGCCTGAGTAATTCAGCTTTTAGGCTAAGTATAAATACTACTGAGTATATATCACCACTACACCAAACACTTTATTTTTGCACTCGTCGCGCAAAGTTAAGACCTTTGTTCAAAATGTAAAGTTCATTTTGTGTAAAGGATTGAGATGATCGATTTTCTACAATATTTACGAGTTCCTGAGGACTATTTTTCTTCGGTAAGAGCTTTTTTAATTTTTTACTTAGAATAGAGAATTTCTTTTTATATTGAATATCAATAACTAAAAACATTTTCCTCTGAAACTGGCTCCATACTTTATATTCAATATTGTTTAACCCTGAAGTAAGTTTTTTGAAAATGCTGTATGATTCTACTTCTAACATACTACGTTTTGTGTACAAATTCTTGATTTCTAAGTCAAGCCATTTTTGCAGTACCCCCTTCTAGAGATAATTTATCAGCTCACATTGAAAGTTCCATTAGTACACTTCCAGAAAATAGTAAATCATTTGTTAGGGAAGCACGTCGCAATCAAATATCGAAAAACATGGTTAACAACACAAATTCTAATTCACGAAAAGACATAAAAGTAGTTAAAGGATTGAAAAAGAAAGATGTCTTCTACTTAAAAGCGGAAAAAGGAAATAAGGTTGTTATATTGGATAAGAAAGATTACTTTGAACGCGTAGATAATTTTATCGAATCTGGCCCTTATGAAAAGGTAATAAGAAATCCATTACCGAGAATGATATCAGAGGTTAAAAATTCTTTAAAAAAATGTAAGAACCTTGTCTCCGATTCGCTAAAATTTAAATTAAATGTGAGTAATCCGACCATACCAAAATTGTATTGCTTACTCAAAATTCACAAACCTGGAAAAGCAATGCGACCCATTGTTTCATCGGTCGGATCACCCCCATTTTTAATATCCAAATGGTTATCAAAAGAACTTGAGAAGTTACCGTTAAATACTTTCGCAGTGAAGAATTCGTTAGAATTCATTAATAAAACAAAAAATCTAGTTCTTAATGAAGGTGAAGTCTTAATTTCTTTTGATGTTAGTTCTTTGTTCCCAAGTGTGCCAATTCCACAAACTTTACAAAATCTCGAACAATTACTTAGAAGGAATGACTTTGAAGACGAAATTATTCGTGAATACTTAACATTATCTAAACTTTGTATGAAACAAAATTATTTCCAATATAACAATCAATTTTATGTTCAGAAAGAAGGAACAGCTATGGGTAATTGCTTATCACCCTTCATAGCCAATTTATTCATGAGTAAGTTTGAAATCGAAGCCAGTCAAGAATTCGAATATTTCCCAAGGGTATGGTATAGGTATGTGGATAATATTTTCGCGATTTTTGATACAAGGAAAGCAAATATTTTGATTTTGTTTCTAAATTAAATAGCCGGTATGATTCCATTAAATTCACTTACGAAGTTGAGAACAAAGGACAATTGCCTTTTCTAGATATTTTAATTATTAAAAATAATAATCGATTAGAATTTGATATCTATAGGAAGGACACAGTAACAGATAGATATATTCCTAATGATTCATTTCAGTGCAAACAACATAAATTAGCCTCATTACATTTTTTAGTTCATCGTCTGGTCACTTTCCCTCTGAATAGAGTATACTTTAATAAAGAAAGGAATCTTATTAGAAATATAACTAGAGTTAATGGTTATGACGATGACTTAGTAAATAAGCTAATAAATAGACATAAGTTTAGGTTTAATATTCAGAATTTCACCTTTTTTACACGCGAAGAAAATAACACGAAGTATGTCTCCATACCATATAATCCGAAATATAGCAAGGGACTCAATAAGGTATTTAATAAGGTAGGCCTCACCTTAGTCTATAAGTCATCAGACAATCTGAGGAATATCTTAGGAAATCCCAAAGATAAGATTCCTAATTGTGAGAAAAGTGGAATTTATGAAATTAGTTGTAATGATTGTGACAAAAAGTATGTTGGGCAAACTAAAAGGTCAATTAAAACAAGATTTAAAGAACACTTAGCACACTTAAAATACAATAGAACAGAAAAGTCTAGCAAATTTATTTACAGATTTTGCAATAATCTTTCGTTGGTAAAGTGATATGAAGATAGATTGCACAGATCAATGCTGTTGCAGGTTTTATTAAAGATATCCATATACCGATATTGTGGTGTTTTAATTAAGAAATTTGCCGAACATGTAAACAAGTAGAATATAGCAGCAAGTCTGATAGTTCGCGAAGGAACATGAAAATTTACTTGTGATAATATCTCAGAGCAAGATTGAATGATAACAGATGGACGCGCCGTATGGTTGAATGGAGGCCTAGAGAACACAAAAGATCCAGAGGTAGACCAAAAGCAAGATGGACGGACAACATAAAAAGATTAGCAGGACACGATTGGATGCAAAAAGCAAACAACAAAGCTCATTGGAGACAACTTGGGGAGGCTTACATCCGACTATGGATGGACTAAGCTAATGATGATGAAAAGTAACAAAAAATAAAAACTTGATTTCTTTAACCTGAACTAACCTGCAGTTAATTATTATTCTTGTTGCAATAATTTTAATATGACAACCTGACCTACAGTACAATATTTCAAAAAGACGTACATTATTACCGATCAATATTCGATTTTACTAAATTCACAATTCTTATCTTCAAAAAATCAGTGTAATTATCATAATAAAATTTGGACCGCTGAACTTCGTGAACGTATTTACTAAACTTTAAACTACTACCCAGAGCAACTGCATTTGTTTTTATTCGTGTTCCGTACGGAACACTTATAAGATGACTTCTGTGTTTATCTGTTCGTCTGTCTGTCACACCTGATTTTCTCCGAAACTATTTGTCATAGAAAGTTGAAATTTGGTAATAATATCGGAATTGATGGCCTCATCAGAGCCATATAGTTTTGAAAATCGAGTGTGGTGTCAAGTGAAAGCTTGTAAAAACACAAGTAATATATATATATATATATATATATATATATATATATATATATATATATATATATATATATACGAGGCATATTTTTTAAGTAAGTACCGTTTTGCGATTCCGCCGCCGCAGCGATACGGTCGGCGTTCCGCGCATGCGCGCTGGTAACCTACATCTCATGTCTACGCACTGACGCCATTACAGTCTGATTCTTCATTGTATACGTTGTTTACTGAGTGTTTAAGATGCCTCCGACAATCGTGAGTCCCGCCGATTGTGAAGTACGGGCTGTTATACGATTTCTTAGTGCTAAAGGCGTAAAACCGATCGATATTCATCGTGAGATCTGTGAAGTTTACGGACAAAACATTATGAGTGATGGAATGGTAAGGAAATGGGTGAGAGCATTTAAAGATGGCCGCACAAATGTGCATGATGAAGAACGGAGTGGGCGTCCTTCGGTCGTTAATGAAAATTTGTTGCAGAAAGTGGACGAAAAGGTGAGAGAAAAAACAGACGCTTTACAATTTCATCATTGTGCGACTGCTTTCCTCAATATTCTCGTAGTGTTTTGTATCGCATTGTGACCGAGAACTTGAATTTACCGGAAATTGTGTTCACGTTGGGTTCCAAAAATGTTGACGGATTTGCACAAAACCCAACGTTTAGGCAGTGCATTGACTTTCCTTGAGCGGTACCACAATGAAGGTGAACATTTTTTAGACCAAACTGTTACTGGTGACGAAACATGGGTGGCCTACGTCACACCAGAATCGAAACAACAATCCATGGAATGGCGACATTCATCATCACCCAAAAAAGTGAAGTTTAAGCAAACAATTTCTGCCCGCAAAATCATGTGCACAGTTTTTTGGGACAGAAAAGGAGTATTGCTAGTGGAGTTTCTGCCTCGTAATGAGACAATCAATGCAGCGTCTTATTGTGAGACATTGAACAATCTGCGTCGTACAATCCAGAACAAAAGACGTGGCAAGTTGAGTTAGGGTATCGTTTTGCTGCATGACAATGCCCGTCCACATGTGGCTAATCGGACCAAAGATCTCATCAAATCTTTTAAATGGGAAACTCTAGATCATCCTCCATACAGCCCTGATCTGGCGCCCAGCGACTACCATTTGTTCCTGCACTTGAAGAAGCACCTGGGTGGTCAGCGTCTTCAAGACGATAACGAAGTCAAAAACATTTGTGATACAGTGGTTAACAAGTCAGGCGGCAGAATTTTATGAGGAGGGTATTCAAAAACTGGTGCCACGTTATGACAAGTGCCTCAATATTCACGGAAATTATGTAGAAAAGTAGATTAAGGTACAGGCTTTCATGTAAAAATAAAATTATAGCGATATCTTTGCACGTCTTTTTTTAATTCCAAAACGGTACTTACTTAAAAAACATGCCTCGTATATATAAGTTGGATTGAATTCTTTCTTGAACCTTGGAATATTGAATATATATTTTTTCAATTTCTTGGGCTTTATGGTTCTTTTGTTTTAAGGATAGAGAAATTACATCATGTTCTAGTTAGAATTTATTGAAAACGTTTCGCCCGATTTTCAGGCTTCTTCAGTTCATCTAAAAATTGAAATTTTCTGTTTTGGATATTCAATAGGACGCACAAATTTTTTTAATTATGAATATATAAAATTCTTAAACTTATAATACAATGTAGAAGGTGAAAATAATAATAAAATACACTCAAAATATATATGAAAACTTACATGTGTGGGTTGAAACGAAGACACACTTGACATTCTTGTTACTAAGACGGTCACATTTTTTAAAATAATTTTAGATTTGTATTGGGAACGAAAGTCATCCTTTGGTTTGTTTAAGTGTTTTTTTATTTATTATCTGCTATTGAGTTACTATGAGAAGAGTCCGAAATAAATATGACTCAGACCCCTAACGTCGCTTTTGTCGTTTATATTGTTTTTCTCTTTATTAATACAGATCATTTCATGCATTGATCTTTTAAAATAATTTGACTCTTTTTTAGGATTTTTGTATTTTTAAAATCAAATTTTATTTATTCAATTATTTATTTTATATTTTAAAAATACAAAAATCCTAAAAAAAGAGTCAAATTATTTTAAAAGATCAATGCATGAAATGATCTTAATACAGAGAAAAACAATATAAACGAAGTTAGGGGTCTGAGTCATATTTATTTCGGACTCTTCTCATAGTAACTCAATAGCAGATAATAAATAAAAAAACACTTAAACAAACCAAAGGATGACTTTCGTTCCCAATACAAATCTAAAGTTATTTTAAAAAATGTGACCGTCTTAGTAACACCTTTTAAAGAATGTCAAGTGTGTCTTCGTTTCAACCCACACATGTAAGTTTTCATATATATTTTGAGTGTATTTTTATTATTATTTTCACCTTCTACATTGTATTATAAGTTTAAGAATTTATATATTCATAATTAAAAAAATTTGTGCGTCCTATTGAATATCCAAAACAGAAAATTTCAATTTTTAGATGAACTGAAGAAGCCTGAAAATCGGGCGAAACGTTTTCAATAAATTCTAACTAGAACATGATGTAATTTCTCTATCCTTAAAACAAAAGAACCATAAAGCCCAAGAAATTGAAAATATATATATATATATATATATATATATATATATATATATATATATATATATATATATATATATATATATATATATGTATATGTATATGTATATGTATATGTATATGTATATGTATATGTATATGTATATGTATATGTATATATATGTATATGTATATATATATATATATATATATATATATATATATATATATATATGTGTATATATATGTGTATATATATATATATATATATATATATATATATATATATATATATATATATATATATATATATATATATATATATATACACTCCTGAACAAAATTAACGCAACAACATATTAAATCATACAAATCTCTATAATGAATTAATTTTAATAATTTTTTATGAACATCAGTTACACTAAAAGTTAGAAAAAACTTATTCGGATACTTTAAAAGTGAATTAGCTACCAAATTTTTCTATAAGATTCGAACTAAAATTATTCTTAAGACCTAATAACAAAATCGTTGAAATTATGTAATAATGCAAAAAAATAAACTGGGACACTAGTAGCAAAATTAATGGTGTAACTGGGACACTAGTAGCGTGTGTTGCCTCCTCTACTTTGTATGACAGCGTTTATGATGCGTCTAGGCATGCTTCTAATTAAATTTTGGATAAAATCTTAAGGAATTTGCTCCCAATCTATGATACCTGTATTTTCAAGTTACTTCAGGTTTCTAGGTGCAGGCATATGACGTTTCAGATTTTTCTTAAGGTGATCCGATACATGTTCTATGGGATTCAGATCCGGGCTTTTTGGTGGCCATTGCATAATCGGTATATTAACTTGATTAAGATAATCGAGTACCTCCCTAGCCACGTGAGGTCGAGCGTTGTCTTGTATAAACAGGAAATTGGGCCCCACAAAATGACCGAAAGGCATCACATGTTCTATGACAATATTCTCAAGGTAGTAGTCAGCATTCATGGATCTCGTACGGACAGGAACTAACTCTGTGCGAGCATCAAAGCAGATGCCACCCCAGAACATAACAGAGCCACCGCTGAATGGAATCCTTGCAGAGATATTGCAAGGAGCAAACCTCTCTCCTGGTCTTCGCCATACTCGCTCACGACCATCTGGATGTTTTAGACTAACCCTAGTTTCATCTGTGAAGAAAACTTGTTTCCAATCATCCACAGACCAGTTTTCCTGATTTCGAGTAAAACGTAACCTGGCGACTCTGTTCTCTCTAGTAAGCAAGGGCGCAGTGGCTGGTCTCCTACTGTTTAATCCAGCTTCATTTAACCGTCTTCTAATTGTTTTAGAAGAAATTGTGACACTGCGAACAGCTTCGAGTTCGTTCCTTATTATAGAACTAGTGACAGTCCTGTTTCTTAAAGCATATTGTCTTATAAAACGTTCATCTAGGTCCCTAGTGCATCGTTTTCCCCCTTGCCCTAGCCTTCTAGAATAAGTTCCTACTTCATTCAAGCGTCTTACCATACGACTTATTGTGGAACGATGTTTGCCTAACAAATTGGCAACATAACTCTGACAATATCCCTCGTCGAATAAAACTGAGGCTCGCACTACCTCGTGTTCAATTAAATTCCTTGTTCGATTCATTTTTCTAATTCTTCGGGGTCAAAAATAGAACAGTCTACCACAAAAACGTATTACTTTGAAAAAGGGAACAATTTATAAGCTTACTTTTAAAGAAAATCTATCGCATTATTACAGAAAATTGTTTATCTTCTAAAAAATTCTTTAAAACTGTAAATCTAAACGAATTGTTTTGTTTTCTGTCATGAACAACAAACAAAATATGCATAGCCTACTATTCAAATACTCGATAAACTTTAAAACTGACATAAGAAAAAGATAAATTAATTTCAGATTGTTGCGTTAATTTTGTCCAGGAGTTATATATATATATATATATATATATATATATATATATATATATATATATATATATATATATATATATATAAACTCCTACTGTACTTGGGCACACTTTTCTTTGTATTATTTTTAAAAAAATCGTACTGATCAAAAAAATTTGAAAAAAAATTCTGAAATATTCTTCACGGGGAGTAGATTGAACGAAAATTATCACGAGTGCATTACTTTTAATAATTCATCGGGTATATAAAAAAAAAACAAAAATGTCAAGGTTTTCAGCAAAGATTGGAAACAAACTTTATTGAAAACTCATTTGGGTTGTGTTTTGGGAAGTCACTGATCATTTATACCACCGTAACAAATTTTTTTATTTTAAAAGCAATCAACGTTCTGAACACTAATTGCGTAAATTCAACTTGCACTTGCCCGGTTATTGTTTATTGATAATTGGAATAGTTATCAATATTCTTTATTATTTCCGTTAAACTTAGAGAACACTGTTTAATTTTCAGATTTTTCGATACCCAGAACCCTGGAAATGAGAAAGCAAGGAATATATATTTTTCGGGATCTAGGTTGTGTTTTTTTTTTGCTCGAATGGTTTGATAATCTTGGTGTTTCTGTCCTCTTGGAATCTCCGGCTATGCCACTAATACATTTGATCGAAATATTAGACAATATAAGTCTTAGAAGAAACTTCTTTTTAGTTTATTGAAACTGAATTATTAAACTAGTTGGAAACCAATATAAATTCATAAATATGTGTATTGAGGTTTCTTTATTTTTATTAAATCCGTAATATTTTTTGTATTTTGTTAAACGAGCTACTTGTATATAAATTTTGCCATTTGTGATTTCTGAAAGGTCATGTATTATGTACTTTTGGGAATTTCAAAGAATAAAATGTAGATTATCTGTCGTTCTCTTTTTCTGATGTCAACAAAATGGAAACAAAATCACAAAGCGGAAATTCCATTATTATTATTCTGTCCTATTTTAGCCCAGTCGTCAGAGGCAAATTTGACGAAAATCTCTAATTAAGTGTTAATAGGTTGCATTTTGGCATACAGGTAGTTTTTTTGGATGTAGAAAACGATAAAAAAAAGTTTGCTGCTCTAGTGTACAGCCTACAAAATTGAAAATTAAATGAAAAATTCGTTTTTTTTGCAAATATCTCTAAAAAGAAAAATCGGTCAAGTGCAAGTTAAACTTGCGCAATTAGTGTTCCGTACGTTGATTGCTTTTAAAATAAAAAATTTTGTTACGGTCGTATAAAATGATCAGTGACTTCATAAAATACACCCCAAATGAGTTTTCAATCTTTACTGAAATCTGATGACCTTGAATTTTTTTTTTTTTTTTTTTTATATTCCAGATAAATTATTAAAAGTAATGCACTGGTGATAATTTTCGTTCAATCTACACCCCGTGGAGAATATTCCAGAATTTTTTCGAAATTTTTTGATAAGTACTTTTCGAGATAAGGCGGGGGACAGCGATAATACAAAGAAAAGTGCCTGCAAGTATAACATTATATATACATTTTTTACTCGTGTTTTCACAAGCTTTCATTTGACACCACACTCGATGACCTAGTAAAAAATTTTTTTTTTCACTTCCGACTTCACCCCCCAAAGTCAAAATTTAACTCTCAAAACTACATGGCTCTGATGAGGCCATCAATTCCTATATTATTACCAAATTTCACCTCTCTATGTCAGATAGTTTCGGAGAAAATCGGGTGTGACAGACAGACAGACATACACCGAAGTGATCTTATAAGTGTTCCGTACGGAACACTAAAAAAGATATCAAAAAATGAATAGCGCCACATGAAAGAATGGGAAATTTTGCAAAAAAATTATAGTTTTATAGTAGTTATAGTTTTACCGTAATTAAAAAAAATTATTTAAAATAAAATGGCTGGTTTAACCCCTTTAGTTGTAAATATATATTAAAAGACTGTTTTTAGTTTATTTAAATTGCGATGACGCGTTTCGCTGTCGACGCAGCTTCTTCAGATCTACATTTTACACTGTCAAGTTAGGTTTAATGTTCACAATTTTATATAATTTTTCATAATTATAATATTACACCTAATTAAATTACATTGATAGTATTGGAAAACCCACACAGATTTGGAATTAGGGGAATAAATCCAATAATGGTGAATTGCTTAAATCTACTTGGTCGTTGCGTAAAGTACCTGTAGTCCTTAATCGATTTATTTGCATCGTCTCTAAAAGGTTTAGTGTTAAACCTTTTTGTTGCGTGTGTAAAATTTTGAAATTCTTGTTAAATGTGTGATTTTCTGTTAAAAGATGATTAGCATATGTTGAATTGGATTTTCTATGGATGAAACTTTTTTCGTGTTCTGTAATTCTTTGTATAAATGTACGTCCAGTTTGTCCTATGTATGTTTTAGGACATGACCCACATGTTAATTGATAAACCCCTGATTTAATGTCTTTATTGATTTGTGGTTTATAGTTTTTAAGATATTTCCCTATAGTATTGTTAATCTTGTAAGTTATGTTGATATTTTTTTCATTTAAAAATTTTCCCAGTTTTTCTGTTGTTTTGCCGAAATAGGTTAAGCATTTAAATGTGGTTTTTCTATATTAAAACGTGGGTATATTTCTGAGATTGTCTTTTTTCCAAGTTTTTTCCTAACGATGTTATCGATTAAAGTAACCGAATAACCATTGTTAACGGCTACTTGTTTTATGTAGATTAATTCTTTAGTAAAATTGTCCTCTGATAAGGGGATATTAGTTAGTCTATGTATAAAGCTATGATAAGCCGCGAATTTATGATGGTTAGGGTGGTGAGAACTATTGTGAATTGTGGTATCTGTATGACAAGGTTTGTGATATATTGCAAATTCATGTTTTTTCATGGTTTTACTGATTGTTAAGTCTAGGAAGTTGATTTTACCTTCGACTTTTTCTTCCATTGTAAAACTGATATTTCTATGTAAAGAATTAATGTACTGTAAAAAGTGAGTTAATTGTCTGTCCGTACCTGTAAAGCATACAATTATATCGTCTACGTATCGAGGACAATAAAAACCATTCATGATGTAATCTTTACCAAAGCAGATAAAGGTAGCACAGTAATAGCAATAGACAAAATCGACTATAATAATAAAACGTTAGATTTTTTCAAAACAGGAAAGTACGAAATTTTAAATAAAGATCCAACAAATATTTTTCAAAAAGAAATAAAACAATAAATTGAACAGGCTAAAGGTATCATTCACGATAAAGATAAAGTTAAATTTAAATTGATAAATATGAATCCCCAAATCCCACCACTTTATTCACTTATAAAACTAGACAAACTTGACTACCTAATCAGACCAGTTGTTTCCTATATGTCTGTTCCAGCATATAAGACGTCATCCTTTTTAATTGATTTAATCAAATATCATAGCAAATTTGAACCTAAATATAGTATCAAAAACTCATACAAACTCGTGGATAAAGTTAAGAATATAACAATACCAGATAATTCTAAATTAGTTTCTTTCGATGTCAAAAACTTATTTCCAAGTGTTCCCCTAGACGACACAATAATTTTAATAGAGAACCTATTAACAAAAAACAAAGTAAATGAAGTTATAACAATGGACATAATTAATTTATTGAGAACTTGCCTAACACAAAATTATTTTTCATTTAACAATAAATTCTACAATATTAAGGAAGGGTTAATTATGGGAAATCCATTACTTGCCGAAATTTTCATGGACAGTATTGAAACAATGATATTTAACAACCATAATAACAATAGTAATAATGGTATCGATACGTAGACGATATAATTGTATGTTTTACAGATACGGACAGACAATTAACTCACTTTTTAAAGTACATTAATTCTTTACATAGAAATATCAGTTTTACAATGGAAGAAGAAGTCGAAGGGAAAATCAACTTCCTAGACTTAACAGTCAGTAAAACCATGAAAAAACATGAATTTGCAATATATCACAAACCTTGTCATACAGATACCACAATTCACAATAGTTCTCACCACCCTAACCATTATAAACTCGCGGCTTATCATAGCTTTATACATAGACTAACTAATATCCCCTTATCAGAGGACAATTCTACTAAAGAATTAAACTACATAAAACAAGTTGCCGTTAACAACGGTTATTCGGTTACTTAAGTCGATAACATCGCTTTAAGAACTGAAAAACCACATTTAGATGCTTAACCTATTTCGGCAAACCAACAGAAAAAATATCAACATAGCTTACAAGACTAACAATACTATAGGGAAATATTTCAAAAACTACAAACCACAAATCAATAGAGACGATAAATCAGGGGTTTATCAATTAACATGTGGGTCATGTTCTAAAACATACATAGGACAAACTGGACGTACATTTATACAAAGAATTACAGAACACGAAAAAAGTTTCATCCATAGAAAGTCTAATTCAACATATACTAATCATCTTTTAACAAAAAAATCACATGTTTAACAAGAATTTCAAAATTTTCCGTACCCAACAAAAAGGTTTAAGACTATAAACCTTTTAGAGACCATGCAAATAAATCGATTAAGGACTACAGGTACTTTACTCAACGACTAGGTAGATTTAAGCAATTCACCATCATTGAATTTATTCTCCTAATTCCAAATCTGTGTGGGTTTTCCAATACTATCAATGTAATTTAATTAGGTGTAATATAATTAAGAAATTATCTAAAATTGTGAACATCAAACCTAACTTGAAAGTGTAAAATGTAGATCTGAAGAAGCTGCATCGACAGCGAAACGCGTCATCGCAATTTAACCAGTGGAAATTGACTAAAAACATTTTTTTAATGTATATTTATAATGAATTTCCATCAAGTAGAAGCTACAACCATCCAAAACCTGTCAGTTGTGTGGGAATTATGCTTCCAATTTTATTTATGAATAAATTATCTTTTCTGTATACCGTTAAATATTTTGAAATTAGCTATTAAGGGGTTTCTCGGGGTGCTGATTAAGAATCCGATGACGGATTTGAAAAATTCAAAATGGCGGATGCAATATGACGGCTAGAGAATAGGTAATTGATTTAATTTCTTTGTTTAATTTAGAATTTTTGTGTTTTCAATAACTGTTTTCTTTGTATCTGGATGTTGAAATGAAATATAAATACTTTATACTTAAAGTTTAGACTTTTATCTTTCATTTCCCACCGTTAAATATTTTTTTTTTATTTTAAGTTTAAGTTGTATGATTAATACTAATCAAAAAATACCTTAATGAACACTTTTTAAGAGAAAAATTACAAAAAAAAAAAGTTTTTTTTAAGCTTTTAATGATTTTCTAATATCAAGTATGCTTTTAACTGTAACTAAAAAAAAAAATTGACGGACTCTTTTGACCATTTCATACTGCTTTGAACGTAAAATTGCCGGCGGCGCACACAGCAGGCAAATTTTCATATTTTAAAACTAAATTTTTAAATAACAATTAATTAATTATTCTTATAGTGAAACTTAAGATATAAAAATGATATATGCACAAGGTTTTTTTTTCAATACTATATTTTATTAAATTTTTGTAATTTACTGTATGCCCGTTAAAATTATATTAACAAAAATTTTTTACAAATTATAAAGCAACAAAAATAAAAACTATTAGTATCGTCGTAGAACTGAAAGCCTCCTCTTCAAAAAGCTATCTTTTATTAGTGTTCCGTACGGAACACTTATAAGATGATTTCAGTGTCTGTCTGTCCGTCTGTCTGTCACAACCGATTACCCATTTTCTCCGAAACTATTTGTCATAGAAAGTTGAAATTTTGTAATAATACAGGAATTGATGGCCTCATCAGAGCCATGTAGTTTTGAAAGTTAAATTTTGACTTAAGGGATTAGTTTTGGGGGGTGAAATCGGAAGTGAAAAAAAAAATACTAGGTAATCGAGTGTGGTGTCAAATGAAAGCTTGTGAACACACGAGTAAAAAATATATACATAATGTAATACTTGCGCGCACTTTTCTTTGTATTATTTTAAAAAAATCGCGAAAAATCGCTGTCTCGAAAAGTACTTATCAAAAAATTTTGAAAAAATTCTGGAATATTCTCCACGGGGTGTAGATTGAACGAAAATTAAAACCTTTAATAATTTATCTAGTATATAAAAAAACAAAAATTTCAAGATCATCAATTTTCAGTAAAGATTGGAAACTAACTTTGTTGAAAACTCATTTGGGGTGTGTTTTGTGAAGTTACTGATCATTTTATATTTCCGTTACAATTTTTTTTATTTTAAAAGCAATCAACATACGGAACACTATTTGCGCAAGTTCAACTTGGACCGGTTTTTTTTTTACACTCTGAAAACAAGTAATATTGATTAACCTTCGAGTGGTGCGCGAAGATTTTCAAATTAATCTGTTGAGCGCGCTACGCTTTTTGAATCATCTATCCGAATTTTTAATAAATTCTCACGCTAATAAAAATAATCTGGGTAAAAATCTATATACTATTTTTTGATTTTTTTTTAATCATTACAGATTTTCAAGTTTAAAGTTAAATTAATCTAATAAATGAAAATAATGATAA
>CM032446.1:263570939-263580939 GCA_019049505.1 Pachyrhynchus sulphureomaculatus | reverse complement strand
ATACGCCTATTAATGAAAAACAACAAATTTGATCAAACACTAAATGACGAAGAACTATGGGCATGGACATCATTAAAAGTCGTGATAAAAGGTTTTTTAGGAAATCGTAGAGCCGAGAATGTAGAATTCTTAGTGAACGATTTGTTAAGAGCATACAAAAAGATGGGTTGCCGAATGTCATTAAAAATTCATTTCCTCCATTCCCATTTCTCTTTTTTTCCATCAAATCTTGGAGCAGTGAGTGATGAACAAGGGGAACGATTTCATCAGGATGTGAAAAGGCTTGAGGAACGGTTTCAAGGTCGTTGGGACGTAGCTATGTTGGGAGATTACTGCTGGCTTTCAAAACGAGAAGATATTTCCCAACATAAGAGAAAAAGTTAAATATTTTTAACTTTTAATGTACAATATAAACTTTTTACCATGAATATTTTATATTTTAGTTGTGTTCAAATGTATTAATAATAAGTTTTTTTGGCAGTTTTATTCGAATTATTGGAAAATTTAATGAAGCTACGTGTACACTGTACTTTACTCCTTAATTATTTTACTTAAAATTGTTAACTATCGTACCTAAAAAACAGTACGTGATAGACAAAAAGTACTTATGTATTCTTAATAAGTGGTGTGTATGAATAAACAAACAGGAAAAATTTAAGTGGGTACTTAATTTTTCTTTTTAAATTTGTAACGCAGTGTTATTAGTGACTCTCTTGGGCCTGTTTTGTAGAACAAAGATTTTCGAAGGATGGTTTAATATTAGAAATAAACACTCTGAGTTCTTTTTCTATATTTAGTTGAGAACTATTTTCTGTTTTCAAAGCAGCCACCGCAGAAAATCCGGTTTCGAAAATGGTAATAGTATACGAAGTGCTCTTGTTTTCAATGCAGAAAACTCATCATTCACCCCTGCCCAAAATTCAAAGAGTGCTTTATTATTGAATTGTCTTTTGATTTTGCCACTTGTCGTGAAGTCTATGAAGATTTCTTCTTCGGAAGTTGAGAGCCCTTCGGGAGTATTTTGAAATGGATCCCTAACCCACTCGTAACTTGCTACCAAGTTGTCGTCAGTAAGAAAATACTTTTTAAAATTCCTTGTCAACATAGCTAAATAATTTTCAATGGTTACTAAAACAACTCACAACAAGTCTATGAAGATTTCTTCTTCGGAAGTTGAGAGCCCTTCGGAGTATTTTGAAATGGATCCCTAACCCACTCGTAACTTGCTACCAAGTTGTCGTCAGTAAGAAAATACTTTTTAAAATTCTTTGTCAACATGGCTAAATAATTTTCAATGGTTACTAAAACAACTCACAACAAGTCTATGAAGATTTCTTCTTTGAAAGTTGAGAGCCCTTCGGGAGTATTTTGAAATGGATCCCTAACCCACTCGTAATTTGCTACCAAGTTGTCGTCAGTAAGAAAATACTTTTTAAAATTCTTTGTCAACATGGCTAGATAATTTTCAATGGTTACTAAAACAACTTTGACATGTTGTTCTTCAGCCTTGTATGTTTTAACACATTCACCCACATTTGCAAATATTTCTAGGTTTTTTTGCTTTACATTTCTGCTCCATAATTCCAATTTTCTACAAAAAGCAATAATTTTATCATTTGTATCGGATGTATGTGTATTTGTTCCTTGGAGTTGAAGATTTAAGGTATTTAGTTTCTCGAATATGTCGACCTAGTAGCTCAATTTCATCACAAATAAAAACTATCTCGAAACTTCTCGGCCTCCGGTCAGTTTTCCTCTTCTAGAAAAATGGCGATTTCATTTCCTAATTCATAAACACGTCGCAAACATTTCCCACGTGATTCGCAATAAAATAGTAACGCTGAATGTTCGGCACCCATCTCTTTACAAAGTCCAGAAAAAAATTCTAGATTTTAATATAATTTACTACGGTTGCAACTGTAGTGACCATAATATTCAGAGCCGGACTCATTTCTTGTAAGCCAGAGCTTCTCTATGGACTATACGAGTATAATGTGTCCACACACATAGTAAAGATTTTTGTTTCACAAGTGCTTGTACACTTTGAAATCGTCCAGACATTGAATGAGCACCATCGGTACAAATTCCGACGCAATTTTCCACTCCATATTTGCTCGTTTATAAAATTATTTAAGATAGCAAATAATGCGAGTGCTGTTGCTTTGAGTTCTATTGGTTTGTTTGCAGAAAAATAGTTCTTCTACTGCTGACATACCATCACAAAATCGAACATAGGCAATGAAATGAGTATCTTTATTGCTATCTGTTGCCTCATCAAGCTGAATTGAAAACAATTTGTGATGCAACTTCCCGAAAAGGTGATGCTGTACATCTTCAGCTATATTACCAATTCGACGGGCCACAGTATCATTTGATATAGGTATGGATAGCAATTGTTTGTCAAAATTATCTCCAGACGTAGTTTCTACAATCTCAATTGCTGCTGGTAAACAAGCTCTTCACCAATGGTGTGAGGCTTTTTACGTCTGGCTATTTTATATGAAACTTTGTAAGAGGCAAGTAAAGCTTTTTCATTCACATTAAAAAATGATTTCTGCTTTACATATGATTTTAATTTTAATTCGAAGAATTTTTGGGGTTTGTTAAGGTACTCACTATGAAGCGCTTCCAAATGTTGTTTAGGTATATTTGGTTTCATGCTGTCTGCTGCCAAGATTTTTAAGCAAATAACACACAGGGACCTTTCTTCTTCATTTACTTCGGTACTAGTAAACCCTAGATTTAAGTATTTTTGAGAATATATTCTTGATTTTATTTTCGGAACCACGCTCGTCTGTGCACTTGTTGATTCTTCACTATAGTCTAACGCTCGCTTACGCCCACTTAAATATTTATCCATGATTCTGTATGAATTTACTGCCGTGAATACTTAATACTTTGAATTTCAATTAACACGTAAATTACAGCAGTAGAAGGATCAACTCGACTGAGACGGGCTGTAATTGAACGAGGTGCAGCATTTATACACTTTTGGGCAGACTTTCCGAATATTCTTTTCGCGAAGCCACTACCGATATGGTGGACGTGACAGAGAGCAATAGAGAGGCATCGATTCTAGTTTTGTCAACGCGGCAGATATGTGTTGCCAAATATGAATAAATGTACTTATTCTTGGTAGTTTGTAAGGTTTGTAATTAAAGTCATAATGTAGCTTCAGCATCAAAATACTGAAAATACATTATTATTGCATGCATTGCAAATTGGGTCGCAAATATTGAAAGGTTGAGAAACGCTGCGTTAAATGGAGTTTAAATAAAACCGTGGAAAATCAATCCTTTAAGATTAAGAAATTCAAATAACAAGCACGAAGGTGAGCAGTAGCAGTGAGCGTGTAATGCTACCAACAAGCCACTAAATATGGTGTAAGGAAAAAAAAATAAGCCGATTTCAAAAGTGATAAAACGTACAAAGTAACATCGTTTTTAGTGTTCCGTACGGAACACTTATAAGATCACTTCGGTGTCTGTCTGTCCGTCTGTCTGTCGGGGTCTATCTGTCTGTCCGTCTGTCACACCCAATTTTCTCCAAAACTATTTGTCATAGAAAATTGAAATTTGGTAATAATATAGGAATTGATGGCCTCATCAGTAGTTTTGAAAGTTAAATTTTGACTTAAGAGGTTAGTTTTGGGGGGTGAAATTGGAAGTGAAAAAAAAAATTTTTTACTAGGTAATCGAGTGTGGTATAAAATGAAAGCTTGTGAAAACACGAGTAAAAAATATATATATAATGTAATACTTGCGCGCACTTTTCTTTGCATTATTTTTAAAAAATCGCGAAAAATCGCTGTCCACCCGCCTTATCTCGAAAAGTACTTACCAAAAAATTTTGAAAAAATTCTGGAATATTCTCCACGGGGTGTAGTTTTTGAACGAAAATTATCACGAGTGCATTACGTGTAATAATTTATCTGGTATATAAAAAAAAAAACAGAAATTTCAAGGTCATCAATTTTCAGTAAAGATTGGAAATAAACTTTGTTGAAAACTCATTTGGGGTGTGTTTTGTGAAGCCACTGATCATTTTATACTTTCGTTACAACATTTTTTATTTTAAAAGCAATCAACGTACGGAACACTAATTGCGCAAGTTCAACTTGCACTTGACCGGTTATTTAATCGTGAGAGGATTGTATAATAACATTTTTATGTCTAAAATTTATTCTATTTTTCAATATAGCTCACACTTAGTCGGACGTTTTTCTATCTTTTGTATCCCATCTAAAAAATACGATTTCTCCAACCCTTCAAAATAAGCGTTTGTTTCGGTAATCACCTTATCGTTGGAGTCAAATTTTTTTCCGCCGCACAGTGGGGCCAGGAATCTGATTTTTCGTTCAAAATTGTCTAGAGCCCTCAATTCTTAACAAAATCAGACATTTTTTTTTCAAAATACTTGTAAGTGAATTCCAGACAAACGCAAGGAAGCCGATTTGCAAAATATAACCTCAAAATTAGTTAAAAAAAGTTATTTTTTGACTTTCTAGAATTCTAACTATGCCTTAATATTGCTACATAATAAAACTTCCTGAAGATTGATATTAGCAATTTCTAAACATCATTCAATAATTTTTGCATTTTTTCTTTGCATCATGCAATTTTCTGGTTTCGATTCTTCTCTATATGTGATTAAAATTTGTTTAAGAACAATGGAAATATTGGAAAAATATTATGAAACAATTTTGCATTTGAAGCCGAAAGGAAGTTAATTTGAGTAAGAAATAGGTAACTGGAGTTATATTACTGTTTTTATGTTTTTCTCTGGGTACATGTAAAATATAAAATTGTATTAAATATTCAGTATACAGTTTCGAAATATCCGGAGTATTTCAATGTCAAATCGTCTACTTGTTGCCAACTTATCGTTATGTAGAGCAAACCGTTTTTTGCCTCCCTTTTCAACAGCTTCTCAATAAAGTATAAAATAGACCTATTTTATACTGACGGTATTTGAGAAAAATTTAAATTTAAACCTATTTTTAGATTATCCTTTTATCAGAATTGTCGACGAAACGGTTATTGGTTTTATTGTTTTAATAAAAATAATTGTTCCATTTAAAATCCATTTTAATATAAAAGCAAGGTTAAACTTTGTTTTTCGAATTCATTTGTCTCTATTGTTTCATTTTGTGGAAAAAATATGTATAAAAAAGTTATGACATAAAATATATGTTAGCTTTACCGTCACATATCTCAGGTAATATAAGCCGGATCAGGCCAAACTTAGCGTCAGTTGAAAGCTGACATTTGACAGTAGAAGACGTGCAAAAACTGTTGGAATTTGTTTATTCGGATTTAATTTGGAGCGCCTTAAAGGGTAGTGAATTTTCTACAAAAGATTTCTATATTTTACAATTTTATTTCGATAAAGGTGCAAATATTGCGAAGAAATTTGTGCTGTTATGGTGAAGATACGTTACGAAAAGCAAGTCAAATGATGTTCAGTAGCATTCGTTCTGGAAATTTCAAGGTCAAATATACTCCTCTCACTAGCCGAACAATGACAGAAAAAGTTCATAGAATTTTGGAAAAAATTGAGCAACACCGGCATGTAAGTAGCTGCGACATCTCCAAGGGAATAAAGATTCATTCATTAAACAGTTTTAAACCATTTGAAAAAAAGCTAGCTACGAAAAGAAACTCCATGTTTGGGTGTCCCATGATTTGACGCCAAAACATTTACTCGATAGAATTTATATCTGCGAATCACTACAGAAACGTAACAAAATCGAGCTATTTCTGAAGCGGTTGATCACGGGCGATAAAAACTGTTTTTAGTGTTCCGTACGGAACACTTATAAGATCACTTCGGTGTCTGTCCGTCTGTCACACCCGATTGTCTCCGAAACTATTTGTCATAGAAAGTTGAAATTTGGTAATAATATAGGAATTGATGGCCTCATCAGAGCCATGTAGTTTTGAAAGCTAAATTTTGACTTAAGGGGTTAGTTTTGGGGGGTGAAATCAGAAGTAAAAAAAAAAAATTTTTTTACTAGGTTATCGAGTGTGGTGTCAAATGAAAGCTTGTGAAAACACGAGTAAAAAATATATATATATATAATGTAATACTTGCGCGCAATTTTCTTTGTATTATTTTTAAAAAATCACGAAAAAATCGCTGTCCACCCGCCTTATCTCGAAAAGTAATTATCAAAAAATTTTGAAAAAATTCTAGAATATTCTCCACGGGGTGTAGATTGAACGAAAATTATCACAAGTGCATTACCCGTAACAATTTATCTGGTATATAAAAAAAACATAAATTTCAAGGTCATCAATTTTCAGTAAAGATTGGAAACAAACTTTGTTGAAAACTCATTTGGGGTGTGTTTTGTGAAGTCACTGATCATTTTATACCACCGTAACAAAATTTTTTTATTTTAAAAGCAATCAACGTACGGAACACTAATTGCGCAAGTTCAACTTGCACTTGACCGGTTATTTTTATTTTATTTTACAGATCGATTAAGTGTACCAACCGGCTTGAAACTTTCAGAAAATATGCCTTAAGAATATTGAACCCAGTGGGTACAATTGAATTTGTTATTTAAAATTTCAATTGCCCGCCATTTTATGCCATTTAATCCAAAATGCATTTTTTTTTCAAAATTTAGGTCTCGACGCCAGCTTTCCGATACCATTAAAAAAAATTTTAACCGTTTTTTTACATTTGTTTATTAATCAAATAAAAACAAATGCGTTTTTTCGACGTTACCAAATTGTTTAGGCATTCTTTAAGTAATGAAAAAGATTTTTACTTATTTTTATTTTAATGTCAATCTAATAATATTAAAATTTATAATAAAAAACTGTTTTTAGTCAATTTCCACTGGTTTATTTAAATTGCGATGACGCGTTTTGCTGTCGATGCAGCTTCTTCAGATCTACATTTTACACTGTCAAGTTAGGTTTAATACAATCGTTTAATACAATAGAATTGCGAGTCTTCCAGGCACTCAACCACCCTTCACTAGCTTGAAAATTAACGCAGTTAAATTCTTCAGCAAATTGTAGAGCCTTTTGCTTTATTAAATTTCCCGATATTGGTACGTTATGATGCGTACGGGCCACTTGAAACCATCGTAAAACTGCTTCATTTACATCCTCGTAAGTACTCACCCGTACTCGTTTTCGACTGCTTGGAACACTAGGTTTCTTGATGATACTGTCGCGACTTTTTATTATCAGAGAGACACAACTTGGAGAAACACCAAATTTTGCAGCAACATCAATTTTTTTGCAGCCTTTATCAACTTCCTCCAAAACTTTAATTTTCTCAGCTAAACTTAAACACACTCGCTTGGACATCTTACTTGATTCTTAAACAAAACGAAACTGAACCTGAATTTGCGAATTACCATGCCTCGACTATAAAATGGGTTTTTCCTCGGGTTTCTATAAAATGGGTTATTCCCCGGGTTTCTCACAGAAATCTACCTGATTTATTGCCGACCATTAGGCGTTATAAACGCGTTAAGAACCTTTTCAAAAGAATGCGGCATAAAAATGGAATTCGTGCTAATGTTAGATAAAAATGGGAAACCCGAAATGGCCAAGATCTCAATTAATGCATAAAAATGTATACATAAAATTCCGGTAAAAATTTTATTATATAGTGTTACTATTTTACAGATTCACTATATGCAGGGCTTTTTACACTTGACAGTGTAAAATGTAGATCTGAAGAAGCTGCATCGACAGCGAAACGCGTCATCGAAATTTAAATAAACCAGTGGAAATTGACTAAAAACAGTCTTTTATTATATATTTATAATGAATTTCCATCAAGTAGAAGCTACAACCATCCAAAATATTAAAATTATATAGTAAGTATTAAAGTGCTTAATTTTCTTGCAGCTAGGGTGTTATGTACTTATTTTTTTTTTAATTTCGTATTAACAGAAATGTTTCCCTGATTTTTTTGAATTGCTTCATTTTAAGCTATAATTTGCAAATACCCCCTGCATGACAAGATTTTATGCTTCATAAAAGGAAAAACTCTTATTAGGCTTGAAAGAAAAGTAAAATTGGAATTTTTCCCTTTTTCTCTCGTACTCTATATTGATAAACACATGAGAGAGGATTCCTGTGGATGACAGTGGAGAATGTTTCAATAATAAAATATGTGATCATACTCTCAACAAAAAGACAAAAACTTACGTGAAACTCTATATAGTGAAAAACTCTTTATAGTGCAATTTTTTCAAGACCTAGAATATTTTAATGAAATTTCATGTAAAAAGCCCTGCATATAGTGAATCTGTAAAATAGTAACACTCTATATAATAAAATTTTTACCGGAATTTTATGTATAAATTTTTATGCATTTATTGAGATCTTGGCCATTTCGGGTTTCCCATTTTTATCTAACATTAGCACGAATTCCATTTTTATGACGCATTCTTTTGAAAAGGTTCTTAACGCGTTTATAACGCCTAATGGTTGGCAATAAATTAGGTAGATTTCTGTGAGAAACCCGGGGAATAACCCATTTTATAGAAACCCGGGGAAAAACCCATTTTATAGTCGAGGCCTAGTAATTCGCAAATTCAGGTTCAGTTTCTTTTTGTTTAAGAATCAAGTAAGATGTCCAAGCGAGTGTGTTTAAGTTTAGCTGAGAAAATTAAAGTTTTGGAGGAAGTTGATAAAGGCTGCAAAAAAATTGATGTTGCTGCAAAGTTTGGTGTTTCTCCAAGTTGAGTCTCTCTGATAATAAAAAGTCGCGACAGTGTCATCAAGAAATCTAGTGTTCCAAGCAGTCGAAAACGAGTACGGGTGAGTACTTACGAGGATGTAAATGAAGCAGTTTTTACGATGGTTTCAAGTGGCCCGTAGGCATCAAAACATACCAATATCGGGAAATTTAATAAAGCAAAAGGCTCTACAATTTGCTAAACAATTTAACTGCGTTAATTTTCAAACTAGTGAACGGTGGTTGAGTGCCTGGAAGACTAGCAATTCGATTGTTTTTAAGACGGTGTCTGGCGAGAGTGCAAGCGTTAGTCAGGAGGACTCTGACATTTGGACTGAAACTGTTTTAAAAAGTGCATTGAAAAAGTACGAGCCAAAAGACGTTTTCAATTGTGATGAAACCGGTTTGTTTTTTAAATGTTTGCCACAAATAAAACTTTTGCTTTTAAAAGTGATAAATGTTTTGGTGTTAAAACAAGTAAAGAAAGGGTGACACTTATGGTTGGAGCAAACATGGATGGCTCAGAAAAACTGAAATTACTGCCCATAGGTAAAAGCAAAAATCCCCGTTGTTTAAAAGGAGTTAAATCTCTGGAGTTAGATTACGCCAATAATAAAAAGGCATGGATGACTTCTGAGATTTTCGAAAGATGAATCAAAGAACTGGACACAAAAATTAAAAGCCAAAAGCGAATGATTGTGATGTTTATAGACAATTGTCCTGCACATCCAGTTACTGTAAGTAAAAAATTAAGGAATATTGAATTGATCTTTTTTCCACCAAACATGACCTCCAAATTGCAACCTATGGACCAGGGTATTATAAAAAAAACATAAAACATCATTACCGAAACAGAATTGTTCACAAAATTGTTAATGCGATTGATAACAACCTTCCAGTCCAAAAATGGAATACCCTTAAAGAGTGTATAACCGAAGTCGCTAAAGTATGGAGTGAAAATGTTTCTCAGAAAACTATCAGAAACTGCTTTTCTAAAGCAGGTTTTACTGAAAAAATTGACGAATGGGAAGAAGAAAACGAAATGGATCTCGCTACCTTAAAAAGGCAATGGGATATTCTACAAAAAACTGCTACCGTCGACGCAGATTTTTTACTTGAAGATTTCTTAGAAATCGACAATGATGTTGGCACGACAGATTTCCCAACTGACCAAGACATAATTGACGATATAAAAAGTATAGATCATGAAGAAGAAACTGAAACCGGGAATGTCCCGCTAAATTTAGTGAAAATGAAATAAGAAATGCATTTGACATTGTGCGAACTA
>CM032446.1:263545939-263568439 GCA_019049505.1 Pachyrhynchus sulphureomaculatus | reverse complement strand
AAGGACATTGCTACTTCAATATATTAAGCATATCATTTTAAATTTATTTAGTGGATGGTCTTTTTAAAAAAGTAATTTATCATCGATCAATATTCTTCAAAAATTTACTATAAATAGCACGATAAAATCTGGACCAAACGTTGTACATATTACCTAAATATCAAATTACTCATATTACAACAAACTTGCTTGTAACAAGGCAATGACGCGATATAAAAATTATATTTTTTGTGCTTCATTAAACCAAGAACAATAGAAGGAAATCAAGTAAATATGTTTTGATTTTCAATAAAAGAACTTTTTATTATTAACCGGGAAAATATAAACTTCTAAAATGTTTACCTTATCTTAATAATTCTTTTTACCGTCAAAATATTTGCGACATCTTAAACTTTTAATGAACAATAATTAAAAGCTTTTGTTTTAATTAAAATCCTACTTTCCTCGTTTTAATTTTCTAAAAATAAAATGGGAACGCAGAGATTTCAGTTCAAAAACACAAAGCTCAACTTTAACTTGAATGCTGTGACTTTTAATATAGAAAAATTAAACAGACGAAGCATTAACCTAAATAACAATTACTGTACGAATGTGCAAAATAACTATAATTACCTAATTACCATCTTTGAAATAGTAATTATAAAATAGTTAATAATATATATACATACATTACAATATATAGAGAGTCTCTTCCAGTCGTTATCTTCTTTATTTGTGGCTACAGATATAAAAATTACCAATTACAAATTTAAAAAACCGGTCAAGTGCAAGTTGAACTTGCGCAATTAGTGTTCCGTACGTTGATTGCTTTTAAAATAAAAAATGTTGTAACGGAAGTATAAAATGATCAGTTACTTCACAAAACACACCCCAAATAAGTTTTCAACAAAGTTTATTTCCAATCTTTACTGAAAATTGATGACCTTGAAATTTATGTTTTTTATTTACCAGATAAATTATTACAGGTAATGCACTCGTGATAATTTTCGTTCAATCTACACCCCGTGGAGAATATTCCAGAATTTTTTCAAAATTTTTTGATAAGTACTTTTCGAGATAAGGCGGGTGGACAGCGATTTTTCGCGATTTTTTAAAAATAATACAAAGAAAAGTGCGCGCAAGTATTACATTATATGTATATTTTTTACTAGTGTTTTCATAAGCTCTCATTTGACACCACACTCGATTACCTAGGAAAAATTTTTTTTTTCACTTTCGATTTCACCCCCCAAAACTAACCCCTTAAGTCAAAATTTAACTTTCAAAACTACATGGCTCAATTCCTATATTATTACCAAATTTCAACTTTCTATGACAAATAGTTTCGGAGAAAATCGGGTGTGACAGACGGACAGACAGACAGACAGACGGACAGACAGACACCGAAGTGATCTTATAAGTGTTCCGTACGGAACACTAAAAAGATGAATTGTGGTTATGCTAATTGGAAGGGCAAGACTGATACTTTACAAAGATCTAATATTATTTATCGCATCCCATGCCAATATGGTTTGGTCTATGTCGGAAAAGCGACACAAAAGCTCTCTAAGAGACATACAAGTGATAGCAAACATAAACCTAACGCAACAAGTTTAAGTCCACATGTTAACAGTAGAGATCATAGAGTACAATATACAAACAGTTTCATTCTGGATGTTGGAACTAACTACTTCAGAAAAAGCTTTTTGCTACATAAATCTTGCAAAAACAATCTCAAATATAAAATAGACGTAGAGTGATTAAGTTCTATTGACACGTATTTGCTAACACAGAATCACACCAAACTAATTAGTAGTAGGAGAGAATTAATTTCAAGTCATGGAGAATAATTAAAGCATTAAGGACTAACAATAGAGAGAAGACGTATATATGTTAGAGTACATCCCAGAAAGCGAGTGGGAAAAATATTATAAGAAGCTGCTAACAGAAGATAGACAAGAATTCCAAGAAGAGAACCCTGAAGAAGAACAGAATAAGGAAATAAAAGAGATAGAACTAAGCTATAAAGAAGTAAAGAAGACAATAAAAACCACTCAAAAATAATCAATCTGCAGGGCCTGGGGGTGTGGTAAATGAAATGATTAAGTACGGGTCTAATAAATTACATCGAATGCTGAAAAACATGTTCCACGGAGCGATAAATGGAGAAAAAATACCAGAGGAATGGTCAAAAGCTTATATAATACCATATTTAAAAGGGGAGACCGCAGAAAATGCACAAACTATAGAGGCCTAAGCATAATATCGAGTATGGGACGTTTGTATGGAAAAATTATTAAAAATATCATGGAGGAAAATATAAAGGGAAAAATTGGAGAAGCCCAAGCAGGCTTTACAGCCGGAAAATCATGTATACACTACATATACACTATAAAACAAACAATGGAAAAAAAAAACTGGCAAAGAATAGAGAAGTTCATCTAGCCTTCATAGACATAAGAAAGGCCTATGACTCAGTACCAAGACAAAGATTATGGAACGCAATGAAAGAAATAGGCATTGACAAAGAACTAATCTACGAAAACAACACAGTGAACATAAAAATAGGACATAAAATAGGGAAGAGACTCCAAACATCAAAAGGCCTATTACAAGGATGCTCTACATCCCCAACATTATTCAAAATATACCTCGAACAAACATTATGGAAGCAAAAATGTAGTGGAATGGGAGTCCCCATACGAGAAGATTACTTATATACTCTAAGTTTTGCAGACGACCAAGTAATCATAGCGCAAGATGAGGAAGACCTCAGTTATATGGCAAGGAAACTGAAAGAAGAATACACTAAAGCAGGATTAGCAATAAACTTTGATAAAACGGAATATCTAACAACAAAGGAGGGAAACGTGGAGAATCTAGAAGTAGATAACGAAACAATAATCAAAGGGACCGATAGATTTAAATATCTAGGAACCATCATTTCAAAAAACGCAACATCAGAAGAAGAGATTAAAGCTAGATTAGGACAAACGCGAACATGCATAAGACAATTAAATTCGATCCTGTGGGACAAGCACATTACAAAGAGAAACAAAACACGCATATACAAACCAATAATACAAAGCATAATGACATACGGGTCAGAAACATGGATGATCAACAAAAGAAATAAATCTAAAATTAACGCGGTAGAGATGGAGTATTGGAGAAGATGTTGTAGAGTGACACGTATGGAGAGAATAACCAATGAAGAAATGAGAAGCAGAATGAACATCAAAGAGAACGCAATAAATACCATTGAAGAAAAACGATTAAAATGGTATGGACACATAAGACGAAACGAAGATAATAGGTAGATAAAGAAAATAACGGAGTGAAGTCCTATAGGGAGAAGAAAAAGAGGAAGACCCAGACGATCGTGGAGAGACGATGTGGACGAGGCTATGGAGGACAGGGGTCTAACAGATGGAGACTGGGAAGATAGAAACCGATGGAATCAAAGGCTGAGAGAAGGAAGACAGCGTCAGCTGTTATATTATATATATATATATATATATATATATATATATATATATATATATATATATATATATATATAATTTCAAGTAAGGAATACCTTCCTTATTCTTCTGAAAATTTTTAAAAATAATTTTTCCGAAAAAAATCTTTTTACATAAATGGTAGACTATAACCCTAATGACTATCAACTTATGCTTTTTGTTGGCCATCTGATGAAATTTTTTTTTACTAACAATATCTGGTGGCGGACCAAAAATCACTATAAGTTATTAAATGTTACGTCAAATACAGATTTAAAAATGGAGTACTATTAAAGCAGCGTCGTGTTTCTCACAGTTAGTTTTCGGTTCTAAAGAGAACCATTCGAAATGTTAATATTATTATTTTAGCTCTTAAAACTGTTGTAATTTCTCTAAATGTGTTGTTTTCATGTTTTGTATAATTATGTCGCTAACTGGTTATTAAAATGCCTTGACCTACACACTTAATTAGAGAAAAAACTGTTACAATATTGTAAGTATACAATTATATAACTTACAGTAACTTAATTATGTCACTTCTTAATGAACATCTTAATGTTTCTTCTGTCGTTTGTTTGCATTTCAGTATCCAGAAGAAGCTACCGTTTAGGCTTAATTAAAAAATAAAAAATAGAAACTAGAGCCTAAAAATCTTTAATTGCTCATGTCTAGTACCTCACGAGGGCGTACCGTGAATTAACCTTTAATTGTTACATATATATATATATATATATATATATATATATATATATATATATATATATATATATATATATATATATATATATACATACACAGTCGACACTGTTTATAGTGAAACTCTATATAGTGAAAAACTCTTTATAGTGCAATTTTTTTTCAAGACCTAGAATATTTTAATGAAATTTCATGTAAAAAGCCCTGCATATAGTGAATCTGTAAAATAGTAACACTCTATATAATAAAATTTTTACCGGAATTTTATATATAAATTTTTATGCATTTATTGAGATCTTGGCCATTTCGGGTTTCCCATTTTTATCTAACATTAGCACGAATTCCATTTTTATGACGCATTCTTTTGAAAAGGTTCTTAACGCGTTTATAACGCCTAATGGTTGGCAATAAATCAGGTAGATTTCTGTGAGAAACCCGGGGAATAACCCATTTTATAGAAACCCGGGGAAAAACCCATTTTATAGTCGAGGCATAGTAATTCGCAAATTCAAATTCAGTTTCTTTTTATTTAAGAATCAAGTAAGATGTCCAAGCGAGTGTGTTTAAGTTTAGCTGAGATAATTAAAGTTTTGGAGGAAGTTGATAAAGGCTGCAAAAAATTGATGTTGCTGCAAAATTTGGTGTTTCTTCAAGTTGCGTCTCTCTGATAACAAAAAGTCGCGACAGTATCAGCAAGAAACCTAGTGTCCCAAGCAGTCGAAAACGAGTAAGGGTGAGTACTTACGAGGATGTAAATGAAGCAGTTTTGCGATGGTTTCAAGTGGCCCGTACGCAACAAAACGTACCAATATCGGGAAATTTAATAAAGCAAAAGGCTCTACAATTTGCTAAAGAATTTAACTGCGTTAAATTTCAAGCTAGTGAAGGGTGGTTGAGTGCCTGGAAGACTCGCAATTCAATTGTTTTCAAGACGGTGTCTGGCGAGAGTGCAAGCGTTAGGCAGGAGGACTGTGACATTTGGACTGAAACTGTTTTAAAAGTGCATTGAAAAAGTACGGGCCAAAAAACGTTTTCAATTGTGATGAAACCGGTTTGTTTTTTAAATGTTTGCCAAATAAAACTTTTGCTTTTAAAAGTGATAAATGTTTTGGTGTTAAAACAAGTAAAGAAAGGGTGACACTTATGGTTGGAGCAAACATGGCTGGCTCAGAAAAACTGAAATTACTGCTCATAGGTAAAAGCAAAAATCCCCGTTGTTTAAAAGGAGCTAAATCTCTGGAGTTAGATTACGCCAATAATAAAAAGGCATGGATGACTTCTGAGATTTTCGAAAGATGGATCAAAGAACTGGACACGAAAATGAAAAGCCAAAAGCGAAAGGTTGTGATGTTTATAGACAATTGTCCTGCACATCCAGTTACTGTAAGTAAAAAATTAAGGAATACTGAATTGATCTTTTTTCCATCAAACATGACCTCCAAATTGCAACCTATGGACCAGGGTATTATAAAAAACATGAAACATCATTACCGAAACAGAATTGTTCACAAAATTGTTAATGTGATTGATAACAACCTTCCAGTCCAAAAATTGATTACCCTTAAAGAGTATATAACCGAAGTCGCTAAAGTATGGAGTGAAAATGTTTCTCAGAAAACTATCAAAAACTGCTTTTCTAAAGCAGGTTTTACTAAAAAAAATTGATGAATGGGAAGAAGAAGACGAAATGGATCTCGCTACCTTAAAAAGGCAATGGGGTATTCTACAAAAAACTACTACCGTCGACGCAGATTTTTTACTTGAAGATTTCTTAGAAATCGGCAATGATGTTGGCACGACAGATCTCCCAACTGACCAAGACATAATTGACGATATAAAAAGTATAGAAGATCATGAAGAAGAAACCGAAACCGGGGAATGTCCTGCTAAATTTAGTGAAAATGAAATAAGAAATGCATTTGACATTGTGCGAATTACTCTCAGGGGCCAGGAAAGTGTACCTGATCAAATCTTTATGCATTTGAATAAATGCGAGAATTTTGTTGAGCAACAATTATTTTTCAAAAGTAATGTTCAAAAGAAAATAACTGATTATTTTCCTAGTACGTATGTACGTAGTATGTACATATGTATTAATAGATTTTGTATTATTCATTTTATTTCGTATGTAATACATAAATACAAGTCCGTACGTTATATTTTTACACGTGCGTCATAGTTTTCAGGCAATATCCCAGACGACTATTATATTTTTTGTCTCTTTTTACCAATACCTACGATTTATTGGTGAAAAGAGACAATATAATAGTCGTCTGTTATATGGCCTGAAAACTATGACGCACGGGTAAAGATATAACGTACGGACTTTATGTATGTATTTAGCCCTGTACATGCTATGTACTATTTAAACTCTCAAATGTTTAATAAAATCTTTTCTAATAATTCAATTCTGCAATTTTTTTTGTTGCTTGTACCTTATAAAATACAAGTAAATGATTACCAATATAAAATACATACATAGCAATATATATGGATTTTTTCTTTATATAGTGAAAAACTTTCTATAGTGAAATTTCGGTCAACATTTTGGTATTTCACTATATAGAGTGTCGACTGTATATAGTATAGGAGTTATAAACAGATTTTCCAAATGTACGTGTTTAATTTACTTCAAACAATTATTATGATAGAAAGATATCAAAATATAAGAAATATGGTATCCTATAAAATATTTTCTGTCTAGAAAAATTACTTTTCTATTAATAGCCTGAATTTCTAGTTTTAATGATATCCGCTGCCATTTTTCAAATTTTTTTCGCTTCGTTTAACAAGGATGTTCCAATATCTCGATGAAAATAGAATTGTAAGGGTTAAGCCCTGCGGAATGGTTTAATGATTGCTGGCCCTAATAGGCAGGAAAGTATACAAACGAAGTAGAGCGTAAATAGGAGTACGTGACATCGCGAAAATTTTCATTAGGATTTTTTACTTTCCTTGCTAAAGGAAAGTACCGTATTCGTAAAAAAATCAAAATCCGAAATTTTTGCTTTTTTTCACGTTTTAGAGTTCTTAGAAACGAAAAACATAATGACTCATTTCCGTTGGTCTGTATATCTCTCTGCGTGTCTGTCGGCACGATAACTCTCGAACGAAATAAGATATCAATTTCAAACTTTCTATATATATAAAACTTAACGAGGGGATGAAGCCTGCTGTAGGGAAGAAGTCCCTAAACGCTACAGGAGCGACACGTGTGCGGAAAAAAGCGAATGACGTTGTTCTTGAATCGCTGTAAATTGTACCCGGTGGGAAACACAGTCCTGGGCAAATTATTCCAAAGGGATGATGTTCTCCATATAAAAGACTGCTTGAAAAGCGTTGTACGAGGAGTAACAAGCTGAACCTCATACGGATGTGAAGTATTAGCGCGACGTGGACTTCTAACATGCACCGCTCTGGGAGGAATTAAGCGGGCCACATCCTTCGAACACTTTCCATGCAAATACTTGTAGAATAGGCTCAAGTCGCCAACCGTTCTTCGATGTTCCAGCGAATCAAGGCCACCGATCAGTTCCGGATCTCCAATCAACAACTCTTCTCTGAATAGAATCCAACAAATGCAGTGTATGTTTGGGAGCGGAACAGTATTCCATAGTTGGTCGAATTTGAGTTTTATAAAGAATTAACAGTTGTTCTGGAGTGTAAAGCTTTCTGGTTCGAAATAATATTCCCAACTCTTGAGAAGCTCTCCTTGCTATGCCTGCAACATGTTCATGCCAGGACATATTTGCTTCCAAATTAACGCCCAACAAAATGAGGACGATGTTAGAGGAATGGAGTGCCCCGACATAACTAGGTCGGGTTCAGCAACGTTAACTTTTTTAGAAAAAACTGCCTCCTTGGTTTTTGTAGCGTTAAATTCCACTTGGTAAACAAATAGTGCGCGTAAATAGACACTCCTGGACAAAATTAACGCAACAATATATTAAATCATACAAATCTCTATAATGAATTAATTTTAATAATTTTTTATGAACATTGGTTACACTAAAAGTTAGAAAAAACTTATTCAGATACTTTAAAAGTGAATTAGCTACCAAATTTCTCTATAAGATTCGAATTAAAATTATTCTTAAGACTTAATAACAAAATCATTGAAATTATGTAATAGTGAAAAAAATAAACTGGGACACTAGTAGCAAAATTAATGGTGTAACTGGGACACTAGTAGCGTGTGTTGCCTCCTCTACTTCGGATGACAGCGTTTATGCGCCTAGGCATGCTTCTAAATAAATTTTGGATAAAATCTTGACGAATTTGCTCCCATTTTGTGATAATTGCATTTTCAAGTTCCATCAGGTTTCTAGGTGCAGGTATATGACGTTTCACATTTTTCTTAAGGTGATCCCATACATGTTCTATCGGATTCAGATCCGGGCTTCTTGGTAGCCATTGTATAATCGGTATATCAACTTGATTAAGATAATCGAGTACCTCCCTAGCCACGCGAG
Source organism: Pachyrhynchus sulphureomaculatus (assembly GCA_019049505.1). NCBI lineage: Eukaryota > Metazoa > Arthropoda > Insecta > Coleoptera > Curculionidae > Pachyrhynchus > Pachyrhynchus sulphureomaculatus. Next base: position 263,559,789 of record CM032446.1, on the reverse strand, counting down.
GTCGAGCGTTGTCTTGCATAAACAGGAAATTGGGCCCCACAAAATGACCGAAAGGGATCACATGTTCTATTACAATATTCTCACGATAGTAGTCAGCATTCATGGATCTCGTACGGACAGGAACTAACTCTGTGCGAGCATCAAAGCAGATGCCACCGCCGAATGGAATTCTTGCAGAGATATCGCAAGGAGCAAACCTCTCTTCTGGTCTTCGCCATACTCGCTCACGACCATCTGGATGTTTTAGACTAACCCTAGTTTCATCTGCGAAGAAAACTTGTTTCCAGCCATCCACAGACCAGTTTTCGTGATTTCGAGCAAAACGTAACCTGGCAACTTGGTCTCTCTAGTAAGCAAGGGCGCAGTGGCTGGTCTCCTACCGTTTAATCCAGCTTCATTTAACCGTCTTCTAACTGTTTTAGAAGAAATTGTGACATTGCGAACAGCTTCGAGTTCGTTTCTTATTATAGAACTAGTGCAAATATAACTAGATTTAATGGTTATGACGATGACTTAGTAAACAAGTTAATAAATAGACATAAATTCAGGTTAAATATTCAGAATTCCACCTTTTTTACACGCCAAGAAAATAAGACCAAGTATGTCTCCATAGCATATAATCCGGAACATAGCAGGAGATTCAATAAGGTATTTAATAAGGTAGGCCTCACCTTAGTCTACAAGTCATCAGACAATCTGAGGAATATCTTAGGAAATCTCAAAGATAAGATTCCTAATTGTGAAAAGAGTGGAATTTATGAAATTAGTTGTAATGATTGCGACAAAAAGTATGTTGTGCAAACTAAAAGGTCAATTAAAACACGATTTAAAGAACATTTAGCACTTTTAAAATACAGCAGAACAGAATAGTCTAGCATTACCGAACATGCCCTTGAAGCTGATCATACTGTAATATTAGATAATCTAAGATTAATTAAAAATGTAGCTGATAGGAGAGTGTTGAACACATACGATAGAATCGAAATTATAAAATGTAGAAGTAGTTTAAATAAAGGCGTATTCCTTATAATCCCCTCTACTGGATACTTGACCGGAACTGATGGCCTCAACTATGCTATAATGAGTAATTCGGGTGTTAGGCTAAGTATAGATAGAGTAGATTTGTAATTTAGCTTTAGTCAATTATCGCTCCTGATTAAGTTGACATGATTAGCGAAACGCGCGTCGAGTGTAAAAGTGTTTGGTGTAGCGGTAATATATACTAAGTAGTTATATACTTTTTTTAGTTATAAAGTAAATTTCTATTTTTTTTTTAAATATTTCACCACGAAGTAAATTGTATTAAGTTATTCTTTAGTGTGAGATAATCATATTTATTGTTTATTTTAGAACTGTATTTTTTTTTGTTTCATTTTAATGGATCTTCATAAATAAATTACATATTCTCCTTTGATGGAAAACTCGATTTCAATTCTTTTCATCTGCTATTCAATACAATAACAATATTGTTGTGACAAGGAAAAAAAACGTTATTATTCCTGTTAATATAACACCTAAATAATAATGTTTGTAAATAGCTCTTTTATTGGTTCCTTGTTATAAACATTTTTTGAATATATTTCATCATTTCTTTCTTTGATCAATACACTCCCTAAAAATAAACCAACAAAGAAATCATTGAGTTTTTTATTAAAACATATTCCGTTTTTAGCGATTCTTTGGCATAGAAGACCTTAGAATCTGATGACCTATTTAGGTGGTAGCCAGACTGGTAGTTATGGGGTAAACATTTAAACCTTTAAATAAATTTAAACATTGATGTGTGAATGTACATACGTCATTAATAATCAAAAACCGGTCAAGTGCAAGTTGAACTTGCGCAATTAGTGTTCCGTACGTTGATTGCTTTTAAAATAAAAAGTGTTGCAACGGAAGTATAAAATGATCAGTGACTTCACCAAACACACCCCAAATGAGTTTTCAGCAAAGTTTATTTCCAATCTTTACTGAAAATTGATGACCTTGAAATTTCTGTTTTTTTTTATATACCAGATAAATTATTACAGGTAATGCACTCGTGATAATTTTCGTTCAATCTACACCACGTGGAGAATATTCCAGAATTTTTTCAAAATTTTTTGATAAGTACTTTTCGAGATAAGGCGGGTGGACAGCCATTTTTCGCGATTTTTTAAAAATAATACAAAGAAAAGTGCGCGCAAGTATTACATTATATATATTTTTTACTCGTGTTTTCACAAGCTTGCTTTCGACACCACATTCGATTACCTAGTAAAAAAAATTTTTTTTCACTTCCGATTTCACCCCCCAAAACTAACCCCTTATGTCAAAATTTAACTTTCAAAACTACATGGCTGTAATGAGGCCATCGATTCCTATGTTATTATAAAATTTCAACTTTCTATGACAAGTAGTTTCGGAGAAAATCAAGTGTGACAGACGGATAGACGGACAGTCGGACAGACAGACGGACAGACACCTAAGTGATCTTATAGTGTTCCGTACGGAACACTAAAAATATGAACATCGAGTATTGAGGAGCAAAGAATACCTGTACATTGGCAAAACAGTGAGGTCATACGAGGCGATCACAAAAACCTTGCCAACTATCGCTCCATCATCTTGTTGATTGTATGATTGAATTTGTACAAGGGGAGTCAACGATAGAGTAGTGCATTACCTCGTTTGTTTCGGGAATGACGAAAAATGTTAAATACAATAGTTTTGGGGAATGTTAAGGTGCACAGTGCCAGGAATAGATGCAAAGAGGTTATCGACGAAACCAAGGAGGTACACAATCAACGGATTAGGTAAACAAACTTCTCGCTTGTCCCAAAAATTCCAGGTCCTTTTGGTCGGTCGCTAAGGCAGTCAAAATTTCACCAAATCCACCATACCATCACTCACACGGCCAGATAATTCTATTGCAACGACACCTGTTGAGAAAGCGAACTTGTTGGCTGAACTCTTTGCTTCACATTCTACTGTCGATTTCCAAGGAAAAACACCACCTAATATTTCCATAGTGCAGTCAAGGATGCCCGATGTTGTCTTCAGACAGCGTATCATAAAGCGTATACTGATGAAGCTAGACACCAAAAAGGCTTCTGGCCCTGACGGAATACCTGCCATAGTTCTTAAAAACTGTGCAAGGGAACTAACACCACTTTTCTGTATACTTTTCAACCTATCCTACAGAAAGGGAATAATTCCTTCCTGCTGGAAATGTGCTACAGTTCAGCCAATATCTAAAAAAGGCACGATGACCGTGCCAAATAACTACCGACCAATCGCACTTCTTTCAATAATATCGAAAGTCATGGAAAAGGCTATCAATCAGCAACTTCTAAAATATCTTGAAGGATTCAACATTATTAGCGATCACCAATATGGCTTTCGTAAAAATAGATCAACAGGAGATCTTCTGACTTATGTAACACATGTCTGGAACAACGCAATTGAACACTTTGGAGAATCTCGAGCGGTTGCTCTTGACATATCCAAAGCATTCGACCGTGTTTGGCACGATGGGCTGTTGGCTAAGCTACGTTCTTGTGGTATGTCTGAAAGGTTCTGTTTGTGGCTCTCATGTTTCCTCAAAGAGCGTTCTTTACGAGTGGCAGTCGACGGTTTCTTTGTAACACCTTCACTATCAACGCCGGTGTACCCCAAGGCTCCATACTGTCTCCTACTGTCTTTCTCATTTATATTAACGATTTGCTGGAAAAGACCGAGAATCCAATCTACAGCAGGAAGTCATTCAACTTAACAAAGATCTGGAAGAAATTCTATCTTGGGGTGACAGTAACCAAGTGGAATTTAACGCTACAAAAACCCAGGTGGCAGTTTTTTCTAAAAAAGTTAACGTTGCTGAACCCGACCTAGTTATGTCGGGGCAATCCATCCCTCTAACATCGTCACTCAATTTGTTGGGCGTTAATTTGGTAGCAAATATGTCCTGGCATTAACATGTTGCAGGCATAGCAAGGAGAGCTTCTCAGAAGTTGGGAATATTATTTCGAACCAGAAAGCTTTACACTTCACAACAACTGTTAATTCTTTACAAAGCTCAAATTCGACCAACTATGGAATACTGCTCCCATGTTTGGAGCTCCGCTCCCAAACATAGACTGCATTTGTTGGATTCTAGTCAGAGAAGAGCTGTTCGTCTGATTGGAGACCTGGAATTGACCGACGGCCTTGATTCGCTGGAACATCGAAGAACGGTTGGCGATTTGAGCCTATTCTACAAGTACTTTCATGGAAAGTGTTCGAAGGATGTGGTCCACTGAATTCCTCGCAGAGCGGTGCATGTGAGAAGTACACGTCGCGCTAATTCTTCACATCCGTATGAGGTTCAGCTTGTCACTCCTCGTACAACGGTCTTCAAGCAGTCTTTTATATGAAGAACATCATCCTTTTGGAATAATTTGCCCAGCACTGTGTTTCCCACCGAGTACAATCTACAGCGATTCAAGAACAACGTGAATCGCTTTCTCCGCACACGTGTCGCTTCTGTAGCGCTTTAGGGACTTCCCTGTAGCACGTGTGCTAGATCCATAAACAAAAATAGTTTAAAATTATTTTTGAGAATGCACGGTACTTCAAAAAGGTGTGGCCGACATAACATATGTTTTTTTTAAACGGAACATCCTGTTTTCTAATTTATTTTTAAATTCTGCGTAAAATTTTATAACTTTTTAGTGTTCCGTACGGAACACTTATAAGATCACTTCGGTGTCTGTCTGTCTGTCTGTCTGTCACACCCAATTTTCTCCGAAACTATTTGACATAGAAAGGTGAAATTTGGTAATAATATAGGAAGTGATGGCCTCATCAGAGCCATGTAGTTTTGAGAATTAAATTTTGACTTAAGGGGTTAGTTTTGGGGGGTGAAGTCGGAAATGAAAAAAAAAATTTTGTACTAGGTCATCGAGTGTGGTGTCAAATGAAAGCTTGTGAAAACACGAGTAAAAAATATATATATAATATTATACTTGCGCGCACTTTTCTTTGTATTATTTTTAAAAATTCGCAAAAATCGCTGTCCCGGGCCTTATCTCGAAAAGTACTTATCAAAAAATTTCGAAAAAATTCTGAAATATTCTCCACGGGGTGTAGATTGAACGAAAATTATCACGAGTGCATTACCTTTAATAATTTATATGGTATATAAAAAAAAACAAAAATTTCAAGGTCATCAGATTTCAGTAAAGATTGGAAACGAACTTTGTTGAAAACTCATTTGGGGTGTGTTTTGTGAAGTCACTAATCATTTTATACCACCGTAACATAAATTTTGACTTAAGGGGTTCGTTTTGAGGGGTGAAATCGGAAGAGAAAAAAAATTTTTTTTACTAGGTCATCGAGTGTGGTGTCAAATGAAAGCTTGTGAAAACACGAGTAAAATATATATATATATATATATATATATATATATATATATATATATATATATATATATATATATATATATATATATATAAATGTAATACTTGCACACACTTTTCTTCGTATTACTTTTAAAAAATCGCTGTCCCCTACCTTATCTCGAAAAGTACTGATCAAAAAATTTTGAAAAAATTCTGGAAAATTCTCCATGGGGTATAGAATGAACGAAAATTATCACGAGTGCATTACCTTTAATAATTTATCTAGTATTTAAAAAAAACAAAAATTTCAAGGTCATCAGATTTCAGTAAAGATTGGAAACAAACTTTGTTGAAAACTCATTTGGGGTGTGTTTTGTGAAGTCACTAATCATTTTATACCACCGTAACATAAATTTTGACTTAAGGGGTTCGTTTTGAGGGGTGAAATCGGAAGAGAAAAAAAATTTTTTTTACTAGGTCATCGAGTGTGGTGTCAAATGAAAGCTTGTGAAAACACGAGTAAATATATATATATATATATATATATATATATAATGTAATACTTGCACACACTTTTCTTCGTATTACTTTTAAAAAATCGCTGTCCCCTACCTTATCTCGAAAAGTACTGATCAAAAAATTTCGAAAAAATTCTGGAAAATTCTCCATGGGGTATAGAATGAACAAAAATTATCACGAGTGCATTACCTTTAATAATTTATTTGGTATATATAAAAAAAAAAAAAATTTCAAGGTCACCAGTTTTCAGTAAAGATTGGAAACAAACTTTGGGGTGTGTTTTGTGAAGTCGCTGATCATTTTATACCACCCTAACAAAAATTTTTATTTTAAAACAATCAACGTACGGAACACTAATTGTGCAAGTTCAACTTGCACTTGACCGGTTTTATTTATTAATAGTGTTACATACCTAAACCTAGTAGTTTTTCTAATATTTCGATTTTTTAAAAAAAATACTAGTTTCCAGTTTGGTAAAAAACTGCCAGTAGTGCCATTGTTTCTGAAGGTGGAATACTCATAATACTCGTGTTCAAAATAAATTTATACATTCCGACTATTTTAAATTGCAAAATCTCAATTTTTTTTAAATGGCACACCCTGTATATTATTATGTTTTTTAAATAGACTTAACAAAACCCTCCAACTTTTATTAAGTATGTCATATACCTATTTCGAATAGGTTTCGATTTATTTTGAATTTTTCAATTTTTGACCCTTATTTTTAATACACTTACGCTATTGTGAAACCAAACAAATAGGTAATAATAATTTTAAGATAGTTTAACTTACTTAATGATTAATTCTTATGACGTATTAAATGTTCAAAAATATGCCCGTCTACTTGAATACACATGTCTAGTCATTTTATTATATTTTCCTTCAGTTTCCTTAGCATAAAGGGCGTTATTGTCCTGCACGCATTCCGTATCCTATTTTCCGTATCTACTGGTGTTGTAGGGGGATTCACATAAACACGATCTTTAATGTAGCCCCGCAAAAAGAAGTCTAAAGGTGTTAAGTCACATGATCGAGGGGACCACTGAATGCATCCATTCCTACCGATCCATTTTTGTGGGTAACGATCGTTCAAAAATTCCCGAACTTCCCGGTGGTAATGAGCAGGAGCTCCGTCTTGTTGAATCCACATTTGTTCCCTTTCAAAGTTATCAACTTCTTCAACATGCTGGGTAATTAGTTTTGCAATAAATTTAGATGTCTAAACCCGTTTAACGGTTCGCGGAAAAAATATGAACCAATAATTCGAAAATTTAATATTCCATGCCATACATTAAGCGACCAATGGTTTTGATTTCGAACTCCCCGGGCCCAAACTGGATTAACTGTTGAATAATAATGCATGTTATGGCTGTTAACTGTTCCATTACTGCGAAAAGTAGCTTCATCAGAAAACATTATTTTGGATAAAAAATTTGGATCGGCTTCTGTTGCTCCATTCATGGTGGTACAAAAGTTTACTCGTCGTTCAAAATCATTGTCTTAAAGTGCTTGGTGTAGTTTCATATCAAAGGAATGATACTTGTATTTTCTCGTGGTGCGATTAGCCGTAGATTGAGATGTGTTAGATAAGTTAGCTAGTTGACGGCTGCTGACCTGGGGATTATCTTCAACATGAAGTAAAATCTCCATTTCTTGTTCCTCATTGGTAGCATTCTGGTATACTACTTTTCGTTTCCTATACTCAACGTTACCACTACCATCAAACCGTTCCATTAAGCACTGAAAAGATTTTCTAGATGGGATATGTCTATTAGGGTATTTCGCTCCATAAAGCCTTACTGCCAAAAGACAATTTTTTCCCGCCTCGCCTAGTATATAAACCATATCAATTAATTCATTTTTAGGAAAATCCATAATTATTACCTTTATACGTCACTTACTACAACAAATTAAACTATTTTTACTTGCTTAATAGACATGTGAAAATTTGACAATGCCTACATTTTTGTTTTGTCTTGGCACTATATTAAAAAAACAAGGGTAAAAATTGACAAAAAATAATCAAAATAATTCGAAAAAGCTATTAGAAATAGGTATATGACATATTTAAAATAATTAAAATTTACTAAAAATTGGAGTCGTTGGAGTGTTTTGTAAAATCTATCAGAAAAAATAATAATATACAGGGTGTGGCCAGAATGCCGTTTAAAAAAAACTGCTGAGATTTATCAATTTAAAATAGTAGAAAATTTTACATTTCTACAGAACGCTCGTACCAGTTATGAGTATTCCACCTTCAGAAACAATGGCGCTACTGGCAATTTTTTACAAAACTGAAAACTAGTATTTTTTTTTTAGAAAATTGAAATATTAGAAAAACTAATAGGTTTAGGTATATAACATTGTTAATAAAAAATGTTATAAAATTTTACGTAGAATTTAAAAATAAATTAGAAAATAGGATGTTCTATTTAAAAAAAACATATGTTATATCGGCCACACTTTTTCGAAGTACCCTGTATATTCAAAAATAATTTTAAACTGTGCACCTTAACATTCCCTAAAACTATTGTATTTAACATTTCTTCGTCATTCCCGAAACAAATGAGATAATGAACTTTTCTCTATCGCTGACTCACCCTGTACAAGCTTCTTACTAAAATTGTCACCAAACCGTCTAACAAATAAGTTCGTTGACTACCAACCAGTCCAATAGACTGGCTTTCGCAAGGAATTTAGAATAACAGATCATATCCAGATTCTTTTAATAGAAAAACGACCGAATATAATATTAAGATGCACCTAGGTTTCATTGATTATCAGGAGACTTTCGACTCCCTGGAACACTGGGCAGTTATGCAGTCTTTGGTTTATGCCAGAATAAACTCAAGATATACCGAACTCCTAAAATTCATATATGAAAATGCGACATTAACGGTTAAATTATATGAAGATCGAAAGACAGAACGTATTAAGAACAAGAAAGGTGTTAGGCAGGGCGACACAATTTCACCATAATTGTTTACCCTAGCCTTGGAGGATGTATTTAAAAGTTTTGAGTGCGAAGAGAAGGAAATTAAAATCGATGGCATATATTTAAATCACTTCCCATTCGCAGATGATGTACTGATTAGCGAAGATCTAGAACTCAAAATCATGATAGAACAACTTAATGAAGCTTCACAGAAACTTTAACTCGAAATGCACATCAAGAAAACAAAACTTCTAAGCCCACAAAACACAAAAATTAAGATCAGCACGGAAGAGATCGTGAGAGTGGAATAGTATATATACTTGGGATATAAGATTAGGTTAGATAAGGACACTCAAATAGCGAAAATACCAACTACTCGGTACATATCACCACTACACCAAACACTTTATTTTTGCCCTCGACGCGCGTTTCGCTAACCATGTTAGCTTCATCAGGAGCAATTATTGACTAAATCTACCCTATTTATACTTAGCCTAACCCTTGAATTACTCAATCGGAACTAATGACATAGGCAAGGCCATCAGTTTCGGTCAAGTAACCAGTAGAGGGGACTATAAGGAATAGGCCCTCTGTCTTTATTTAAACTACTTTTACATTTTATGATTTCCATACTTTCGTATGCGTTCAACACTCTCTTATCAGATAAATTTTTTATTAATCTTAGATTATCTAATGTTACAGTATGATCAGCTTCAAGAGCATGTTCGGCAATGCTAGACTTTTTTGTTCTATTGTATTTTAAGTGTGCTAAGTGTTCTTTAAATCTTGTTTTAATTGACCTTTTAGTTTGTCCAACATACTTTTTGTCGCAATCATTACACCTAATTTCATAAATTCCACTTTTCTCACAATTAGGAATCTTATCTTTGGGATTTCCTAAGATATTCCTCAGATTGTCTGATGACTTATAGACTAAGGTGAGGCCTACCTTATTAAATACCTTATTGAGTCCCTTGCTATATTTCGGATTATATGGTATGGAGACATACTTGGTGTTTTTTCTTCGCGTGTAAAAAAGGTGGAATTCTGAATATCAAACCTAAACTTATGTCTATTTATTAGCTTATTTACTAAGTCATCGTCATAACCATTAACTCTAGTTATATTTCTAATACGATTCCTTTCTTTATTAAAGTTTACTCCATTGAGAGGGAAAGTGACCAAACGATGACCTAAAAAATGTAATGAGGCTAATTTATGTTGTTTGCTATGAAATGAATCATTAGGAATATATCTATCTGTTACTGTGTCCTTCCTATAGATATCAAATTCTAATCTATTATTATTTTTAATAATAAAAATATCTAGAAAAGGCAATTGTCCTTTGTTCTCAACTTCCTAAGTGAATTTAATGGAATCATACCGGCTATTTAATTTAGAAACAAAATCATCAATATTTGCTTTCTTTGTATCAAAAATCGCGAAAATATCATCCACATACCTATACAATACCCTTGGGAAATATTCGAATTCTTGACTGGCTTCGATTTCAAACTTACTCATGAATAAATTGGCTATGCAAGGTGATAAGAAATTACCCATAGCTGTTCCTTCTTTCTGTACGTAAAATTGATTGTTATATTGGAAATAATTTTATTCCATTTCTAGATATTTTAATTATTAAAAATAATAATAGATTAGAATTTGATAATCTATAGGAAGGACACAGTAACAGATAGATATATTCCTAATGATTCCTTTCATTGCCAACAACATAAATTAGCCTCATTACATTTTTTTAGTTCATCGTTTGGTCACTTTCCCTCTGAATAGAGTAAACTTCAATAAGGAAAGGAATCGTATTAGAAATATAACTAGAGTTAATGGTTATGACGATGACTTAGTAAATAAGCTAATAAATAGAAATAAGTTTAGGTTTAATATTCAGAATTCCCCCTTTTTTACACGCGAAGAAAATAACACCAAGTATGTCTCCATACCATATAATCCGAAATATAGCAAGGGACTCAATAAGATATTTAATAAGGTAGGCCTCACCTTAGTCTATAAGTCATCAGACAATCTGAGGAATATCTTAGGAAATCCCAAAGATAAGATTCCTAATTGTGAGAAAAGTGGAATTTATGAAATTAGTTGTAATGATTGTGACAAAAAGTATGTTGGGCAAACTAAAAGGTCAATTAAAACAAGATTTAAAAAACACTTAGCACATTTAAAATACAATAGAACAGAAAGATCTAGCATTGCCGAACATGCTTTTGAAGCTGATCATACTGTAACATTAGATAATCTAAGATTAATAAAAACTGTATCTGATAGGAGATTGTTGAACGCATACGAAAGTATGGAAATCATAAAATGTAAAAGTAGTTTAAATAAAGACAGAGGGCCTATTCCTTATAGTCCCCTCTACTGGTTACTTGACCGAAACTGATGGCCTTGCCTATGTCATTAATTCCGCTTGAGTAATTCAAGGGTTAGGTTAAGTATAAATAGGGTAGATTTAGTCAATCATCGCTCCTGATGAAGCTAACATGGTTAGCGAAACGCGCGTCGAGTGCAAAAATAAAGTGTTTGGTGTAGTGGTGATATATACTGAGTAGTATCATTGTGCCAAAGATTCCACATTCCCAACTTAGAAAATACCAAAGCAAATTGATTTCAGCTGGACTGCATTTCAAAACCTGGGGTTCATTCTAAAAACAGATATATCCCCATAACCTTAAAAAGAAAAGTGTACGAGAACTGCATATTTCCAGTAAGTACGTATAGACAGATGTTAGGTGTTCGTTTACAAGAACACATTAAAAACGAGGATATCAAACGAACAACAAAAATTATAGATATTAGTGGAAATAGTGGCAAAATTAAAGTGGCAGTGGGGGGTGGCACGTGGCTGTAAGAAACTTGAAGAGGCTATCCCCTGCAGAAGATGAATATAATAATATTCATAAACATCGAAATAAATATTAAGAAATCTTCGAATTAAAGGCAGGAAAATATCTCCCTATATTGTGTAATTTTTTTGGTAGGTTTCGATACACTTTTCATAAATGGCGATAAATTGCCATCTACCTATAGAGTCGGAAAGTACCGAGCTAGCAAAACTTTGGTTAATTATGTTATTCCTGTAAGTACATTAAATTATTGATGCATCCACTGAATCTATTCCAATGTTTGTTTCTTATAAGCTTGCGCGTAGCTAGGGGGGGGGGGCAGAGGTGGGCACAGCCCCTCCAGAAAGTCTAATGCCATCCCAAGAAAAAAACGATCTATTATTGTAATGAAATTAAAAATTACATTCCAATTACATTCAGAAATTCATTAGATGGGTCATGTTGAGATTGGTGATGCCGGTGGGGATCAAGCCTACTACGTCAGGGCATGAGCCATTGTGCTTTTACTGTACACAACTCTGCTGTCAGCTACTTACTGATCTACTCGTCGCCATTACCCCTCAGCCATGTCTCGTATATGAGTGTACAACGAACATGTTTAATTGTTTTTTAATGAAGTTTTAAGTCATTGTTTTCGAAATGGTAAAAGTTCTTAAATTTAATAAATTATTTATGATTACAATATAATAAAAATGGAAAAGAAAAACAATTTTGTGTCTAATTTTTTTTATTCTCGAAACTTTTTCTTGAGAATCATGACAGGTAATAAATCAAATGAAACTTTATTACCGTTTGTCTTCTTTTATTCTTGAACAAATAAACATAAAAATAAGGATTGAAGTCAAGTTGAGGCATTATTGTTACCCGGCTACAGTAGTTACTAAATAAGTTATTTCTGGAATATTCAGAATACAGAAAGGTATCCAAAAACAGTATTTTGAAAACTTTTTTTTTCTCTCCTTATACTCCAATATCGGGCCTATAAATTTTTACTAATTCAACAGGTTTATGCTTTTTAAAAGTGAGTGATACCATACAAGCTAGAGAACTGATCTTTTTACTGGTTTATTGCTTTAATTGTACTACCAAAGAGACTGTTCAATACGGTGAACAGTGTATTTGTCAAAATTTGGTAGCACAATTGAAATATTATATTATTTTCTCTCTTACTGAGTGTAAATTATAGTAATTGTGATTTTTATTCACGGTTTAGTACCGTTTAGCAAATAGGATATTGGTCCTTGAAGTCTAACTCAATATAGATGATCTAGAGATTGCTTATGTTAAGTTTTTCTCCACTCTTTACCCTTTAATACCCATCTAGTGGAGATTTTAATTTGAATATTCGAAGATTAGAAATAGTCAAACGTTAATATTCCCACATTTTACTGGCATTGTGAAATTTTGAAACTCTCCTGTTTTCTATGATAAAATAAGATTATTTTAAAGGTAATACATTTTAAATTTATTGTATTTATAAAATTACAAACTCATTAATTTCATAGTTTCTAAAATTGTTTTTTGTAATAAAATGTCAGTCCATATCCTCCTAAATTGTATTTTGTATTTGAAACAAAATTCGTTACTTATTTTTAAAAATTGTGTCAGCTTCTGTATAACATATTTGAACGCCGACCAATTCTCTCTACGGGGCATAACGTATCAATAAGCTAATACCAGTTTTTTGTAAGCTTTTTAACCTATTTCACAGAAACGAAATATTTCCTTTCCATTGAAGATGCATTCGAGCCCAGCAAGCACCCAAGAAAGGTAAAAAGAACATCCCAACACATCCCAAACAACAGTAGACCAATAAAAGAAGCATCGGGGAGCGACGTAATGGTAGAGGACGTGGCGAGAAATGGCAACTCGATCAAAATAATGAAAACCGGGCAATGGAAAATGAACCTGCCAAAAGTATTGTGCCGGCGAATAAGCCGACACCCACCAAGGTGGGAAAATCAAAGCGACGCATGAGTTGCACCACAGGAATCAACGAACACACCATGCGTTGCTATAATAAAATCTCAAGACCTGACAAAGAAAAGAACTTGCAAATGAAACATTCAATACTTTTTCTAATAGCGAAGATTATGAAAAAGGTAAGTATCTGGAAGGATTTGATTATATTAGTAAACATCAGTATGGTTCTCGTAAGCAGAG
>CM032446.1:263421786-263545839 GCA_019049505.1 Pachyrhynchus sulphureomaculatus | reverse complement strand
AATTGCAGGAAGAACACTTTGGGATAGAGAAACAAATGACTACATACGGCACATATGTGAAGTAGAGGACATTAACACGTGGATAAGAAACAGAAAACAAGAATGAAACTCAATACATAAATAGAATGTCCGAACGACGATTAGTGAAATAAAAAAATAGCCTCGAGATAAATTGACCGGTGAGCCGAAGGGGGATTGGACGACGAGAAGTGTGTGAAGAGGAGGAGGAGCGGGAGAAGAAGAAGGAGGAGAAGAAGAAAAAAAGAAGAATAGATGAAGAAGAATATTCTTTGGTGTTCTCTTGTATACATATTCTTTGATATGGTCCTATTAGAAGAAATCAAGAGGTTTAGGTCTGTTGACCTTGGCGGTCATTTGGTACCAATCTTAATAATTTTTTTGGAATTTTCGATGCAACGAGCTTCTGGCTAATATTTACCTTCTCTTGATCGTTAACGTATTAAGGGGTCGGGGTTGGACACTTGAACGCACATCACATCATCATGCCGAGGTCGGGGTTTTGTTTTATTGAAACTCGTAAGATTTGAGCAATGGCAAAGACAACATCTAAACGGATTTCTTCCAGAAAACCCCTTTTATTATTACCTAAAATGACTTTAAATTACAATAAGCTAAGGTAAATTATTACAGAGAACATACGTAACATTACGTACATTTTTTTTAAGCTATTACAGTAGGATTTCCGGCTACGTCTTAGTAATATGATTTATTTTTTCTCTCAGAACAGCGCCCACCTGCCTACATTTAATGTAGACCCTTTTTAAACCCAGAGTAACATCTGGACCGTCAGGTTGGTGTTTCTCTTATATATGACAGATGATCGCCATCGTGCGGAGTACATTTCACTGTTAGGCTCCAACGTTACATTAACTGAAATATTAATATTTCAATTTTTAACTTACATTATTTTAAAAATGAAAGTTGATGCAATACATGGTATCAGCAAGGGGTGGAAATGTTCAGCATAAAGAGCACCATGTTAAAAAATATGTGGTTATTACACTTGATCGCATTGTTAAGCTTAGTTAGGAGCAGTGCCGAGATGCACTTCAATTTGTTTCCAAACTTAATAAAATACAAGCCTGTTTATTTAGATCAAGAACTCAGTACTATGTGGCCGATCACTGCAAAATTTAAAATTTGGTTTAAGTCCTTACCAAGTTTCTATAATCTCTACAGAAATTACTCAAATTAATTAAGGTCAATACTTACATAATTGTATTTTAAATCTGGATGCATGTAGTCGACACCTGAAATAAACAATAATAAAAATATGTTAACAAAGAATATAGATAATTTGGTTATTAGAACTCCTAATTTTGGATCTTTTTCTTTATCAATTACAGCAGTTGGTGTACAAAAAAAAAATAAATTCTCTATTTCTTTTAAATGAGACACGTGTTTTCTTAAGTATTTTTTTTTATGCTGAATCAAAAAAAAAAATCATAAAAATATATATCCACGTGAAATGTTATTCGAAAAACACACTTAATGTTGCCAGGAAAACTATTAAATTGAAAATTAACCGGTCAAGTGCAAGTGAACTTGCACAATTAGTGTTTCGTTCGTTGATTGCTTTTTAAAAATAAAATTTTTGTCATCTATAATATATATAAAATGCAACGTCTCTCTGTCTGTATGTCTGTTCTGTATGTCTGTCCGTTAGTGACTTATCACTGGAGAACCACTTATCCGATATACGTACTTTTTTTTTTAAAACATACTTATGTTCTCTGGCCAGGTTATAGGCTATATTTTATTACGATAGGTAGCATAAGGAATGAGCAGTGACAATAATAGTGAGTGAAGTCGGAAAAAAGTTTGCTGCTAGCGCGTTCCCTTGCAATATACAGCCTAAACCATTAAATTATGGAACAATATTATATAGCAGAGAATATCTTTAATCTATAATATATATAAAATGCAATGTCTCTCTGTATGTCTGTCTGTCCATTAGTACGTTTATCACGCGAGAACCACTTATCCAATTTATGTGTCTTTTTTAAATTCATACATATTCTTTAGCCAGGTTATATAATAATAATAATAATCTATATCTATAATATATATAAATGCAGCGTCTCTCTGTCTGTCTGTCTGTCCGTTAGTGCGCTTATCATTGGAGAATCACTTATCTGATTTACGTGCTTTTTTTAAAACATTCGTATGTTCTCTGGCCAGGTTATCTATATATAATATATATAAAATGCAACGTCTCTCTGTCTGTCTGTCCGTTAGTGCGTTAAGTACTTTTTTTTAAAACATACATATGTTCTCTAGCCAGGTTATAGGATATATTTTATTGCGTTAGGTAACATAAAGAATAAGCAGTGACGATAATAGTGAATCAAGTCGGAAGAGTGTCTCTGTCTGTCTGTCCGTTAGTGCGCTTATCACTTGAGAACCCCCTTATTCGATTTACGTGTTTTATAAATTTATACATATGATATGTTTATATAATTCGATATAAGCCTAGATAATGGGAGATAAGGTGAGATAATGGAGATAAGTATAAATAATGGGAGATAAGTCTAGGTAATGTAACTTATGTGTGAGATAATGGGAGATAAGGAGAAATAATGGAAGTGAGCAGAGATAAGCCTAGATAATGGATATTATGTAGAGATAATGGGAGATAAGGAGAAATAATGAGAGATAAGCAGAGATAAGTCTAAGTAATGGGAGTTATGGTGAGATAATGGGAGATAAGGAGAAATAATGGGAGATAAGGAAAAATATTGCGAGATAAGTCGAGATAAGCCTAGATAATGGGAGACAAGGTGAGATAATTGGGGATAAGTATAAATAATGGGAGATAAGGAGAAATAATGGGAAATAAGCAGAGATAAGTCTAGGTAATGGGAGTTATGGTGAGATAATGGAAGATAAGGAGAAATAATGGGAGATAAGGAAAAAAATGGAGATAAGTGGAGGATAAAATGATCATGACTTCACAAAAAACACACCCTAAATGAGTTTTCAACACAAGTTTGTTTCCAATCTTTACTGAAAACTGATGACCTTATAATGTTTGTTTTTAGTATTCCGTACGGAACACTTATAAGATCACTTCGGTGTCTGTCTGTCTGTCTGTCACATCCGATTTTCTCCGAAACTATTTGTCATAGAAAGTTGAAATTTGATAATAATAATATAGGAATTGATAGCCTCATCAGAGCCATGTAGTTTTGAAAGTTAAATTTTGACTTAAAGGGTTAGTTTTGGGGAGTGAAATCGGATGTGAAAAAAAATTTTTTTTACTAGGTCATCGAGTGTGGTGTCGAATAAAAGGTTGTGAAAACACGAGTAAAAAGTATGTATATAATAATAAAAATAAAACTTTTCTTTGTATTATTTTCAAAAAATCGCTGTCCCGCGCCTTATCTCTGGGGTAGATTGAACGAAATTATCACGAGTGCATTACCTTTAATAACTTATCTGGTATTTAAAAAAAAAAAAAAAAAAAATTCAAGGTCATCAGATTTCAGTAAAAAATATATATATAATGTAATACTTGCTCGCACTTTTCTTTGTATTATTTTTTTAAAAAATCGCGAAAAATCGCTGTCCACTCGCCTTATCTTGAAAAGTACTTATCAGAAAAATTTTGAAAAAATTCTGGAATATTCTCCACGGGGTGTAGATTGAACGAAAATTATCACGAGCACATTACCTGTAATAATTTATCTGGTATATAAAAAAAAAAACAGAAATTTCAAGGTCATCAATTTTCAGTAAAGATTGGAAATAAACTTTGTTGAAAACTCATTTGGGATGTGTTTTGTGAAGTCACTGATCATTTTATACCACCGTAACATAAATTTTGACTTAAGGGGTTCGTTTTGAGAGGTGAAATCGGAAGTGAAAAAAAAATTTTTTACTAGGTCATCGAGTGTGGTGTCAAATGAAAGCTTGTGAAAACACGAGTAAAAAATTTTATTTAAGGTAATCCTTGCGCCCACTTTTCTTCGTATTACTTTTAAAAATCGCGAAAAATCGCTGTCCCTACCTTATCTCGAAAAGTACTGATCAAAAAAATTTTGAAAATATTCTGGATTATTCTCCACGGGGTGTAGATTGAACGAAAATTATCACGAGTGCATTACCTTTAATAATTTATTTGGTATATAAAAAAAACAAAATTTCAAGGTCACCAGTTTTTAGTAAAGATTGGAAATAAACTTTGTTTAAAACTCATTTGGGGTGTGTTTTGTGAAGTCACTGATGATCAACGTACGGAACACTAATTGTGCCAGTTCAACTTGCACTTGACCGGTTTTTATTTATGGGGTCATTTTAAAACCAAAGTTTACCGCAGTCGACCTGAAACTGCAGAAGATTTACAACAAAGAATTCAATATGAAGTAGCACAAATCACCCCAGATTCACTGCAAAACTCTGTTCAGGCTATTTATGACTGACTGAGTCATTGCCTCGCTGTTAACGGTAGACATTTTGAGCAATTGTTACCTTAAAGATAAATCTAGAGTATTTAATAGTTTTTTTGTCTTTTTTAAATTTATATTTCAAATGACAATAATTCCAAAACAGTTCAATTTAGACATATGGTATGGTAGACAAATAATATCTAGAATTTTTAATAGGACTCAAAAATAAAATGATATACAGGGCTTTCCATTTAAAAGAAAATCGAGATGGCGTATTTTCACCCTATAATTTTTATTTAAACATTTTTTTTGAAACATTGATTAATAAATGTTATGGAATCATTATTCCATACATATGGGACACCTTATATTTGCGTTTGTTTTCTGTTTGTATATTTTTCTTATTTTGTGGATGTGACTGCTCCTTCTTTGTAGCCATTTATGGATCTACCCCGATAAATCTCAATCTCATTGCTAAGCGAAATATGACAGTAATCTGATGATCATCACTTACAAGGATAGTAAAACAATTTCGGGTTCGTTTCCTTTATGCCACGGAAATTATTAAATCTCCCGTTTTACCTCAATTTCAAATTTTCCAAAGCCACACTGAATGAACATATAACTAAAAATAAACACGCCAAACCGAATAACGCAATGTCGGTATATTTACCAAAAATTTAAATGATAATCTCGAAAGTTCCTGTTAAATTCTCTGGAGATATTCCAGAAATTTGCTGTGGGCTGGAATCGTTAATCCTTTAATTATCTCAAACAGCAAAATAAACCTCTATTATTTATACGAAAGTTCTAAAATCCACTTTCAATATTTATTCATTTAAAACTGAAGAAACATGGAGAAATGAGGTACAAAGATCAACGTTATGACAAATTGAGAGTCAGTAAAGTGATTTGCGCAGTATTCTTTTCGTAAACAAGGAGTTTTAAATATAAATGATGAATCTGATTCTCTGACACTGAGAAAAAAACTTAATACAAGTATTAAGGAATTTACTGGAAATAATTTTTATAATGTAAGGGACGCAGAGTCCTGATTTCAAGACAAATTTAATTTTTTAGCAATTTATTAAGCAACCGGCAATTTTTAAAAATATATTTAATGTAAAATAATTTTATATTACAATTTTTATTCCACTCCATACATCCGTCCTTTCTAAGCTTCCTAGTGATCCATTCCAGCTTCCTTAGATCCATTTCTAAAAACTATTCCATAGATTCTACCAATTTTTTTTTGTTTAAATCACTGTATTTTTTCATTTAACTCTGATCCCATCAAAAAATTTCAATTTTTAAGCGAGTGATAACCTAGGAAACATGATTGTAAAACGGATGTGAAAATATGTGTTTTTTTGGCTCCTTTTCTACAAGTCTACTGCTCCGATTTTCTACTTCTTTTTTCTAGTTATTTCTCGATTTCTTTTTTTCTTCCGATAATTTTTCTCGGGATTTTTTGACCTATGGGAAAATCTGTGCTAAGTCATTGAGTCTGACTTTGTCGAAGGCTTTAGTTAAGTCTATGAAGCAGACATACGCTGGTGTATTATACTCTATTGTGTTTTCTTTAATTTGCTTCATGATGGATACCGCGTCTATGGTAGGTCTATCTTTCCAGAACCCCTGTTGTTATTCTTTATTTTTTATCTGTGATTACAGTTTCTCCTTCAGTAGACCTGTTTATAATTCCATTGTTGTGATTAGAAGAGTTATTCCTCCTAAAGAAAAATGGAGAGGAGAATGCTAAATATTAGACCCAAAGATCGTATTTTGTCGATTGCAAACGAGATTGCAAACGAGAGGCACTAGAAATAAAGCAGAGTGTAGTGTTAGATTAAGACAATAAGTAAAAAATTTGGATATTTATGAGCTTGCTTATATTAATGACTAATATACAACTGGATCGGAGTTGAGTTTCGGATCGTGATGTGTGTACACGTGAATCGAACCCCGGTAATAGTCAAACTCGTTCAACGAGCATTATTACGGTAGTGTTTCGATCTATTTAATTTTGTCGATTGCAAACGAGAGGGACTAGAAATAAAGCAGAGTGTAATATTAGATTAAAACATTAAGTAAAAAATTTGGAGATTTATGAGAATAATTTTGTGAAATTGTATGAAGCTAACGAAACGATAAGTGACGTCCTTGATCATTTTACTGTTTACAGTGATAAGAAATATAAACAATTTTTTTCTTTTTCTTCCGTGTTTGAAAATGAAATATACGAGGAACACACGTAAAGTTCTTATAACAGAAAGAACAATGGATAGCGATGATTATACCTCAGGAGTCTCGAAAAGAGGAAGTGTCGAAGAAAAACAAGAGCCAATGGGGTTATTCAAGAAGATTAAAAAGCTGATAAGAACACCACAGAAAGAGAAAAACGAAAGAGTAGATAAGATAGACAATTTGATTAAATGATCAGAGAGCTAATGTCAGATATAAAATATATGAAACAAGATCAGAAGAGATACCAATAAGAGTTAAAGGAACTAAGAAAGGAAAATGAAGTATTGAAAGAGGAAAATAAGATAATTAGAGAAAACATCAGAAGTATGGATTTGAAGATGAGTAGACTGGAAAAAGACAACGTAAGGAATAATATTGTAATATCGGGAATGAGATTTGAAGCGAATAGCCAACAGATCTGAAAATGGATGTAGAACATTTTATGGAGAGGAGTATGGACACAAAAGTACAGATTAAAGATGTGATAAAAATAGGAGCGATTCTATACAAGATAGAACTTGGAAACACGGTAGATAAGGAAGCTGTAATGAAAAATAAAAACAAACTGAGAAACTTAAGAGAGAGAGTTTATATAAACAACGATTTAACAAAAGATGAACGGGAAATTCAAAAGAAATTGAAGCATATAGCAGAGAACGAGAGAATGAATGGAAAAAGGGTGAAAATAGGATACGAAAAGATCGTATCGAAGGAAGGGAATATAAATGGGACATTGAGGAAGAAAAACTGAAACAACAAACAAAGATTACTATGACCATCAAGTCAAAAAAAAAGAGAGAGATAGGTAGGTTGACGACGACCCTGGCATAAAGAATACGAAAGAGAGGACTAGTAAAAGGAATATAAATAAGAAGATATTCTAAGAAATAGATAGGAAGAAAGAAATGGGAAATTATTATCGAGTTTTTAGATTGAGAACACGGAATAATAGGGATATAAATGGAAAAGAGGATGAACTGACAGAAAGAACAACAAATGCACTATGTAGGAATCACTGAAACAGAAAGGAAAGGAAATGGATGCAAAAAATTAGAAGGAAAAGCATACAAAAATCAACATAGAGACATAATACCGGAACAAGATACAGAACTCATACAAACAGAAGAAACTAATACAGAAGAAACAAAAGAGGAAATTGACAATTTAAACAGGATGGAAGGATATAGAAGGAAATATGGAAAATATAGTTATAGAATAACTCAACCCCACGGGCCTTACAATCCTCAAGGGGTAGAAAGGCATAAGGACGAAGTAAGTAAGTAAGTAAGATCGTATTCCTAACATCGAGATACGAAGAAGCTCAAAAGTGACAGATGTAATACAACGAATATGTTTATTAATTGGGTGGGGCATATCGTAAGGATGAATGATAACAGATGGACACGCTGTATGGTTAAATGGAGGCCTGGAGAACATGAAAGATGCAGAGGTAGATCACAGACATGTGATGGACGGACGACAGAATAAAATTAGCAGGGCACGATTGGATGCAAAAAGCAAACAATAGCGCTCATTGGAGATAACTTGGGGAGGCTTACATCCGACCATGGACAGAATAAGCTAATGTTGATAATGAAGATTGCTCTGTAGTTTCCTGTAAACTTTTTTTTATAACATAATAAATCAAAATAATTTAGAGACGTGAAAAGATATGAGTTACAAGTATAAACTGCATCGCATCTGGAAACCGATTATTAATCGAGGTCATGATTCGGTGAATACCAATAAAGTATACAGGTTTGAATTGTTCTGCATTCTAATCTCAAAAAATAGAGATCCCTGAATATTTTTCGTGCAATCGTAGGCGAAATATAGAAAAGTTGCTCAAAATTGTCACGGTAAAACCCAGGAACCACACTTTCTCTACTTTTATAGCAATCCTTTCCTGAATATTGAGGTAAAAAGCGTAAAAATTGGATTTAAAAATTAAATTGACTTCGGAAAAACATTTTACCATCTGGTGCAAATAGAAGCCTGCGAAAGACGGGAAATAATGGAAAAAGTAATATTGGAATGTCGTAAGGTGATTTGCAACGATTTGAGTTTTGTCAATTGAATATCGTGGAGTCTGTTACAATTGTAATTTACGTATCCAGACAGGACTAATTTAAATTTTTGCGTTAATGGGTAAGTAAATCTCTGGAAAAAGGGAGTTAAAAGAGAATGACAAAATAATACATTATGTGATAACTAGGTCGAAGTAAGTACTGTTTTCTACATTTATGGAGCGGCTTTTTGAAACGTTTTTTTTTTTGAAAATCTTTACATTGATTTTATTAGGTCACGTAACTTTTCATTGAGTTCTGTAGAGAAGTAATAATAAGTCCCCAACGTAAAAAGCTTTGTTTATCATTTTTTGGAGTCCTCTTAATATTTCTATATTATAAGGCAAGGAGCTCTCTGTACTCTGAACTGAAACTTTTATTTTCCTCTTTTTATTTTTCAGAAAATTAAAACAGGGAAAGGAGAAATGTAATTAAAAATAAAAGCTTTTATTTATTATTTATTTAAGCTTATGATGTCTCAAATATTTGGAGGGCAAATGAATTAATAAAATGAGCTAAAAATTTAGAAAGCGATGATCCGTATGTTTTTTACTTTTATTTGATTTCCTTCTATTGTTATTTGTTTAATGAAGCAGTAAAATTATATATTGGATACCGCGTGCTTACCTTGTCACATACGCGTTTTGGGTTTTAGGACATATTAATCTGTATTAAGTTGCGCAACACCAACAGTAGTACTGATTGATTGAAGTGTTTTTTCTTATTAGTTGCCTTGTGTGTGTTTTTTATTTCATATATAATAAAAGACTGTTTTTAGTCAATTTCCACTGGATTATTTAAATTGCGATGACGCGTTTCACTGTCGATGCAGCTTCTTCACTTGACAGTGTAAAATGTAGATCTGAAGAAGCTGCATCGACAGCGAAACGCGTCATCGCAATTTAAATAAACCAGTGGAAATTGACTAAAAACAGTCTTTTATTATATATTTATAATGAATTTCCATCAAGTAGAAGCTACAACCATCCAAAATTTTTTATTTTATTCAACAAGGTTGGGTAATAAATATATTGCGCGGAAAATCCGGAAAATATAAGGTTGTAATTTATTCTGATTATTTTGTTAGGAATAATAGGTTATACTGAAAAAATGAATATGTGTTTCGGTTTTAAATATTATTATTTTTTTCTCTTTTATGTGGATGTCGAGCAGACAGCTTTTACGAGTATATAAAAATAATTTATATTAAATAAACAGGAAGTTTATGGGGTTGAAATTTCTCAAATGTATTTGTCCACTTTGGAGGACGATGATAATTAATTTTCGCAGATGGGTTCATGAAGATTCTTTACCTCCCAAAAAGGTGAAAACTCAATTATTTTCTGGAAAATTGACACTGACGTTTTTTTAACACTGTTTAAGGAATTTTGCTTCTTCAATTTATGGAAAAAGGGCTAACATTTAATAAAGGGATTTACAGAAGAATTACCAATGAGCGGATACGAGAAATGATGGAAGTCACACATACAATTGTGGATGACATTAAAACTAAACAGCTTAAATGGTATGGTCACGTCCAAAGAAGGCCAGAGGAACGAATACCAAAACAGATTCTTAAGTGGAAACCGATTGGAAGAAGAAAAAGAAGGAGGCCTAAGAATAGTTGGAGAGAAGGGATAGATAGAGAAATCAGAGAAAGGGGAATAGAAGAAGAACTATGGGGAAATAGAGAAGAATAGAGACTGGGAATCGGCAGACGGCGAAGAACGTTCTTGTATAAAGTCTTCTGCCTCTCCTCGCCAACCCTTTATGTTCCATGATCCAAAATTCATAAGCTTTTTTCGCTTAGATCGTTTTCCTTTCTTTCCGTGCCTATTCCGAGGCTTGTCCATAGGATTTTTTTGCAGTTTATCCATCTTTTTGAAAGTTGCGGTGCAAATCCATACGTCTCAACCGCAAATGAATATTATATATATATATATATATATATATATATATATATATATATATACATATATACATATATACATATATATATATACATATATATATATATATATATATATTATATATATATATATATATTATATATATATATAATCTATAATATATATAAAATGCAAACGTCTCTCTGTCTGTCTGTCCGTTAGTGACCTTATCACTGGAGAACCACTTATCCGATTTACGTACTACTTTTTTTTTTTAAAACATACATATGTTCTCTGGCCAGGTTATAGGCTATATTTTATTACGATAGGTAGCATAAGGAATGAGCAGTGACGATAATAGTGAATGAAGTCGGAAAAAAGTTTATCGCTAGCGCGTTCCCTTGCAATACACAGTCTAAACCATTAAATATGGAACAATATTATGTAGTAGAGAATATCTAGAATCTATAATATATATAAAATGCAATGTCTCTCTGTCTGTCTGTCTGTCCACTGGTGCGTTTATCACGCGAGAACCACTTATCGATTTACGTCTTTTTTTAAATTCATACATATATTCTTTGGCCCGGTTATATAATAATAATAATAATCTATACCTATAATATAAACAAATTGCAACCTCTCTCTGTCTGTCTGTCTGTCCGTTAGTGCGTTTATCCCTCGAGAACCACTTATCCGATTTACGTGATTGTTTAAATTCGTACATATGTTCTCTGACCAGGTTTTAGATATATATTTTATTACATCTATAATATATATAAAATGCAACGTCTCTCTGTCTGTCTGTCTGTCTGTCCGTTAGTGCGCTTATCACTGGAGAACTACTTATCCGATTTACGTACTTTTTTTTTTAAAACATACATATGTTCTCTGGCCAGGTTATAGGCTATATTTTATTACGATAGGTAGCATAAGGAATGAGCAGTGACAATAATAGTGAATGAAGTCGGAAAAAAAAGTTTGCCGCTAGCGCGTTCCCTTGCCTAAACCATTAAATATGAAACAATATTATGTAGCAGAGAATATCTATAATCTATAATATATATAAAAAAAAAAAAATGCAATGTCTCTCTGTCTGTCCATTAGTGCGTTTATCACGCGAGAACCACTTATCCGATTTACCTGTCTTTTTTAAATTCATACATATATTCTTTGGCCAGGTTATATAATAATAATAATAATCTATATCTATAATATATATAAAATGCAACGTCTCTCTGCCTGTCTGTCTGTCCGTTAATGCGCTTATCCCTCGAGAACCACTTATCCGATTTAGGTGATTTTTTAAATTCATACATATGTTCTCTGACCAGGTTATAGATATATTTTATTACATCTATAATATATATAAAATGCAACATATCTCTGTCTGTCTGTCCGTTAATGTGCTTATCACTGGAGAACCACTTATCTGATTTAGGTATTTTTTTTTTTAAACATACATATGTTCTCTGGCCAGGTTATAGGCTATATTTTATTATTAGGACAGGTAGCATAAGGAATGAGGACTGACGATAATAAAGAATGAAGTCGGAAAAAAACGTTTGCCGCTAGCGCGTTCTCTTGCAATACACAACCTAAATCATTAAATATGGAACAATATTATGTAGCAGAGAATATCTATAATCTATAATATATATAAAATGCAAAGTCTCTCTGTCTGTCTGTCTGTCCATTAGTGCGTTTATCACGCGAGAACCACTTATCCGATGTACGTGTCTTTTTTTAAATTCATACATATATCATTTGGCCAGGTTATATAATAATAATAATGTATATCTATAATATATATAAAATGCAGCCTTTCTCTGTCTGTCTGTCTGTCTGTCTGTCCGTTAGTCCGCTTATCACTGGAGAAACACTTATCCGATTTACGTGTTTTTTTTTTAAACATACATATGTTCTCTGGCCAGGTTATCTATCTATAATATATATAAAATGCAACGTCTCTATGTCTGTCTGTCTGTCCGTTAGTGCGCTTATCACTTGAGAACCACTTATCCGATTTACGTGTTTTTATAAATTTATGCATATGTTCTATATAATTCGATATAAGCCTAGATAATGGGAGATAAGTATAAATAATAGGAGATAAGGAGAAATAATGGGAGATAAGTCTAGGTAATGGGAGTTATGGTGAGATAATGGGAGATAAAGTGAAATAATGGGAGATAAGGAGAAATATTGCGAGATAAGTCGAGATAAGCCTAGATAATGGGAGATAAGTTCAGATAATGGGAGATAAGGATATAAATAATGGGAGATAAGGAGAAGTAATGGGAGATAAGGAGAAGTAATGGGAAATGAGCAGAGATAAGCCTAGATAATGGAAATTATGTAGAGATAATGGGAGATAAGGAGAAATAATGGGAGATAAAGGGAAATAATGACATATATTTTTATACCGTAGGTAACATAAGGAATAAGCAGTGACGATAATAGTGTATCAAGTTTACGCGAGCGAAGCCGCGGGCACAGCTAGTATATATATATATTTGCAGCAAAATTTAAAAAAAATATGACAATAAAAAATATAAAAATACAATATACTTACGATAAGCGTAATTTACAGAAAAATAAACGGAATTATGAAACGTTTTTCCGCAGTTACAGTCAATAATTGGCGAGAAGAACGTGTAAAACACAATAAAATTACAAAATTTTTACTGCACAAAATACACAACAGAGACAGAAGACGTGTCTGGGCAAACTGATTTAAACGAACAATATCCGTTGTAAGGCAACATCTGTCGTTATTCCCTCCACTTTTCGTTATCTGCTACTTGCTTCTGCTACCCTTTTGGATCGTTTAAAAGATGTTTTCTAATGTTCATTTTTGTTATAATGGTGGTTTTACTATAAAAATTTCAAAGAAAATTAATTAAATTTGAGCATCCATTCTGCCATTTATCTTTGCCAATGGCCCTGTAGCAGACCGTCTAAGACAACCTCATACCATGATATTTCCACCGCCATGTTTGACAGTACACTTTGGGTCTTACCTTAGACCAACTGGTGTTCTTACATAACCGGTAAGAATCACTTCCAAAGAGACTGCACCTACTTTCGTCACTAAAGATTACTAGAGACCACTGATTTTGAGTCCAGCCTTTATGTTCCTTAGCAAATTTCAGTCTCTCTTTTGGCTTTTTAACAGCACGCCTATCATGAAGATTTTCAGATAACAGACGACGCCTAATAGACATGCCTGACACCAATGCACCCTAATATTTCTGCCTTAATTCTTATTAATATCAACAGCAGTTTTCTTGAGATCATTTTTCCCTTTTCTAATTATAATTTTGTTTGCTCTCTTACTTGTTTTTCGAGGTCTACCACTTTTAAATGCCGGAGCAACAGTGCCTCTTCTCGAGAACTTCTTAACAATTTTGCTGACTGCCCCTATCTTTAAACATGATTTTGCTATTTCAATTTGCTTTTTTCCACTTTGATACAGAGAAATAATTTTATATTTCAGATCTGAACTGTAATATTTGCACTTTGGCAAAAACCGCACTCTGAAATAATGCTATTAAATTATTTCGTATTAACAATAACGTACTCTTAAAGCAGAATGATAAAATTATTTCAATATTTTCGATAAGTACAAAACGCGTTTCTTAAAAACCTTATCTACCAGAAAAGGTAAACAAAGTTTTTTATACTCAATAATAAAATTCTGTAAAGAAATTGTCAACAAAACAAGACTAGTTTTTTTTATTCCTAAACGATAGTATTGTATATTTTTTGATTAAGAAAATGTTTCCATTCTTTTGTTCGCCGCTGAATATATATATATATATATATATATATATATATATATATATATATATATATATATATATATCTCTATATATATATATATATAATATATATATATATATATATATCTATATATATAATATATATATATATATATATATATATATAATTATATATATATCTATCTATATATATTTATATATATATATATATATATATATATCTATATATATATATATATATTATATATATATATATATATATATATATATATATATATATATTATATATATATATATATATATAAAGGGTGATTCATTTAGAGGTACTTTTAGTGATGGGGATTTAATTGCAGATTGCGCATGCGTCGTGTCAACTGAAGTGGCATTCCTGTTCACTAGTGTTTGACAATTCATAATGGAAAGACTTAGCCCGGCACAGCGTCTACAAATTGTTCAACTTTATTACGAAAATAGGCGTTCTACGAGGAATGTGTATCGGGCGCTTAGAGCAACTTATGGTCCACATAATCGGCCTACCGAACGGACAATTCGCTCTACCATCAATAAGTTTGAGACCAATTTTCATTATTGGATAATGCTCGAGCGAATAGACCACATCCAGCACCTAGTGAAGAAAATATAGGGGCGGTAGCAGAGAGTGTACGCGAAGACCGTGAAGTGTCGATTCGTCGCCGTTCTCAACAGCTTGGCCTGTCATATTCAACAACTTGGCGTATTTTACGTAAGGATCTTTCATTTAAAAGCATACAAAATTCAACTAGTGCAACAACTGAAGCCGACCGACCTTCCGAATCGTTTCCGTTTTAGTCGTTGGGCTCTTGACAAGCTTGCAGAAGATCCACTATTTTCGAGAAAAAAAAATTTTGTTCACCGATGAGGCCCATTTTTGGCTTAATGGGTTCGTGAATAAACAAAATGCCCGTCTTTGGGGTGATGAACAACCTGAAGAGGTTCGAGAGCTGCCATTAAATCCAGAAAAAACAACTGTTTGGTGTGGTTTATGGGCCGGTGGAATAATCGGTCTATATTTCTTCAAAACAGAGGCCGGCCGGAATGTTACTGTGAATGGTGACCGTTATCGCGCCATGATAACAGACTATTTGATGCCAGAAATTGAAGCCCGTGGTCTCGACGAAATTTGGTTCCAATAAGATGGTGCCACTTGCCATACAGCCCGTGAAAACCATGGCTTTACTGCGAGAGCAATTCGGCGAACAGATCATTTCACGCTTTGGACCAGTGAATTGGCCGGCTAGATCATGTGACATCACACCTCTTGACTTTTTCCTTTGAGGCTATGTAAAGTCCAAAGTCTACATGGATAAGCCAGCTACAATTGAGGCAATGGAGGCCAATATTACTCGAGTCATTGGCCAAATACCACTCGAAATACTCACACGCGTCATTGAAAATTGGAACTTCGAAATGGACGTTGTTAACCGTAGTTGCGGACAACATTTGAAAGAAATTATCTTTAAGAAATAATTGTAAAGAATGGTTCTTTTATATGATAATAAAGATTATAAAATAAAATTATTTTTTATTCATTTTTTTTTATTTAAAAAAAGTACCTCTAAATGAATCACCTTTTATATATATATATATATATATATATATATATATATATATATATATATAATATATATATTCATTTGCAGCAAAATTTAAAAAATATGACAGTAAAAGTATAATATACTTACGATAAGTGTAATTTATAGAAAAATAAACGGAAATATGAAACGTTTTTCCGCAGTTACAGTCAATAATTGGCGAGAAGAACGTGTAAAACACAATAAAAATACAACATTTTTACTGCACAAAATACACAACAGAGACAGAACATGTGTCTGGGCAAACTGATTTAAACGAAAAACTTCCATTGTACGGCAACGTCTGTCGTTATTCCCTCCACTTTTCGTTATTTGCTACTTGCTTCTACTACTCTTTTGGATCGTTAAAAGATGTTTTCTAATGTCCATTTTGTTTTAAATGGTGATTTTACTATAAAAATTTCATAGAAATTAATTTCTTAATCTGGAAAAAAAATTGCAATTACTAAAAAAAAAAAAATAGCAATAAAAACATTGATAAACTTTTTAGTATTTTGTATAAAATATATAACTTACACTATTTTATTTAAAGTAATTGGATTCGGAAGTCAAAATCCCTGTGTCAATGTAGATGATAGTTACTTAGAAAAATATTTTATTTTCTAGATAACGACCTACTACTTATCTACGAGTTTTCTTCATAAACCAGGTAGATCATTAATTTCTTATTATATAAAAGTTAAAAAATGAGTTAAATGATTTTGTAAATTTTTTACAGCGGGAACAAACGCTCCTAAATTCAAAAAAGGTATACGAATGCCGACGAAATGGCTCAACACGTTCTCAATGCTCCTAATTTTATCCAATTTCAATAAAGTTTATTAAAAACATACTTGTGTAGATTTGAAGAAGGTTATATGAGATTAATTTTTTTTCTCGAACGCTCGAAAGCTCTTGTAAAGGCGGTACGACGTGATAAGATTTTCTAATAAAATCGAAATAATAAGAGCGATGTTCATAAGCGCTTTTAAAATTAAACTGAACAGATTTTTTTCTTATTTTACTCGCTAAGGTAAGGATTTTGCTTTATAAAAGCTAAAATATAAACAAAATCCTGACTGTATTGTTTGCTAAAATTTAAAGGGATGTAAGTAAGAAACAGACAAAGGCAGTTTGAAGCTCATACAAAAAGTTTCCAACAAACAACGAATTTCTTGTTTTTTCTTTTGGCTGAATAGGCCATTATTACTGCCAATCTGATGACGTAAGATCATAAAAGCGAGCTGGCTGAATAAAAATGCTTTTGCTGGTGTCGTAAAAAATGAAGTACAGGTATATAGAAGTGCGTTGAAATTCACGGGTGGAGAAATGTGTTTCCTGATTTATCCGAATGTGCACCCGTTGTTCAGTGTTTGGCCACAGTAAACATACTACAGTAGCGAAACTGAGCTCCAATATGGTGACGAGATTTTGACGGCGCGTGCGTCGACGGGTCCTTTTTCAAAATGGCCGCTCAGTGTTTACATCCGATCTCGGAATGTGTCTTTGGAAATGTATTGTCCATCGTTTCTTGATGTGACTGCAGTTTATATGAATATAAAGACAGAAGGAAGAGAGAGTTTGTAGAAAAAGAGAATTAAAAACGTTTGTAAGTGAAGAGAATCGAAAAGGTTGAGAAACAATTTATATAATCATGGGGAAAGGAGGTTATTGTTGTGCCTTTGAGAATTGCAATATTCCATATAATTATTTTCGCAAATTATTTGCTCGAGTCACACTTTTTTATGCTCTAAAATTTGCAAATAAGAAATTTCTAACTCAATCAGGGCGCGCTAAGACTATTATTCTAAATCATAACTAAATTTAATTATGCTTTATTTACATCACATGTAATCATCAACAGTATTATCCGTCAAAGTTTAACAGGTTGACTGCCGACCACTCCGATCGGAGTTCGACATGCGTTCTTACGAAACGTTTTAGTATTCCATCGGCGTTGTATATGAAACGTGTTTCTAGTGGTGGCGTTGCTTAAAAACGCAAGTTCTAACAGGTGCTTAAGTGGTTCCGCGGATTTGCTTTTGGTTTGGTTGTAATCTGCCGTACAATATGGACAATCAACCTGGGCCTTCTGGTATTAAAAAAAGACATTGTAGTGATGAAAAAAAGGTATATGATAAGAAAAAGAAGCTAACTGACACTGAATTATTGCAGCTATTGGAAGAAAGCGGAGGTAGTAGTGACGAACATTACGTACCAGACACAGACGATAGTGATGTAAATTCAAGCTCCGAGTCCGAAAGAAGAGAATTTTATAGACCCTATTCGGCCACATCAAACACTTCCTAGCCTTGATGAGATAAAATGGAACGGAAAAACAAATTTTGTTCCAGAAAACCCAGGAATTATTGGTACAAATTCCAGGACAGGGTGCATCTATCGATTTTTTCGAAATGATCATTGATGATGATTTTTTACAAACTATTGTAGAACGAACGAACTCTTACGCAGTCGAGGTTTTGCTGCGCCCAGAAATAAGTACAAAATCACGTATTACTAATTTTAAAGATCTTACTCTTGACGAACTAAAAATTTTTTTGGCCCTGTTACTTCACACTGGCACAATATCCTTGAGCCGTCTTAACGATTATTGGAAAAACTGATCCGCTATTTAATCTACCTGTTTTTAGAATATATATGTCAAGGAATAGATTTTTGCTTATCTTGAGGTGTTTGCATTTTACATCTCCAGATATGGATCCGGCAGATCGGCTAGGAAAGATTAGATTTGTGGCAGATTTTTTTAACAACAGGATGGGAGAAATTTACTATCCTGGAAGAGAGTTGTCTTTGGATGAAGCTATGGTACTTTATCGGGGTCGTCTCCAGTTTAAACAGTATATCAAGAATAAGCGTCATAAGTATGGTATGAAGTTATACATGCTGACAGAGCCTAATGGACTTATTTTGAAATTTCGTGTCTACGAAGGTGCGATAGATGTTTATGGTGGAAGCGGACATACTGAAAAGATTGTTTTACATTTATTGGAGGAAAAATTGGGTGTGGGACATGCTGTTTATCTAGACAATTTTTACAATAGTGTTAATTTAGCTAGGAAATTACTTCAACAAAATACATACTGCACTGGTACGCTGAGAGCTGAGAGGAAAGATAATCCGAAAGAGGTAATGAGTGCAAACTTAAAACGTGGTGAGAATAAATCTATGTTTTGCAATGGAGTGCATGTCGGAAAATGGCGCGATAAAACGCAATGTTCAATACATTTCAACAGAATTTGGAAGCGAAATGGGCATTTTTAAAAACAAAAGAAATCAAGAATCTGAAAAATCTTCCGCAATCATTGGATATAATGCTTTTATGTCCGGTATAGATAGACAGGATCAAATGATGGCATATTATCCTTGCAGCCGTAAAACCATTCGGTGGTACAAAAAGTTATTCATGCATGTGCTGCAAATGAGCATGATAAACGCCTATTTTTGGTACAATAAATATTCGCGGTCTGACCAGTTACGATTATATGACTTTCGATTGGATGTCATAAGAAATTTACTAGCCAGACGACCAATTACTAATTTGCCGCAAATTCCTCCAGGCCAAATAAATGTCCACAGCATTAGCAAAGTAGAAAAAATTGTTAGTGAAAAAAAAGGAACTAAAGAAACAAAACGGGTAAGCAGAAAGGAATGCAAAGAATGCAGGAAAAATAAAATAAGAAAGCAAACAGTGTATGAATGCAAAATGTGCCCTGGACAACCAGGTTTTTTGCCTTAATTGCTTTGAGGATTACCATAAAAATGTACAAAAATGATTTAGAAATAAATGTTTTGAGTTCATGAGTTCGATTTATTATTTCTTTACTTATTTAATTGGACACTCCGATCGGAGTGTTCGGCATCTAGTAAAAATTTTCACTTGCAATGCCGATTACTCCGATCGGAGTGAATTTTTTTTTCTAATATTTTGAATGGCACATAAAAAAAACACATCCAAGACTCATTTTAATTCATATTTACCACAATAAAATAAAAATATTTGGAAAAAATCTTACCGGCGTCAACCACAAACTCAAAAATATAGATCGGCAGTCAACCTGTTAAGTTGCTGCATTAATGATTTTTTTTGCAGTTCCTCTGTTTTTAGTTGAAACAATGATTTCATAGAAATCATGGTATGCGATTAAAGTTGTTGGAGTTGTTGATTATTTTAATAAATTTCTATTGCTTGCTTTCACAAGACAACTTTTCACTATCTTAAATGTATTTTTGAAAAAATACATATGCATGAAACAATATTATCATTACTAATGTACATTTTGTTTAAGCGTATTTGCTCAAGAGACGGCCTTCCAGGGATTTGGTCATTAAAGCTTGAAATTTATTTTTAAACTTAGTTCGGATGGTAATTTAAAAATCCTGACGTAATTGCCCAATTCTGACCTCGGATTCGGTTTCAGCGCCCAAAAATACGTATAGGTATAGCGATCTGTTCGGTAGTGAAAAACTTTTTTTGTGTGCCCCTGTGTAATTTTTTTATAATTAATAAATAATCCTCCAAATTCTGGTTTTTAGAAAGATTTATTTTTGTGTAAACTAGTATTTAGTTATTTAAAACTATTTATATTTGATAAATTATAAATAAAACATATTATTTTTTTCTAAAAGGTGTATTCTCAAGAGGCTTCTAGTTTTCAATAACTTCATCTGAATTAATTGTTTGACACACCTTTTCTAATAATAAACCTGATAAATTTAACACTGTTTAATTGCAAGTACAATTAATACTCTGAAAGTGACTTTTTTTTTTCTATTTTTCTCTATAAATTACATTGCTCCTTTTTCATGCCAATCTTTCAAAAGTTTCTGTGAATATATATTGTAAGGAAGACAGAATCTATAACAACATATTTATTATTTTCAAATTTTAGACAGTATAGTTTATTTTCTTATAAGCTGGGTTTGAAAGTTTAAATATTAAGTGTGGTGTTGAGATCACAAGACACTGGGGAATGGGATTATTGAAATAACTGATATAAATGGATTATTGAATCAAATATGCTATTAAAATACGAAAAATTTTAATGTGATTCCAAAGAAATTTTTGTAACCTGATTTTGTCAAACGATGTGTGCCAGAGGGTAAAATATTCTGAAAATAAGTTCGTTAAATGGACAGTACACCTAATCGAAGTGCATTTTGATGGTAATTATGGTTACTATTAAAATTTTGAAGATTTAGTTACCTGTTATTAATATTCCTCCTATAAAGAACTTATTTCTATTGTTGTATACCTATACTATAAATTAAATATAGTTATTTTCCTTTTAAACTGTAATTGACAATACTCAGTATATATGAGTCAATTATTTCTCCTAATGAAGCTAATATGGTTAGCGAAACGCGCGTCGAGTGCAAAAATAAAGTGTTTGGTGTAGTGGTGATATATACTGAGTAGTTTCATTGTGCCAAAGATTCCACATTTCCAATATAGTTGTAATTGACAAGTCAGCTTGTTCATAACTAAGTATTGTATGTAATTAGGAAATTACTGTATTGACTCTTTGATCTAAATATTAATTCATTGTAAATAAAAGCAAGCGTTAATTACACTATCAAAAAGCAATACAGATAACACAACACAAAAAGGTATAGAACCTCTAAGAATCATTCACATAGAAAATAGAGGTCAATACATATACGCTCATAATTCATTAATAATATTATATTAACCTTTCTCGAAGTTACACAATATAGTTTTGTAGTTTAAGAAAAAATAAGTACCAAAAAAGTAGATACAGTGTTTTTTAATTAACGAGAGATCTATCACACCAAACAAACACAACACTGCTTAGAAAAAAATGCTCTTATTTTAGAAGATGTTGACATCGTAGTAATGACAATTAAAATTAAATTAATTTAGTCCTTAAAAAACATCTTTAATCACAAATTTACTTGAAAAATGATGTAAATAAAAACTTTAACCTCAAACAGTGACGTTTAACTTTGATAGACTTTTGAATTTTTGGATAAGGTTATTAAAAACTGAAGTTGAATATGAAGAATTCCATCAAATACCTTCCTATCAAGTTTTTCACCTGTATTTATTTCTTTTCTAACAAAGTGCTCCATTCTTTTTGTTTTTTTTTTTATTATATTACTCATGCTGCATTAACTTTTATATTACTCATGCTGTATTAAATAACAAATCAAAAATTTTCAAACATTTCTATATCTAAGATTTTGAATGATAAAACTTTGCACAACTTTATTTGTATTTCAAATCTCGCGCTGGTCCACTTTTAACATGGCGGATTGCCACGTGACCTTCTGAAAACGAACCTGATTTTCCTATGCGATTATCCTTGAGCTTCGCTACTGTATAGTGTGTTTATTGTGGTTTGGCTTTGAGTGATGAGTCGCAGACGTTTCGCCAAAATTTCATTTGTATTTGTCAAGTGGACGATCGCGATGTTGTCAATTGTGATGTGCGTTGTTGGAGAGTTGGATTTTAGCGTTATTAAATATTTCCATCCTGTTGAAAGGTTTGGGGTCCCAGATTTCTCGACCTCGAATGTTTGCTCGGATGATTCTTGTCTTGTACTTGATCAAGGATCATCCAGACTTACCAGTTAAAGCAACACTGATCAATAGATGCACACATCTGACACATAGATGTCGTCCTTTTCAAAAAATCCAAAATTTCATGACATTTCGATGATTAGTTTTCAAGTTACAGTGGTCTTAGTGACGCTATTTTTGACATTTTCAGAACAATCGAAAAAATCGAATTTCGTGTGTTGATTAAACACTGTTTTTTGATCACAAAAAATACCGTTCAAGCAAAGCAATGGCTTGATAAGTGTTACGGGGACTCTCATCATTTACGAGTATGCTGAATTTAAACGCGGTCGTACAGATACAAATGATGCTGAACGCTCTGGACGCACAAATGAGGTGGTTACACAGGAAAACATCAAAAAAATCCACAAAAGTGTTTGGATCACCGTAAAGTGAAATTGCGTGAAATAGCTGATACCCTAAAGATATCAAAAGAACGTATTGGCCATAGTTTGCATGCACATTTGCGCATGAGAAAGCTCTGTTCGAAATATGTACCGCGTTTGCTCACAGTGGACCAAAAACAACAACGTGTTGATGATTCTGAGCCCTGTTTGGACCTGTTTAAGCGCAATAAAAAGGGTTTTTTCATGCGATATATGACAATGGATGAAACATGGATATACCACTACACACCGAAATCAAATCGGCAGTCAGCAGCCGCCAGTGAAAATCGCCCAAAGCGACCAAAGACATGTGCATGGAATAATTTTCATCGACTATGCTGAGAAGAAAAAAACCATCAATAGCGAATATTATACAAAGTTATTGGTGCATTTGAAGGCAGAAATCGCAAAGAAGCAAGTACGAATGAACAAGTGCTTTTTCATCAAAACAATGTACCGTGTCACAATTTAATGGTTACGATGGCACAATTGCATGAATTGAAGCTCGAATTGCGTCCTCATCCACCGTATTCTCCAGATTTGGCCTCTAGCGATTATTATTTATTCGCAGACCTAAAAAAATGGTTGCGGGAAAGAGATTTGGCTACAAGAGAACTGAGGCCTATTTTGAGGACAAAGATAAATCCTTCTACGAGAAAGGTATAGAAATATTAGAAAAGCATTGGACTGATTGTATCACTCTTGAAGGAGACTATGTTGATGAATAGAGTCGAATTTTGTGAAAAAAATGTATTTTAAGTAGCTAGACCAAAAACTTTTCAGCCTACGTGTTATACATATATATATATATATATATATATATATATATATATATATATATATATATATATATATATATATATATATATATATATATATATATACAGTTTATAGTGAAACTCTATATAGTGAAAAACTCTTTATAGTGCAATTTTTTCAAGACCTAGAATATTTTAATGAAATTTTATGTATAAAATTTTATGCATTTATTGAGATCTTGGCCATTTCGGGTTTCCCATTTTTATCTAACATTAGCACGAATTCCATTTTTTATGACGCGTTCTTTTGAAAAGGTTCTTAACGCGTTTATAACGCCTAATAGTTTGCAATAAATCAGGTAGATTTCTGTGAGAAACCCGGAGAATAACCCATTTTATAGAAACCCGGGGGAAAAACCCATTTTATAGTCGAGGCCTAGTAATTCGCAAATTCAGGTTCAGTTTCTTTTTGTTTAAGAATCAAGTAAGATGTCCAAGCGAGTGTGTTTAAGTTTGGCTGAGAAAATTAAAGTTTTGGAGGAAGTTGATAAAGGCTGCAAAAAAATTGTGTTGCTGCAAAATTTGGTGTTTTCTCCAAGTTGCGTCTCTCTGATAATAAAAAGTTGCGTCAGTATCATCAAGAAACCTAGCGTTCCAAGCAGTCGAAAACGAGTACGGGTGAGTACTTACGAGGATGTAAATAAAGCAGTTTTACGATGGTTTTTAAGTGGCCCGTACGCATCAAAACGTACGTATATCGGGAAATTTAATAAAGCAAAAGGCTCTACAATTTGCTAAAGAATTTAACTGCGTTAATTTTCAAACTAGTGAAGGGTGGTTGAGTGCCTGGAAGACTCGCAATTCAATTGTTTCAAGACGGTGTCTGGCGAGAGTGCAAGCGTTAGTCAGGAGGACTGTGACATTTGTACTGAAACTGTTTAAAAAGTACATTGAAAAAGTACGAGCCAAAAAAATGTTTTCAATTGTGATGAAACCGGTTTGTTTTTAAATGTTTGCCAAATAAAACTTTTGTTTTTAAAAGTGATAAATATTTTGGGGTTAAAACAAGTAAAGAAAGAGTGACACTTATGGTTGGAGCAAACATGGATGGCTCAGAAAAAACTGAAATTACTGCTCATAGGTAAAAGCAAAAATCCCCGTTGTTTAAAAGGAGTTAAATCTCTGGAGTTAGATTACGCCAATAATAAAAAGGCATGGATGACTTCTGAGATTTTCGAAAGATGGATCAAAGAACTGGACACGAAAATGAAAAGCCAAAAGCGAAAAATTGTGATGTTCATAGACAATTGTCCTGCACATCCAGTTACTGTAAGTAAAAAATTAAGGAATATTGAATTGGTCTTTTTTCCACCAAACATAATCTCCAAATTGCAACTTATGGACCAGGGTATTATAAAAAACATAAAACATCATTACCGAAATAGAATTGTTCACAAAATTGTTAATGCGATTGATAACAACCTTCCAGTCCAAAAACTGATTACCCTTAAAGAGTGTATAACCGAAGTCGTTAAAGTATGGAGTGAAAATGTTTCTCAGAAAACTATCAAAAACTGCTTTTCTAAAGCATGTTTTACTGAAAAAATTGACGAATGGGAAGAAAAAGACGAAATGGATCTCGCTACCTTAAAAAGGCGATGGGGTATTCTACAAAAAAACTGCTACCGTCGACGCAGATTTTTTACTTGAAGATTTCTTAGAAATCGACAATGATGTTGGCACGACAGATCTCCCAACTGACCAAGACATAATTGACGATATAAAAAGTATAGAAGATCATGAAAAAGAAACTGAAACCGGGGAATGTCCTGTTAAATTTAGTGAAAATGAAATAAGACATTTGACATTGTGCGAACTACTCTCAGGGGCCAGGAAAGTGTACCTGCTCAAATTTTTATGCATTTGAATAAATGCGAGAATTTTGTTGAGCAACAATTATTTTTCAAAAGTAATGTTCAAAAGAAAACAACTGATTATTTTTCTAGTACGTATGTACGTAGTATGTACATATGTATTAACAGATTTTGTATTATTCTTTTTATTTCGTATGTAGTACATACATACATAAAGTCCGTACGTTATATCTTTACACGTGCGTCATAGTTTGCAGGCAATATCCCAGATGACTATTATATTTTTTGTCTCTTTTTACCAATACCTACGATTTATTGGTGAAAAGAGACAAATAATATAATAGTCGTCTGTTATATGGCCTGAAAACTATGACGCATGAGTAAAGATATAACGTACGGACTTTATGTATGTATTTAGCCCTGTACATGCTATGTACTATTTAAACTTTCAAACGTTTAATAAAATCTTTTCTAATAATTCAATTTTGCAATTTTTTTTTTGTTGCTTGTAACTAATAAAATATAAGTAAATGATTACCAATATAAAATACATACATAGCAATATATACGGATTTTTACTTTATATAGTGAAAAACTTTCTATAGTGAAATTTCGGTCAACATTTTGGTCTTTCACTATATAGAGTGTCGACTGTATATATATATATATATATATATATATATATATATATATATATATATATATATATATATATATATATATATATATATATATACTAAATAACTACTTAAAA
Organism: Pachyrhynchus sulphureomaculatus; assembly: GCA_019049505.1. Taxonomy (NCBI): domain Eukaryota; kingdom Metazoa; phylum Arthropoda; class Insecta; order Coleoptera; family Curculionidae; genus Pachyrhynchus; species Pachyrhynchus sulphureomaculatus. The sequence continues at coordinate 263,519,461 of CM032446.1, read as the reverse complement.
ATGTCACAAATCTTCATAGAAGTTGTAGGATAAGGAAGATGACCAATAACACCAAAATATGTAAATAAGACTGAAAAATCATTAAATTGTGAGATATTGATGCTTTTATGAATTTCGTGAAAATCTACACCTTAGATCAGTTTATTGAGTGCCACAACTACAAATTTCCGTATTCTAAGATTCTAATTATTACCACATAATCCTGAATAACCCTGCTATTGATCACAGTTCAAAATAAAACTAAGCCAGAGTAAAAACATTTTAATTAGTTAACTTAAAATGAAAAGTGAAGAGTCAAAGTTAGCTAATTAAAATGTTTTTACCCATGATACTTGCAAAAATGTTTTTCCTTCCTCACAGGCTTAGTACAATTATTTTTGAGCTGTGATCAACAACAGGGTTATTCAGGATTACGTACGTAACAATAATTAGAATCTTAGAATACAGAAATTTGTAGTTGTGGCACTTAATAAACTGATCTAAGGTATAGATTTTTCATGAAATTCATAAAAGCGTCAATATCTCAAAATCTAACGATTTTTTACTCAGGACGTATTTACATATTTTGGTGAGTTATAGCTGGCCTATCAGCCCTCGAAGGAAATATGTTGGTTTTTGGGATATCTTCCTTATCCTACAGATTCTATGACGATTTGTGACATTTTTAAGTAATTTTCTAATTTCGGTTGTAGCTTCTATTTGATGGAAATTCAATATAAATATATAATAAACTAGCCGTGCCCGCGGCTCCGCTCGCGTGGACTTGATTCACTACTATCGTCACTGCTTATTCCTTATGTTACCTAACGTAATAAAATAACTGCCATTATTTCCCCTTATCTCCCATTATTTTTCCTTATCTCCCATTATCTCTCCATAATTTTCATTATCTAAGCTTATCGCGACTTATCTCGCAATATTTCTTCTTATCTCCCATTATTTCTCCTTACCTCCCATTATCTCACCATAACTCCCATTATCTAGACTTATCTCCGCTCATCTCCCTTTATTTCTCCTTATCTCCCATTTTTTATACTTATCTCCCATTATCTTACCTAACGTTAATCGAATAAGTGGTTCTCAAGTGATAAGCGCACTAACGGACAGACAGACAGACAGAGAGACGTTGCATTTTATATACATTATATTCTTTGCAACATGATATTGTTCCATATTTAATGGTTTAGGCAGTATATTGCAAGAGAATGCGCTAACGGTAACCTTTTTTCCGACTTAATTCACTATTATTGTCACTGCTTATTCTTTACGTTACCTAACGCAATAAAATATATCCCATAACTTGGCCAGGGAACACATGTGTGTTTTAAAACAAAGCACGTAACGTACTAACGGACACAGAGACAGATAGACAGACAGAGAGACGTTGCATTTTATATATATTTTGTAAATAACCTGGCCAGAGAACATATGTATGTTTTAAAAAAAAGCACGTAAATCGGATAAGTGGTTTTCCAGTGATAAGCGCACTAACGGACAGACGGACAGACAAACAGACAGGCAGAGAGACAGGCAGACAGACAGACAGAGAGACGTTGCATTTTATATATATATTATAGATAACCTGGCCAGAGAACATATGTATGTTTTTAAAAAAAGTATGTAAATCGGATAAGTGGTTCTCCAGTGATAAGTACACTAACGGACAGACAGACAGACAGTGATACGTTGCATTATATATATATATATATATATATATATATATATATATATATATATATATATATATATATATATATATATATATATATATATATATATATCGTAGATATAATAAAATATATATCTATAACCTGGTCAGAGAACATATGTATGAATTTTAAAAAAATTACGTATATCGGATAAGTGGTTCTCGAGGGATAAGCACACTAACGGACAGACATACAAACAGACAGACGTTGCATTTTATATATATTATAGATATAGATTATTATTATTACTATATAACCTGGCCGAAGAATATATGTATGAATTTAAAAAAGACAGGTAAATCGGATAAGTGGTTCTCGCGTGATAAACGCACTAATGGACAGACAGAGAGACATTGCATTTTATACATATTATAGATTATAGATATTCTCTGCTATATAATATTGTTCCATATTTAATGGCTTAGGCTGTGTATTGCAAAGGAACGCGCTAGCGGCAAACTTTTTTCCGACTCCATTCACTATTATCGTCACTGCTCATTCGTTATGCTACCTATCGTAATAAAATATAGCCTATAACCTGGCCAGAGAATATATGTATGTTTAAAAAAAATAACGGGTCAAGTGCAAGTTGAACTTGCGCAATTAGTGTTCCGTAGGTTGATTGCTTTTTAAAATAAAAAATGTTGTAACGGAAGTATAAAATGATCAGTGACACCCCAAATGAGTTTTCAACAAAGTTTATTTCCAATCTTTACTGAAAATTGATTACCTTGAAATTTCTGTTTTTTTTTATATACCAGATAAATTATTACAGGTAATGCACTCGTGATAATTTTCGTTCAATCTACACCCCGTGGAGAATATTCCAGAATTTTTTCAAAATTTTTTGATAAGTACTTTTCGAGATAAGGCGGGTGGACAGCGATTTTTCTCGATTTTTTAAAAAATAATACGAAGAAAAGTGCGCGCAAGTATTACATTATATATATATTTTTTACTCGTGTTTTCACAAGCTTTCATTTGACACCACACTCGATTACCTTGTAAAAAAATTTTTTTTTCACTTCCGATTTCACCCCCCAAAACTAACCTCTTAAGTCAAAATTTAACTTTCAAAACTACATGGCTTTGATGAGGCTATCAATTCCTATGTTATTACCAAATTTCAACTTTCTATGACAAATAGTTTCGGAGAAAGACAGACAGACAGACGGACAGACAGAAACCGAAGTGATCTTATAAGTGTTCCATACGGAACACTAAAAAGTACGTAAATCAGATAAGTGGTTCTCCAGTGATAAGCGCACTAACGGACAGACAGACAGAGAGACGTTGCATTTTACATATATTATAGAAGACTGTAGTTAATTTCGTTAAAGGTTTAAAACTAAACTTTTTAGGGACAATGCAAATAAATCGGTTAAGTATTACAGGTACTTACTCAACGACCAGGTAGATTTAAACAATTGACCATTATTCAATTTATTCTCCTAATTCCATGTCTGTGTGAGTTTTCCAATACTATCAATGTAACTTGACAGTGTAAAATGTAGATTTGAAGAAGCTGCATTGACAGCGAAACGCGTCATCACAATTTAAATAAACAACTGGAAATTGACAGTGAAAAACAGTCTTTTATTATATAAGTAATTTTCTTCTAGATTCCTTGTTAAGTCGACCTGCTTCTGTTCTTGTTCAGTCTCTGTATTGCCACGATTATTTAAAAAAAGTTAAACCCATTGTTAGACAAAAATATCTCCTATTTTTAGTTCGATGAGCGGTCTAAGATGAAACTGTATAGGAATTATAGAATAATTAATGAATGCATCACCATTAGATGCTAACCGGTTATGACCTAGCATGTCTAATAGTGTTTAGATCTGGAAAATAAACGGCTCTAAGACAAATACTAATATATTTCGAAGTGATGAGCTAGCATATGAACGTTATTCTGCAAGAATGCAGTACTTGTAGCTTGAAGGGTTCATAATATTATCACCAGGGGCATCATTTCATTCTTCATTAAAATCATAAAATATTAAAGTCTATATAATTAGAAGCGTAGCTGGAGAAGGGCACGTCCATTTGTACTTTAAAAAAAGAACACTCGCTTCGTATTATTTAAGCTTGATAATGGTCTCTTTTTTTTCCAAAAAAAAACGCTATTTTATCAGACCCTACAATTTTATTTCACCACGGGTCATAATATAAGCTAATTCATATTATTTTAAAAGTAAATCCCTGTTAAAAGATACCTTTTTATTCAAGCATGAAATAAAATAAACATCACAAAGGACTTTAAATTAATAATAGCAAATCCTTATTAAAATAAATTTTGAATTTCGAGTCAGTTAATAAATTTTAACACTTAACTCCATTAAGTCTTCGTGTCGGAGAATTTTCGTAAAGTTTCAAATTAGCCACGTAACTTTGTTTCTTTATGCCTGAATTATAAAATTATATAAATATCAAAATAAATCGCTTGTCAACCTTTGAATTTAAATCGAGGCGATATTTACGGTCGGAACAGGATACTTAATTTCTTATACTGGAGCACTTAACTTACGTGATTTTTTGACATTTTTTTTTTTTTCAACCTTTTTCTAGAACCGTAACACTTGTCAAGGCATACTTGTGACATTTGATAAGTGACAGATGGTAAATGTTGTATAATGTCGGCTATTCCCATTGTGCAGTTTTCAAAACGCATTTTTAGTGTTCCGTACGGAACACTTATAAGATCACTTCGGTGTCTGTCCGTCTGTCTGTAACACTAGATTTTCTCCGAAACTATTTGTCATAGAAAGTTGAAATTTGGTAATAATAAAGGAATTGATGGCCTCATCAGAGCCATGTAGTTTTGAAAGTTAAATTTTGACTTAGGGGTTAGTTTTTGGGGGTGAAATCGGAAGTGAAAAAAAATTTTTTTTACTAGGTAATCGAGTGTGGTGTCAAATGAAAGCTTGTGAAAACACGAGTAAAAAATGTATATATAATGTAATACTTGCGCGCACTTTTCTTTGTATTATTTTTTAAAAAATCGAGAAAAATCGCTGTCCACCGGCCTTATCTCGAAAAGTACTTATCAAAAAATTTTGAAAAAATTCTGGAATATTCTCCACGGGGTGTAGATTGAACGAAAATTATCACGAGTGCATTACCTTTAATAATTTATCTGGTATATGAGCGATTTGTTGGAAATGTCATTACGAAGAGTTTATTTTTTTTGTCTCGATCCAACTTATATAACCGAAGTTATTCACATTTTAAAATCAAAAAATGCGTTTTGAAAACTTAAATTGTTTATAAACAAAAGAGTACAAGTTTTTCGAGGTCCGAAATTCAGGACAATATGGTACTTCCGGTGATGCCCTAGGATACTCTAGAGAGGATAAAATCATAATATTGCTGTTTCTAAACTATGCCTACCTCATCATTATTTTAACGTTTTTTTACTACACTACATTGTTTTATTTCTGTTTGCTGAATATTTTTCGTGATTCCATACATAGGCACTTAACTAATCTGAGCGCTTTCTCTTAGATCGCTTGTTAATTATCCAAATCGGAAAAGTAAGAAGAAAGTATTCGGTCTTTTCGTTAAAATAGCATCTATATCTGTTGGCTCGCTCTCCTAACTATTAAGACCTCTTGGGTTTATTCGCCTTTCAATCGCGTTTCAGCTCACAAAAGGAACAATTGTCACCTTTTAGCGATAAATAAAATATTTAGGGATGCCAAGCTTAGAAAGTTTCTTGTTGTCTCCCATAAGACATCTTTTTATATCCAATCTTCTTGTTTTTTTGTATATTTATAAGTTGACTTATTTCAGTTTCGTAAATGCTACACAGATATATTCCAATAAACCTTTTTATACTATTAAAGATATAAGAAATCCTAGTCGTATTTTACCGTTTTTCATCACATAAAAGAGGCCTAAAACTCAGGATATTTTTTACGCCCCGAAAATAATATGCACGAATGAAAAATCTAATTTAAATTTTTTGTTTTAAAAAAATATATATAAAAGATGCTGTAAAAATAAAATAAAAAAATTTACCCGAGACGATTGCGAAAAATATTTCTTGTTCATTTGTGATCGATCGAATCTACTGATGACAAAACTGTAGAGAGAAAAGTCCGGTCATGCCACCAGTACTACTCAATAAGTTTAGGTAAAATTGGGAACAATTATATCTGGTTAAGACCAACAGGATATTAATCAACTAACGCGAGTTTTTTTTTAAATATTTTTTTCGTATTCAATCTTCTTATTCATTTACAGTCAGTCCAAAAAGGCCCAATCCACACCTGCTTTCTATACTATTTTTCTGTTATGTTTAACTAATTAATTAATATTTCAAACTTAACCAACGAGGATTAATAATAAAAAAAATAACCGGTCAAGTGCAAGTTGAACTTGCGCAATTAGTGTTCCGTAAGTTAATTGCTTTTAAAATAAAAAAATTTGTTATGGAGGTATATAATGATCAGTGACTTCAGAAAACGCTTTCCAAATGAGTTTTCTACAAAGTTTGTTTCTAATCTTTACTGAAAAACTGATGAAATTTTTTGTTTTTTTTATATACCAGATAAATTATTAAAGGTAATACACTCACGATAATTTCCGTTCAATCTACACCCCGTGGAGAATATTCCAGAATTTTTTCAAAATTTTTTGATAAGTACTTTTCGAGATAAGGCGGGTGGACAGCAATTTTTCGCGATTTTTTTAAAATAATACAAAGAAAAGTGCGCGCAAGTATTACATTATATATATATATATATATATATATATATATATATATATATATATATATATATATATATTTTACTCGTGTTTTCACAAGCTTTCATTTGACACCACACTCGATGATCTAGTAAAAAAAAATTTCTTTCACTTCCGATTTCACCCCCCAAAACTAACCCCTTAAGTCAAAATTTAACTTTCAAAACTACATGGCTCTGACGAGGCCATCAATTCCTATATTATTACCAAATTTCAACTTTCTATGACAAATAGTTTCAGAGAAAATCGGGTGTGACAGACACCGAAGTGATCTTATAAGTGTTCCGTACGGAACACTAAAAATAGTTTTCGTAAACATAACCTTTCACAGGAATCCTGTCAAATTTTCAAGTTGCTGCATGATTTAATTTGTGAGTGGCAGCCATTTTAATAGAACAACTTTTGGGATTTTACAACAATGGGAAAAATTGAATATCAAACGGTGATAAAATATTTATGAAGTATATGGAAACTCTGCACCTCGACAACTGAGTTCAAAAGCGCATTTTTGATGAAGAACGTCTAAGTCGTACTGTGGTCCAGGAATTTAATTTTTCGTTCAAAATTATCTACGTTTTAATGTCCAACCGAATTAGATATACCTACTTACTTCCTCTTCTGAGTAGGTCACAGACCTGTTCTACTTCGTTATTTAGCCTTTTGTGATTCGGATGTCCAGCTGTCTCTCCATCTCTTTGGTGGTCGTCCTATTGGTCTTGTTTCATGTGTTTTTTGTTCATACATATTTTTATCATTCTCGTATCTTCCATCATACATGTTCACGCCACTTTCTTCTTCTCTTTCTTCCCCATCTGACTATATCCTCTACCTTGCATTGTTCTCTTATGGTGTTTTTCCTCACACTGTCTAATAAACTTCTTCCTGTTATTGCTCTCAGTATTTTCATTTCATTTGTTCTTAGTAGCTGTTGGGTTTTGTTTGTGTCTGCCAGTTTTTTATGCAATGAGCCAGTATGGGTCTAACGCAAGTTCTATATATTCCTGTTTTTGCGCCATTTTTGGTTGTGTCATCAACAAGTGTCAGACGCGCAACACATAGTGTTGTATTGTTGTGTTCAATATGTCGAAATTTATACCGAACAAAGAGCATTAGCGGACTGCTGTTGAATCATACCGATTACTTCGAGAAGCTTATGGTGAACATGCTCCATCGCTAGGATACGTGTGAACGATGGTTTCGACGTTTCAAAAGTGGTGACTTCGATGTTGCAGACAAGGAACGTGGAAAACCAACAAAAAATACGAAGATGTGGAATTGCAAGCATTGTTGGACGAAGATGATGCGCAAACACAAAAAACAGCTCGCCGAGCAATTGGGCGTTAGTCAACGAGCTGGTTCCAATCGGCTACGAGAGATGGGAAAGATTCAGAAGACCTGTAGATGGGTACCACATGAGTTGAACGACACGCAAATGGAAAAGCACAAAAATAGGTGTGACATTTTGCTCGCTCGGTACAAAAGGAAGTCGTTTTTGCATCGTATAGTTACAGGGGATAAAAAGTGGATTTATTTTGAGAATCCCAAGAGCAAAAAATTATGGGTAGACCCAGGCTCCATCACATACGGCAAAACCAGTTCGCGACACGTTGGAAGTACTCAGCTGAGAAGTTCTACCCCATGCGGCTTACTCACCAGACTTGGCTCCTTCCGATTACCACTTGTTTGCATCGATGGGTCACGCACTTGCTGAGCAGCGCTTTGGTTCGTACGAAAATCTGAAAAAAATGCCTCGATGAATGGTTCGCAGCAAAAGGGGAAGATTTTTACTGGTGTGGTATTCACAAATTGCCCGAAAGATGGGAAAAATGTATAACAAGCGATGGAGCATACTTTGAATAAAGCACTTATTATCATTCTTCCGAATTTAACATGTTTTTTTTTAGAGAAAAATCCGCATTTCATACTTGTACACCTATAATAAAAATATTATAATTATTTCTTGATCAGGCCGGGAACTTTTCAATCCATCCTCGTAATTTATCTTTCAACAACTTCTATATATATGTACTAACATAGATTAAATGCACTAAACGTTTAAATAGAAATTAGTAACTAGATCGACACTTGATCTTGCAGAGTTAATACTCTCAAAGTGCTATTTTTTTTTTATTTTTTAAAATGATGCTGTATCACGTAACTTGAATTATTGGTTTACGAAATTATGTGACTTCACCAGTAAAACTATTGGTCCGAACAACGAATCTTGACCTTTAAAGAGTGACACAGTATTTGACTGTGTGACACTTTAAAATTTTTAGTTTTGTAAATTATCGTTTACAGTTAACTTCGTTAGACTGTAAATGCTGCGAAATATGTTCAAAAGAGACTCAAAGAAGGCATTCAGCATTGCCATTTTAAAAAACAAGAATTATTTTCAACAAGTGAAAGAGATTATAACAAGGTAAGGTGCCCGAAGCAGATTTTATGTTGATTTCATTATTTATCTGCAAAAGAAGCAATTCCATCAAATTGTCTTTGTCCTGCTTGTAGCATGGATTAAAGAATTTTCTGATAAAATATTTTTTGGTTTAGAGCGAAATGGGCAACTGCAAATTTCCTGAATTGTTGATCGTAATGGGACATTTATTATGTCCAAGAACTCCTTCTTGTTTGCATTTAAATGCTTTGATTAATATGGCGCTAAAAGTTATTAGTAGAGACCGGATTATATGAAACATAAAAATCTTGAAATATGCATGAAAAATGCTTAAAATATGCATGAAAAGGGTCAAATTATGCAATATTAAATAATAATAAAAGTAGCAATTTTTAGTTTTTTATTTCAAAATCAGCATAAAATTAACAAGTTATCGACGATGTTTAAATTTAATTATTATTATTATTAACATTTTTTAAAATTATTTAACATTTGTATTCTTGTACACGTAAAACGTTATAATTTATTTCGGAGGGACCGCCATGTTGGTCGGGGTGGAGGAGTAAGTATTTATGTCAAAGATGTGATGACTTGTAAAATAGTTCCCTCTAGTTGTAATATTGAGCAACTTTGGTTAAGTTTTAATTTAAATAATAAGAATGTCTCGGTAGGTGTAGTTTATCGTCCACCTGATTTTAATATAATCCATTTCATAGAGATATTCGAGCAGGATATTTCTTCTTTTTTTGTCATTACATGATGAGTGTCTGTGTCTTGGAGACTTTAACGTTGACTTATTAAAACATGATACTCCGTATACCCGTCATTTTTTAAATTTAATTGAATCTTTAAACTTGTCCCAAATAGTGGATGCTCCGACACGAATTACCCTCATTAGTGCTACCTTGATTGACCTAATTTTAACAAGCAATGTCGAAAATTATTAATAATGTTCAGGTTGAGCCAGTTTATAATATATCTGATCATGATACTATTAAATGTGTTTTAAACATTTCAAATCCTCCGAAAATACCCCTTTTTTTTAAAATTATTAGAGACTTCAAAAATTTTGACCTTGATATCTTTGTGGCCAATTTACATGCGGCTTCGTTCGATAATATTTTTTTGTTGGAAAATATAAAGGACAAGGTTCAGTTTTTTAATAATACTTTAATAGATGTTTTTAACGTTCATGCCCCTCTAAAGCGTATACGTATAACTAAGAAATTTGCACCATGGTTAACAGATAATATTCGATTTTTAATATCTTTGAGAAATAATGCACACTTTAAGTGGCGTAGGACTAAAAATGTGGCTCATTACAATTATTACAAATCTCTTAGAAAATTATACTACCTTGGCATGTCGTAGAGAGAAAAAAGCCTACTTTTCTCAAAAACTTAATACCGGTGGAGTTAATAAATTTGGAGGAAACTCGATATGTTAAATCTTAGAAAAGGAAAACCGGATATTCCTTCATCACTTTCCGATCCTGATAATATAAATGACTATTTTATTAATGGAATCGCTAAGTTGAGTCCAAACCCTGAACAGATTAATTCGTATCAAAACAATAAAAAGCCTGGGGTAGAAAATTTTGATTTTCATATAGTTGCTGAAGAGGATGTGATTAAACTGTTGTATTCCATAAAGACTAATGCGGTGGGCGTTGACGGGTTAAGTATAAAGCTTTTGCTTCTTGCCACTCCATATATAGTACCCTTTATTACGCACATAGTGAACTGTTGTCTGCTCTCGGGCGAGTTTCCTGATCATTGGAAACATGCGATTGTTACACCTTTGCCTAAAGTTACACATGCCCAAATGAGGCCCATAAGTGTTCTTCCCATCCTCTCTAAGATTTTGGAACGGTTCATGGAGTCACAACTCCGTGGCCACACTGATAAATTCTCCATTTTGCCCAAATTTCAATCGGGATTTAGACCAGGTCATAGCTGTGAGACAGCCCTTTTGGAAGTAATTGATGACATACTCAGGGGCATCGATGGAGGGTGCTTAGCAGTTTTGACCCTCACTGATTTTTCTAAGGCCTTTGATACAATAAGTCACAGCCTTCTTTGTTCTATTCTAACATACATTGGTCTCAGTAACAACAATTTGAAATTATTGCAAAGTTTTTTAAGTAATCGAAGTCAATCAGTGCGAGTCGCCGGTATTGAGTCGAGACCTTTATCAATCACCTGTGGTGTCCTACAAGGTTCCATTTTGGGACCTCTATTATTTTCAGTTTACACTTCACAACTAATACATCGTGTGAGGTATTGCAAGGTACACTTGTATGCCGACGATACGCAGCTTTATCACATATGTCGTCCTAACGAGATTCACAGATGCGTCAGAGAAATCAATGATGATCTGGTGGGGCTAGTTTCTGCTGCCAGTGACCACTCCCTATCAATTAATAGAAAAAAAAAAGTACGGTCATGGTTTTTGGTACTCAGAGGCTCAGAAGCAGTTGCTTACCACATATTAATATTAAAATCAACGGGGAAGTGTTACGGATTGATGACAAATGTAGAAATTTAGGCCTTACTATGGACTACAATTTGAGGTACAGATCGCATGTGAGCATAGTTATACGTCGGGCGTACTTTAATTTGAAGATGATTTACAATTCTAGGGACTATTTAAATCAAAAATTGAAAACTATATTGTGTGAGTCTCTGGTATTGTCCAGATTATATTTTTGTGATACTATATATGGATTTTCAATAGACTCATCCGATAGACGACGTATCCAAGTTCTTCAAAATTCATGTTTGCGCCTAATATTTGGTATTCGTAAAAGAACTCACATAACACACAAATTGTTTGAACTGGGATGGTTAAATATGAATGATAGACGTTGTTTGCATGCGGCTTGTTTATTCCATAAAATTGTCTTAACGGGTGTTCCCTCCTACCTACATAGAAAAATTACCTTTAGATCAGATGTTCATAATTTGAATGTCCGTTTTCGAGGTCGCCTTACGCCTCCGGCTCACAAAACTGAAAAATTTAGATCGTCCTTCTCTTTTCAAATAGCTAAGATTTATAACTCAATTCCAGAAAATATAAAACTATTAGATCCTAGGTCATTCAAGACGGAGTATAGGAGGATTTTGTTAAATATATAAAGATATAGTACATATTTATGTAAATTTTCCTTCAGAAGGGAATATCACTAGCTCTTGAGTGTATCTGTGCTCTGTATGAATTCTATTGTTTATCTCGGATATGTTGGGGTGACTCGCCTGTTTGTTTAACAATTTAATTTATATCAAGGTGTTTTTTTTTGTTTGTTCTAGTTGTGTCATGAGCCATTCTCTATTTTCTTTGTCTTTTTTTTTTCTTTTTTCCTAACACTTACAACATTACACAGTTTTATTAAGATACTAGCACAGTTTAATAGATAAATATTGTATTCTATAAACTTTAGTATTAGGATGCTTAAGGTAAAGAACAGGTGGAATGTTTGTACCTTCGTGGTCTTACATTCCCAGCTGACCTTCGGCATTTTCCAATTTAATGTAGCATTTTGTTTATTTAGTTTATGATGTTTTATTTTCTCTTTCATAATTGGAAATAAAGACCATATTTATTTATTTATTTAAACGATAAGGTATTGTTCCAAATGTTGGGTAGTAAGTGTCTTCGATCAGTGGAGTGGAAAAAGACCGTTCCACATTCACTGAGGTAACTGGGCAGTATTTGAATTTGGGTGTTATGTTAGCACTTATTGTTTCTGGCAAAAGTTCACCCGTCCCATTAATAAGACTATCAATTTGACACAAAGATTGCACAAAATGTTTTCAAACTTTTCTTTAACTCTACGCGGGAATACATCTGGCAATGTGGAGTTTATTTGACGGATTTTATTCATTAACTGAATTGATTCGGTCAACGCCAAATCTCGAGTTTCAAGCTTTATAATACCCGCAGGTATGTAAGAAAAGTGAGTGCTAATGAAAGCTATGTTTTTTTTTAATATCAGAATCGTTAAATGCTTCCTTGGATTGACGAACTGCCATAGCCTCTGCACTATCGAAGTCATTTACTACACCTTTGATGGCCTCGAAATGTTCATTGTAAAATAGTACAGCTTCAATCCATGTTCCCCATCGAGTTACCACTGGTTCGGGAAGTAAAGGTACATTTGGCAGATTTTCTTTATAGGCGTTATTGCGAGCAGGTGCCTTAAGAAATACTTTCTTTGCTGATGAAATCAGTTTATTTACATTTCCAGACGTGGATCGTACTTCTTCAGCGAGTGGATGAAATTAAATTTGGATAAAACACTTGGAGGACTTTGGCTGCCTTGATCATATAGGAAGCAGCATCTGACAGAAATATAAACACTCTTTCATCTGCAGAAGATTCAGGAAATATTTTTTTTAATACCCTCATTCACAAATCTGGCGATAGTAGAATGATTTGTCTTGTCAAGTTCTTTGCAGGCCACCAAATAGGAAGAAGAAAGCTCTAATCTTAATGCACCCACAATTAAATTCGCAATATAGTGACCACAACTGTCGGTAGTTTCATCAGCTGAAATCCAAATAATGTCATCCTTAAGTTCATTACATATTTCTTCCAGAACATGTTGGTAAATTGTTGGTATGCAATTTTTACGCAGTGTTGATTCGTCTGATATTTTTTGATTCAAGCAATATTTTCGCAGAAAATCTTTGTGGAGAGGAATATTACTTGCAAGCAATGCTTCACATAAATCCATGCTAAAGTGGTTTTTTTGTTTAACTATAGAAGTGAAATCACTGCTACTTGCTGCTGTTATAAGTTGTTGTCGTGGGCCTTTTTTTTTTTTGCAGTCCTGCGATACGAAGACTTGTCTTGACATGCTGGTCAATTTGAAACTTTTTTGTGCACGAAACATTTTTCTCGCAAACTCGACAATATAAAACATTTCAGTCGTATGTAAATGTTCCAGGATAATCAGCTACCTCTCGAAGAGACACTTTTTTTTTGCGGGTGGCATGGTACACGTTAAACTTTAACACAACACGTTAAAAATTGCAAAAAGACTACACTGATGCAAGCGCGTCAACAATAATGTTAAAACTGATATCTTGTTTTAAAATAAAAATTCGTCTTCGAGAAAATTGTTTATTTGATCCACGCTCAAACAAATATTCTTAGAAACTAACTACTTATCACTTAATATCCCGACCAAGAAACAAAGGAATAAAATACCGTCCTAATTTTGGGTATTCCCTTGGCACTATAACCTAATCGATGTTTAAACTATTGCAGGTGATGTTGCGGCGATAAGATCGGTTCCAGACAGCGACATTAACAATACCCTGAGCAATTCAATCGCCTAGGAATACCGAGAAATATTGTAAATATAGGGAAAATATGCATCATTACTAGATTTTGGGTAAAATATGCAATAATCGGTGAGAATGGTCTAAATATGCAAATGCATATGAAAATATGCAAATGCGTATAGTCCGGTCTCTAGTTATTAGACACGCATTTTTATTAGTAACATAATCAAAAATCAAAATTTAGGTTTCGACGTCAGCTTTCCGATGCCATTAAAAAAAATTTTTTTGGAGCCATTTTAATCGTTTTTTTTTTTTATTAATCAAATAACAATAAATGCGTATTTTCGGTCATTTTTTTAAAAAATTGTTATTTGGTTAATAAACAAATGTAAAAAAAAAAACCGTTAAAATGATGCCAAAAAAAATATTTTTAATAGCAACGGAAAAGCTAGCGTCAAGACCTAAATTGTGAAAAAAAGATCCATTTTGGACCAAATGGCATAAAACGGCAGGCAAATCTAATTTTAAATAACAGATTAGATTGTGCCCACCGGGGTCAATATATTTGGAACAAAATTTCAGGATATTTTTGCTATAACAAAAGGCATATTTTCTGAAAGTTTCAAGCCGATCGATTCACTTAGTCGACCTGTACAATAAAATGAAAAACAAACAGTTTTTTGTCAGTTTTCTCAATTTTGTAGGTTATGTACGCATTGGAGCGACTTAAAACCAACGAGGATTTGTTGAAAATTTCACTACGAAGAGTTTGGTTTCTTTTGTCTCGATCCGACTTATATAACCGGAACTCACATTTTAAGTTCAAGAAACTTAAATTGTTTATAAAGAAAAGAGTGCAAGTTTTTCGAGGTCCAAAGCTCAGGACAATACTCCTGGTGACCCCAGAGAGGATAAAATCATAATACTGCTGTATCTATATTGTGCAATTTTTTTTACTGCACTCTAATTGCGCAAGTCAGATTTTCACCTGGGTTTTTAAAGAATTGTAAAATAAAATAACCGGTCAAGTGCAAGTTGAACTTGCGCAATTAGTGTTCCGTACGTTGATTGCTTTTAAAATAAAAAATTTTGTAACGGAAGTATAAAATGATCAGTGACTTCACAAAACACACCCCAAATGTATTTTCAACAAAGTTTGTTTCCAATCTTCAGTGAAATCTGATGACCTTGAAGTTTTTGTTTTTTTTAAATACCAGAAAAATTATTAAAGGTAATGTACTCGTGATAATTTTCGTCAATCTACACCCCGTGGAGAATATTCCGGAATTTTATCAAAATTTTTTGATAAGTACTTTTGAGACAAGGCGTGGGACAGCGATTTTTCGCGATTTTTTAAAAATAATACAAAGAAAAGTGCGCGCAAGTATTACATTTTATATAAATTTTTTACTCGTGTTTTCACAAGCTTTCTTTTGACACCACACTCCGTGACCTAGTAAAAAATTTTTTTTTCACTTCCGATTTCACCCCCCAAAACTAACCCCTTAAGTCAAAATTTAACTCTCAAAACTACATGGCTCTGATGAGGCTATCAATTCCTATATTATTACCAAATTTCAACTTTCTATGTCAAATAGTTTCGGAGAAAATCGGGGGTGTGACAGACAGACAGACAGATACCTAAGTGATCTTATAAGTGTTCCGTACGGAACAGTAAAAATTACTCCACATTTTTGAATAATCAATTCACAGCGGGCTAAAACTCCATAATTTGTAAAAAAGTGAAATAATTATTTTTTAAATTTATTTCTTTATGTATTTACTTTTCTTGAGTTTGTGCCCTCAATAATGAAAAAACCAAGCGACGGCCCAGAAAATATTTTTAGAGGGTTTATGGTTCTCTTTAAATCAAAAAAACCGGTCAAGTGCAAGTTAAACTTGCGCAATTAGTGTTCCGTCCGTTGATTGCTTTTTGAATAAAAAAATTGTTAGAGGTATAAAATGATCAGTGACTTCACAAAACACACTCCAAATGAGTTTTCAACAAAGTTTGTTTCTAGTCTTTACTGAAACCTGATGACCTTGAAATTTTTGTTTTTTTTTTTATATACCAGATAAATTATTAAAGGTAATGCACTCGTGATAATTTTCGTTCAATCTACACCCCGTGGAGAATATTCCAGAATTTTTTCAAAATTTTTTAATAAGTACTTTTCGAGATAAGGCGGGTGTAATACAAAGAAAAGTGCGCGCAAGTATTACATTATATATATATATATATATATATATATATATATATATATATATATATATATATATATATATATATATATATATATATATATAAATAATCGGGTATGACAGAGGGACAGACAGACGGACAGACACCGAACTGATCTTATAAGTGTTCCGTACGGAACACTAAAAATACCGTAGAAAATTGCTTATGTAACTCTAATTGCAAATACTGGGAGGTTAGTTTGAGTGAATAGTAGGTAATGGGAGACTTGTTATTTTTTTACATCCTCTGTTGCTTTAATGATGCAAACTGCGCGGAGCCGCGGATTTATCCCTGTGATACCTAAAGCATTGACATTCCTACTGGATATATTTGACGTCTGAACAATAAGAGCGTCTTTTCGCAAGCAAGTAGATCAGAATTGTAGGCAAGGTACAATACGGATGTTATTTCAGATTATCTCTCAAATACGTATTTGTGCGTTACTTACCATCATCCATAATGGCGGTTGTTATGTTTTTCCCAGTGACACCTTGTGCCCAAGCGGCTTCGACGTTCAGATCCAGCTTGGCTTTTCCTCCATTTTGTCCGGTATTTTTTAGGTACCACTGGTAGGGGAAATAGGGGTCTGTCGGATCTTGATGTGGCTCGATATTTTTCACTAAATTCTCTACCTTAAGAGGCTTGTAGCCTCTCTTTACTCTGAGGAAGCCAGGCTGTTGTATAGCAGTGTGTATCTAGAAAATGATGAAGAAGTTACAATTAATAATGTTGGAATTACTGGAATCAAAAAGCGGTTGAGTAATCGATTATTAAAATAACCGAATCCCATCAAAAAAACTGTTTTTATATTGTATACCGACACCTCGAAAGTTCCCCCCATCTTTGTTTCGCCGCAAAAATAAATAACAACACAACAAATTAAAAAATATATATGACTGGCTGCTCTTACTGTCACTAAGTGTTAAAGTACATAACAAAACTTGATCAACTACCAAATAACTATTTAAAAACTATTTCTAACCACTGCCTTAAATTTAGTGGAGGACAATGACATTGAAATATTTTTATCCCTCTCTAACCCCATTAAGAAACACAAACAAGAGTGCTGTTTTTCCCTTGACATTCCTCTTATCCTCTTAAAGAAAATCCTTCATCACCTTAAGACGTTCGTGACTGGGATTTTGATACAAATCCTTTTTCGGGCAAAGGGGATTAATCAAGTATGCTTTAAGGTATAGCTTTAAGGATAAGGATACCGAGCAAAAAACTTTAAACAACAAAGAACACAGCTCTTCAAAGAGTCTCCATGAAATCGCAAAAAAAAAAAAAAATGTTACAGTAAGCCGAATAAAGGATCAGTGTTTTCCCTGAACTTCTTTTTTACGTATAAATAAATAAATAGTAAGTAATTTTAAAAATCCCTAAATAACAATGGCGTTCCATGTTAGTCTTTAATCGTTACAGGTTATGCTTGGTGGAACACACAGTCCTGAGCAGTTCGTTCTAAAGTTTAGTCCAAAGGGCATTTTTTAGGGGAAAGAAATATATCACTGAGTGGAGCGACTTTTAAGTAGGTATCTCTTTTTCTTCTACTCCTCCGGTTACGCCACTGACTACTGCTGTAGAATCTTAGGGTTGCAGCTATCTTTTCCGCCAATTACTCTTGTTTGATTGTGACACGAAGCGAAAACAAAACAACTCCCCAGTTCTTACCCAAACTTTCTGAACAAATAAACCCGATTGTGCAATGTCAACGATTTCTAAAAGCAGAGAACACAAAATTACATTCTGATAAGTAAGTTTGCTTAATTTCCGTATTTATTAAAGCATAAATATTGGAGTTAAAGAAACAGATATATTTCAGAAAATGAGTGAAAATTAAATTTTAAAAGTACACTAAGATGTACAGGTAGATTTGATAAGTTTAAGTATATTTGTTTGTATACTTTGTATAATTTTATTAAAACGTTTGATTTGTTATAATTATTTATAGATTAAATATATATATATATATATATATATATATATATATATATATATATATATATATATATATATATATATATATATAAATCAGGGATTTTCTACAGCTAACGCTGTCTTCCTTCTCTCAGCCTTTGATTCCATCCGTTTCTATCTTCCAGTCTCCATCTGTTAGACCCCTGTCCTCCATAGCCTCGTCCACATCGTCTCTCCACGATCGTCTGGGTCTTCCTCTTTTTCTTCTCCCTATAGGGCTCCACTCCGTTATTTTCTTTATCCACCTATTATCTTCGCTCCGTCTTTTGTGTCCATACCATTTTAACCGTTTTTCTTCAATGGTGTTTATTGCGTTCTCTTTGATTTTCATTCTGCTTCTTATTTCTTCATTAGTTATTCTCTCCATACGTGTCACTCTACAACATCTTCTCCAATGCTCCATCTCTACCGCGTTAATTTTAGATTTATTTCTTTTGTTGAACGTCCATGTTTCTGACCCGTATGTCATTATGCTTTGTATTATTGATTTGTATATGCGTTTTGTTTCTCTTTGTAATGTGCTTGTCCCACAGGATCGAATTTAATTGTCTTATGCATGTACGCGTTTGTTCTAATCTAGCTTTGATCTCTTCTTCTGATGTTGCGTTTTTTGAAATGATGGTTCCTAAATATTTAAATCTATCGGTTCCTTTGATTATTGTTTAGTTATCGACTTCTAGATTCTCCACGTTTCCCTCCTTTGTTGTTAGATATTCCGTTTTATCAAAGTTTATTGCTAATCCTGCTTTAGTGTATTTTTCTTTCAGTTTTCTTACCATATAACTGAGGTCTTCCTCATCTTCCGCTATGATTACTTGGTCGTCTGCGAAACTTAGAGTATATAAGTAATCTTCTCGTATTGGAACTAATATTCCACTACATTTTTGCTTCCATTTTTTAATGTTTGTTCGAGGTATATTTTGAATAGTGTGGGGGATGTAGAGCATAGGCCTCTCTTCCCTATTTTATGTCCTATTTTTACGTTCACTGTGTTGTTTTCGTAGAGAGCTTTTACTGCGTATATTAGTTCTTTCATTGCATTCCATAATCTTTGTCTTGGTACTGAGTCATAGGCCTTTCTTATGTCTATGAAGGCTAAATGAACTTCTCTATTCTTTGCCAGTTTTTTTTCCATTGTTTGTTTTATAGTGAATATGTGGTCTATACATGATTTTCTGGCCGTAAAGCCTGCTTGGTCTTCTCCAAGCTATGATATTTTTAATAATTTTTCCATACAAACGTCCCATACTCGATATTATACTTAAGCCTCTATAGTTTGTGCATTTTCTGCGATCTCCCTTTTTAAATATAGATACTATATAGGCTTTTGACCATTCGTCTGGTATTTTTTCTCCATTTATCGCTCTGTGGAACATGTTTCTCAGCATTCGATGTAATTTATTAGGCCCGTACTTAATCATTTTATTTACCACACCCCCAGGCCCTGCAGATTTATTATTTTTGAGTGTTTTTATTGTCTTCTTTACTTCTTTATAGCTTTGTTCTATCTCTTTTTTTCCTTATTCTGTTCTCTTCCTGCAATTCTTGTCTGTCTTTTGTTAGCAGCTTCTTATAATATTCTTCCCACTCGCTTTCTGGGATATACTCTATATACATCTTCTCTCTATTGTTGGTCCTTAATGCTTTAATTATTCTCCATGACTCTGTGCTTCTAGATCCTCCTATATACTGTTCTATATGTTCGCACGATTTTTTCCCATGTCTCGTTCTTTTCTTTGTTTATCATCCTCCTCGTTTCTGCATTTTTTCTCTTTATATTTCTGTAGATCTTCTTCTGATTTTGTATTCAGCCATTTTTCGTATAGTCTTTTTTTCTCCTTTATAGATTCTTTGGTTTTTTTTCACAGATTCTAATTTTATGTTTCTTATTTTCGTTGTCTTCTTTACCTAATGCTTCTAAGGCCGCCTGTTTGATGCATTCTTTTTATGTGGTCATACATCTGTTGGAGGTTGTCGTAGTTAAATTCATTTAATTTTTGATCTAATCGTCGTCTGTATAGGTCTCTTATCGTTTCGTCTTGCAGTAAGTATATTTTGTATATTATTTCTTTGGCTGCTTTTTCTGTTATCTCATTAGTATTTCTGTTTTCTTTATCTATTGTTCCTTTTTGCTTTATTGTCTTGTACCACGGTACTTTTATATTTGCTATTAATATTCTATGGTCTGTTACACATTCCGCCCCTCTCTTTACTTTCACGTCTTTTATTTTGATAGTGGTCTCATTTTTAATTATAATGTAGTCTATTATTGATTTTAAGTTTCGTGTTTCTTGCATCCAAGTATATTTGTGGATGTCTTTGTGTTTGTAGAATCCATTTGTTATTTTGAGGCCGTTTAGTTCACACAGCTCTATTAGTCTCTCTCCGTTGTCGTTAGTAATGTCTTCTCCGAATGGTCCTACGGTATTGTCCTTTGTTTTCTTTCCTATTCTCCCCATTCAGATCTCACTCTTAGGCATGGCATCTAGTAGTAGTTGGTGGCTTTCTTTCCGCTACTTTTACTATTAATGCCAGTGTGCCCCAAGGCTCTGTACTGTCTTCTACTCTCTTTCACCTTGCTATTAACGACCTATGTGAATCAAATCTACATCTTAGCAGTAAGCTTGTTGCTTCGTCATTTACATTTAACGAACGAACATGAACTACCCATATAAATATACGCATACGGCAAGGAGTTCTTCAACTCAACAAGAAACGTAACTGCAGTTATTTCTAAAAAAGTTTTACTAGCATCGTCACTCGACTTAAGAGCGAATAAGTTCTGGTATGATTATGTTACATACATAGCCAGGAGAGCTTCATAAAAGATGGAAATATTATTTCGAACTATAAAGCTTGACAGTCCACAACAACTGTTAATTCTGTACAAAGCTCAAACTCAACCAACAATCGAATACTGCCTCCCTGTTTAGGGTTTTGCTCCCAAACATACGCTCAATTTTGTAGAGAGCTACTCGCCTTATTAGAGTATCAAAATTCCTTGGAACATCGCTAGTCGCTTAAGTCTGTTGGATTCTTCATCATCATCATATACTCATGATGTTTAGCTTGTTACTCTTCGTACGTTTTTAAAGATTCTTTTATGGGAGAAACGCCATCCCTTTGAAATGAATTGTAAGGAACTGTGTTTCCCACAGAGTACAGTTCGCTGCGATTTAAGGTCAATCTGAGTGAGTTTCTTCCCTCACCGATTCCGATAAGATACTAGAGTGGCCCTCACAATCGCCGGACGTCAACCCTATTGAAAACGTTTGGCCCCTTGTAAAGAAAAAGCTCAGAGGAAAAACTCTGAGGACCTTGACTCAAATGTCTCGCGAGATTGGAAAAATCATTGCCCGCGCGAGTACGCAGAAAATCTCGTCGACAGCATTACTTGACAGACCGTAGGTTTCGGAACTTGGGCAACTTTGACGAATACTATGATATCCTCTCCAATATCCCTCTAAAAATGGTTGTAATATCCCTATTCAGGAGGTGAATGATAAAAAATATATGACAAAAACCCATGTTCAGTCCTCATAACTTTTAATGGGATTAGATTATAAAATGGTAAATAAATTGATTACAATCAGATTATTCGAAAAGTGTTAATACGGTTTATAAAGTGACACGCTTTGCAAACATGTGTCCGATAGAATGTAGGATTTTATTGGCCTAAAGTTGTTATAAAAATATCCAATTAGCTAATTAAGTGTGGTCATAAAAGATAATTGAAAAAAACCCAAAGCTAATTTCACCAGGAAGCCAGTCTTGAGAGACAAAAAATTAATGTCAGTATTCTTATCGTTAAAAAAAATATATGATAATAACTTAATTAAATAATAGGATTTAATAATTTAATCCTTATACACTTAATAGTATTAAGTTAAATACCAATAATTATATATGAGCATCGGCGAGAAAATTTTATTACTCAATGAACATCAATTTTTTTTAAGCATTTTTACATATAGTTTTTCTACTATCACGATCTACCTATTTCATTCGCTGCTACATATAAGCTTTTCCCGTTTCATGCCCTTGTCACCTGTTTCTTGCTCTTCTTATCCACTGAATCCCTGTCCTTTTCCTGATGTCTCTCTATCTCGTATTTGGTCTCCCTGCACTTCTACGTCCAAGCCTTGGTCTCCATTTCAAGATTATTTTCGTCCATCAGTCACCCTTTCTAATACGTCCACGACTTTAGTTTATTATCGCATCCTTTCATTGTGTTTTTGGTCAGTTAATTTAATACCCGACTTTCACCGTTCGCGCGCTCGTTGTGGTTTGAACCTACAGTTTTCCTTTTAGAGTGTTGGGTATTTCTAATGTAAGACTGTTGAATTTACCAAATGCTGTCCACTATATTTTAAATTTCGCCGAAACATTTCCTCAGTCATGCATC
The DNA here is from genome assembly GCA_019049505.1 of Pachyrhynchus sulphureomaculatus. Classification (NCBI taxonomy): domain Eukaryota; kingdom Metazoa; phylum Arthropoda; class Insecta; order Coleoptera; family Curculionidae; genus Pachyrhynchus; species Pachyrhynchus sulphureomaculatus. Next base: position 263,496,690 of record CM032446.1, on the reverse strand, counting down.
TTTAGTTGTGGCGAATTTCTGTCCTGAATAAATATAATGTTCAAACTCTTTCTAGAGGTTGGCTGTTGAGCGTTATATTCATGTGTGTATCTGTGTTCGACATGATCTTTGTTTTGTTCATTTTGATTGATAATCCTACAAATCTGTAGTCTACTTCCGTAATCACATCTTGTCGTTCAGCAGGGTCGTTACTTATTAGAAGAATATCGTCGTCGACTCACAGATTGTGAAGATAGTCACCGTTGATGTTTATACATTTACCTGGCCAATTTCTTTCTCCGGATATACTTTAAAGAGATTATATAAACAATTTAAGAGAGATCATGTCGCCTTGTTCTTCCCAGAGGAGGAAATGCATTGTTGTCTGCGAATATATGTTTTCTATTAATTTTGTATCTCTACTATTTATACGACATTTCGTCATAGAGTTTAGTACCGCCCACATATCGATAGTGTAGTGTCAAGTGCTTTTTCATAATCGATGAAAGTCATGTGAAGGTTTCGGTTGTACTGATTACATTTTTATGCTAAAGTATCTTTTTCAATTTGTCTGATTTGAATGATACGGGGGCAGAAGAAAACTGTTCAAAACGATCAAAATTTATACGAGAACGACACCTCTTTCAATAGATTAATTTTTTGTCTTATTACACCTTTTTATTTAGTATTGCACTACCCTCGCATTGTCTGGAGTTTTGAGATTATCTCATTGGTCTTATAAGACGGTACAGTTTTTTTAATTAGGGACATTTTACATTAAGTTACAAGTCAGGGGTAAAAAGTGATGGATTTGTAACCTTCATCGTCTGTAGTTTTTTTTTTGACTTGGACAGCCGTACACCCATTCCACATTATTTTTAAATTGCTCTAGTTTGTGTTCGGTCGGAAATACAGCTTTTTTTTATTCGAAAAAGATATTCAAAGGATTCTTAAAGAGGATGCAAAGTAATAAGCTGACATCATAGAGGTGTGATGTACAAGTATTTCTGGAATACATCGCTGTAGGAGAAATCCAGTGGACTATATTATTTGAACACTTTCCTTTAAAGCGTTTATAAAATTAGTATTGTATAGGTTAAGGCACAAATTAGACAGTTTATCAATCACGAGAACAAGCCGGATTTAGACGGGGATAGAGCACTTTGGATCATCTTCAAATTAGATTACTAGTGGAAAAGCACATGAATATAAAGTCACCTTGTGGATAGCAGCTACGTAAAAGCATTTGAATTCGATAGAGATATGGACAGTCCGTAACGCCTGAAGTAATAGATTACTAGTGGAAAAGCACGTGAATATAAAGTCACCTTGTGGATAGCAATGGTTGACTACGTAAAAGCATTTGATTCGATAGAGATATGGGCAGTCCGTAACGCCTGAAGTAACAGCAGAGTCGACGAAAGATACAGATCTCTTCTAGAAACATATATAAAAATTCCACATCACAAGTAATGCTTGAAGAAAAACCAAATAAAATCAAAATTAAAAGAAGAATTAGACAAGGCGACTCAATATCCCCAAAACTGTTCATGTTGACTTTAGGGGGCATGTTCCAATCGTTAAAGTGGGAAAATAAAGAAATACTAATCGACGGTACACGACTAAATCACTTAAAGTTCGTAGATGGTGTCACTCTGATCGCCAACGCAAAGGAAGAATTATGAGAAACGCTGATGAAATTAAATAACAAGTCTCGAAAAATAGATCTGAAAATAAACTTCACCAAAACCAAATATTTGATCAACGAAACTGAACTACTCAGTATATATCACCACTACACCAAACACTTTATTTTGCACTCGACGCGCGTTTTCGCTAACCATGTTAGCTTCACCAGGAGCGATGATTGACTACTGAGTCAATAGGAAACGTACGAGGCATGTTTTTTAAGTAAGTACCGTTTTGCGATTCCGCCGCCGCAGCGATACGGTCGGCGTTCCGCGCATGCGCGCTGGTAACCTACATCTCATGTCTACGCACTGACGCCATTACAGTCTGATTCTTCATTGTATACATTGTTTACTGAGTGTTTAAGATGCCTCCGACAATCGTGAGTCCCGCCGATTGTGAAGTACGGGCTGTTATACGATTTCTTAGTGCTAAAGGCGTAAAACCGATCGATATTCATCGTGAGATCTGTGAAGTTTACGGACAAAACATTATGAGTGATGGAATGGTAAGGAAATGGTGAGAGCATTTAAAGATGGCCGCACAAATGTGCATGATGAAGAACGGAGTGGGCGTCCTTCGGTCGTTAATGAAGATTTGGTGCAGAAAGTGGACGAAAAGGTGAGAGAAAACAGACGCTTTACAATTTCATCATTGTGCGACTGCTTTCCTCAATATTCTCGTAGTGTTTTGTTATCGCATTGTGACCGAGAACTTGAATTACCGGAAATTGTGTTCACGTTGGGTTCCAAAAATGTTGACGGATTTGCACAAAACCCAACGTTTAGGCAGTGCATTGACTTTCCTTGAGCGTACCACAATGAAGGTGAACATTTTTTAGACCAAATTGTTACTGGTGACGAAACATGGGTGGCCTACGTCACACCAGAATCGAAACAACAATCCATGGAATGGCGACATTCATCATCACCCAAAAAAGTGAAGTTTAAGCAAACAATTTCTGCCCGCAAAATCATGTGCACAGTTTTTTTTTTTGGGACAGAAAAGGAGTATTGCTAGTGGAGTTTCTGCCTCGTAATGAGACAATCAATGCAGCGTCTTATTGTGAGACATTGAACAATCTGCGTCGTGCAATCCAGAACAAAAGACGTGGCAAGTTGAGTAAGGGTATCGTTTTTGCTGCATGACAATGCCCGTCCACATGTGGCTAATCGGACCAAAAATCTCATCAAATCTTTTAAATGGGAAACTCTAGATCATCCTCCATACAGCCCTGATCTGGCGCCCAGCGACTACCATTTGTTCCTGCACTTGAAGAAGCACCTGGGTGGTCAGCGTCTTCAAGACGATAACGAAGTCAAAACATTTGTGATACAGTGGTTAACAAGTCAGGCGGCAGAATTTTATGAGGAGGGTATTCAAAAACTGGTGCCACGTTATGACAAGTGCCTCAATATTCACGGAAATTATGTAGAAAAGTAGATTAAGGTACAGGCTTTCATGTAAAAATAAAATTATAGCGATATCTTTGCACGTCTTTTTTTAATTCCAAAACGGTACTTACTTAAAAAACATGCCTCGTATAATCATTCATATATGTAGGACAAAAAATCGAATATCAAAAAAATAAGTTAAAGGCTCACTTGAATAGAAGAGTCTCGTTAGCTTGGTCTGCGTTCGGAGGGTTACAATTCCCACGTAAATTGGATATCCCAAATACAACAAAAACTAAAGTGTTCGATCAATATATACTGTTAGTACAAATGGCACTGTAACGTAGGCTTTAAATGAAAGTATAATATATAACCTCTAGGTAACTTAAAGAGAAATGGAGAGGAGAATCCTAAATATTAGGCTCTAAAATCGTATTCCAAACATCGAGCTACGAAGAAGATCAAAACTGACAGATGTAATACAACAAATATGTATTACAAGCTGGAACTGGGCGTGGCATATTACAAGGATGAATGACAACAGATGAACACTTCGTATGGTTGAAGGGAGGCCTAAAGAACAACAAGGATCCAGAGACCACAGACAAGATGGACAGACCACATATAAAGATTAGCGGGACACGATTCTATGTAAAAAGCAAACAACAGAGTTCAGTCGAGACAACTTGGGTAGGCTTACATTCGACTACGAATGGAATAAACTAATGATGATGATGGGGATGATGATTGTTTTTTAGAAAAAAATCTTATAGATTTAAATTCTTCTTGGTTACGGAAATCTCAAGACAGAATTTCTTGTCGAGTATTCAAGATAAAATAATATCTAGATTGGATTTTTGTTCTTTGTCAAGACATCGTTGAGGTAAAAAAGAGTAGACAACAGAAGAGATTCTAGTGGTACACCGGCGTTGACAGTGAAAATGTTCGAAAGAAATATAATAATTTTGATTTGCCAACAATAATATCGGAGGAAACTTGACAATTATAAATAAAAAATTTCAGATGCACCATAAAATTGCAGCTTAACCAACCCTCCCGATATTCCAAACACGGTCGAATGCCTTAGAGAAATCATGCGCCATCGCTTCATAATGTTGAGTTGCATTGTACGAAAGATGTGTGGTATGTTTTAGGAGATATCTTGTTTATTTCTACCTACTGTATTAATGACTAAAAATTTGTGTAAAATTTTTCTTCCCTCGTTTATGTTACTGATACCAGTAAAAATCTAAAAACTACACTTTTAGAGAAATGTACCGTAGAGAAATAATCCTTAAAATGCTGAAAACGAAATTTAAATCGGTGTTTATTTAGCCCATAAATGCTGTTTTAGCTAGCGAATTTTTTCGTCGATACAAATGATTTATGGGCCAGTTTGTATTAAATCATCTTTAGGAAAATACTATAAATCTTCTTTATTTTTTGCCCAAACGATGTAAATATGACATGCTAATAACAGAAGTTTTAATTTTAAAGTTGTACTTTATCGACGTAGAATTACAGCCATTATCAAAAGAAAACAGTTAAACTGTCACTTTTAAACAGTACGTCTTAAATTCCAGTAAAACAAATTGTTTTTCTAGCTGGTAAAAACCTAAAATTTAAAAGTATATCAGCAAAGTCGGCGGCTTTTCAGGTCACAAACCGCGATATGATTGACCAGCTAAGCTCACGACAATGACCGCCAGAGAGCGCGAACGTCAGAGTTCCACCCTACGCATATAACAATCAGTATCAACTACAACGAAGTCTATATGTGAACAGTGACCCACTGTTCTTTTATTTATCAATCCCTCATAGGACATGTTTTGCCATATCACGGCTCATCAGCCGAGCTAGGATCGACAAACAAGAGAACAACGCTAGCTGAACTTATTGCAGTACTAGCGTAACAACGGAGTAAGATGCAACAAATTGCATTTTCGACTGGTAAAAACTTAAAATTTAAAGGCATACCTGCCCTCTATCGGGGCTCTTTTTTTTATGGGTCTAGCACACGTGCTACAGGGAAGTCCCTAAAGCGCTACAGGAGCGACACGTGTGCGGAGAAAGCGATTCACGTTGTTCTTGAATCGCTGTAAATTGTACTCGGTGGGAAACAGAGTTCTGGGCAAATTATTTCAAAGGGATGATGTTCTCCATATAAAAGACTGCTTGAAAAGCGTTGTAGGAGGAGTAACAAGCTGAACCTCATACGGATGTGAAGTATTAGCGCGACGTGTACTTCTAACATGCACCACTCGGGAGGAATTAAGCGGGCCACATCCTTCGAACACTTGCCATGAAAATACTTGTAGAATAGACTCAAGTCGCCAACTGTTTTTCGATGTTCCAACGAATCAAGGCCGCAGGCCAGTTCCGGGTCTCCAATCAGACAAACAGCTCTTCTCTGAATAGAATCCAACAAATGCAGTGTATGTTTGGGAGCGGAGCTCCAAACATGGGAGCTTTGTAAAGAATTAACAGTTGTTGTGGAGTGTAAAGCTTTTTGGTTCGAAATAATATTCTCAACTTTTGAGAAGCTCTGCTTGCTATAACTGCAACATGTCATGCCAGGACATATTTGCTCCCAAATTAACGCCCAACAAATTGAGGGACGATGTTAGAGGAATGGAGTGCCCCGACATAACTATGTCGGGTTCAGCAACGTTAACCTTTTTAAAAAAAATGCCGCCTGGGTGTTGTGTAGCGCTAAATTCCACTTGGTTACTGTCACCCAAGATAGAATCTCTTCCAGGTCTTTGTTAAGCCGAATGACTTCCTGCTGTCTGCGGATATTCGTCTGAGTAGCCGATGTCCGCGCGTTCAAAGTGAATGAAGAGATAAGTGTACTGTCGTCTGCAAAGCTGAAGATTGGATTCTCGGTCTTTACCATTAGATCGTTAATATAAATGAGAAAGAGAGTAGGAGACAGTATGGAGCCTTGGGGTATACCGGCGTTGATAGTGAAGGTATTAGAAAGAAATCCGTCGACTGCCACTCGTAAAGAACGCTCTCTGAGGAAACATGAGAGTCACAAACAGAACTTTTCAGACATACCATAAGAACGTAGCTTAGCCAACAGCCCATCGTGCCAAACACCGTCGAATGCCTTGGATATGTCAAGAGCAACCGCTCGAAATTCTCCAAAGTGTTCAATTGCGTTGTTCCAAACATGTGTTACATAAGTCAGAAGATCTCCCGTTGATCTATTTTAAGGCCACAGACGGACAAAGGCTTATGCTTTTAAATTTTAGGCGTTTACAATTTATTGTATTTCATTGTGATGTTACGATAGTACTGCAGTAAGTATTATTAGTTTTGATCTCTTGTTTGTCGATCCTAGGTCGGTTGATGAGCCGTGATACGGCGAAACGCGCCCCGACATGGATGGACAAATACACAGACCAGTGGGTCATTGGTGAAATATAGACCCTGTTCATTTTAGTAGTTGATACTGATTGTTATATATGTAGGGTTGAACCCTGACGATCGCGCGATCGCGCTGCCTGGCGGTAGTTGATTCTGATGTTTCATACGTCTTAAAGCAACATAGCCTAAACATTCCTCACTTAATGAATGTCAACTACTAAAATATATTCGCAGTTATTTACTGTTCTCTTATCTGTCAATCCCTGTCGGGGCGCGTTTCGTTTCATCATGGCTCATCAGCTGAGTTAGGATTGACAGACAAGAAATATGAACTTCAATTTTAGTAGTTGATATTGATTTTCTATCCGTGGGGTAAGATATACCTTCAAAAGTAGGCTTATAGAGGCCAGAAATACAACTTCTTGTTTCATATTAATTCCTAGCTTAGTTCGTGTTGGCTCTATCCCAACAAAAACAAAAAAATTCAATTCAGTTAGGGGGAATTTTTTAGGTGGTATAAAATATTTCAGCTAGTGAAAAGTACTGATCAAATATCAAATATTATCAACAAATAGTTAAAACACTCGGTTATATTTTAGTGTTCCGTACTGAACACTTATTGGATTACTTCGGTGTCTGTCTGTCACCCCGATTTTCTCAGAAACAATTTGAGATAGAAAGTTGAAATTTGGCATAAATGTAGGAATTGATGGCCCAATCGGCACTGTCTAGTTTTGAAATTTGAAGAGTAACCGCAAAAAAGTGTGAATTTTAGTCCGTTTTTGTAGCGTTCATAACATGGAGACAAAATAACCGGTCAAGTGCAAGTTAAACTTGCGCAATTAGTGTTCCGTACGTTGATTGCTTTTAAAATACAAATTTTTGTTACGGAGGTATAAAATGATCAGTAACTTCACAAAACACACCCCAAAGTTTGTTTCCCATCTTTACTGAAAACTAATGATCTTGAAATTTTTGTTTTTTTTATACATCAGATAAATTATTAAAGGTAATGCATTCGTGATAATTCTCGTTCCATCTACACCCCATAGAGAATATTCCATAATTTTTTCAAAATTTTTTGATCAGTACTTTTCGATATAAAGGGGGGGACAGAGATTTTTCGCGATTTTTTAAAAATAATACAAAGAAAAGTGTGCGCAAGTATTACATTACGAGTATATATATTCTTGAACTTTTGTTTTTACAAGCTTTCATTTGACACCCCACTAGATGACTGAGTAAAAAAATTTTAATCAAAATTTAACTTTTAAAACTACACAGCTCTGATAAAGCCATCAATCAATATTAGTACCAAATTTCAACTTTCTATGTCAAATAGTTTCGGAGAAAATCGGGTGTGACAGACAGACAGACGGACGGACACATCGACAGACAGACGGATAGAAATCGAAGTGATCCGTAGGGAACACTAAAAAGCAAACTTAACGTAAAAGGTCTTCGATTCTGTTAGCCGATACTTGTTGGAAATTCATAATAAAATTATATAAAAAACACTATGTTTTAATTTCCAATATATTTAAAGTCAGTGACTTTAAATATATTGGAAATTAAAACATAGTGTTGTTTTTTATATAATTTTAACGTAAAAGGTCTTAAATAAAGCTAATTAAAAATTTAGAAGGACATATTTTTCGATTTTTTATTTAGTGGTAACTACCCTCTATTTTGGGTGAAAATAAATAAGTTTTTAAAAAAATAATAAAAAAAAATATTGTGTGTAATTCATGAAAATAGGTCAAAAATTTCAAGTATTTACATATTTTCAATCCAATATTGTATAATAAATTAAAAAACTTCCTCTAAAAGGGGGTTGCAATAAGAAGGGTAGCCTGCTATTTATATATCCAGAATAAGTCTTCTAAAAAATCCAGAAAGTTAAGGAAAATAATACTGATAAGATACCATGTTATAGCTGAACGGTAGCCACCCCCTAAAAGGGGGTTTAAATGTGTTTCAGTACCGTTATAATGTAAAAAATGACTTCTCACTATAGGAAAAAATCCAAAATACTGAAAAGTTACTACGCGACCTGTAAGTCTCCAAAGCTTATTGCTAAACAGTAACAACCCCCTACCAGAGGGTTAAAACGCGTTTCAATGTCATTAAATCGAAAAAACTGACTTCTAAGGCTAGAAAAAAATCTAGAAAAGTAGGAAAAATACTACAGTTATACCGTGTGAACTTTACGTTTCCAAAACTTATCGCCAAACAATAACCACCCCAAAATAGGGGGTAGTTACCCTTAAATAAAAAATGAAAAAACAAGTCCTTCTAGGTTTTTAATTAGCTTTAATTTAAGACCTTTTACGTTAAGTTTTTTTTTTTTGTCTCAAAGTTGTGGCTAAGTTGGGAATGTGGAATCTTTGGCATAATGATACTACTCAGTATCATGCGATGATTGACGGTCAATCATCGCTCCTGATGAAGCTAACATGGTTAGCGAAACGCGCGTCGAGTGCAAAAATAAAGTGTTTGGTGTAGTGGTGATATATATTGAGTAGTATCAAAGTTGTGGGCAAAAACGGGCTAATTTTGCGGCCACTCGTTTGACTTAAGGAGTTAGTTTGTACAGAGTAAAAAAATTTTTAAGGTCATCGATTGGGATGTCGAATGAAAGCTTGTGAAAATACGAGTTCAAACATGTATATGATGTAATACTAGCGCAAATTTTTCTTCATATTATTTTTAAAAAATGGCCAAAAATTGCTCCCCCTATCTCGAAACGAACTGATCAAAAAATTTTGAAAGAATTCTGGAATTTTCTCCATAAAGTGTAGAATGTAGATTGAGCGAAAATTATCACGAGAGCATTACATTGATAATTTATATATATATATATATATATATATATATATATATATATATATATATATATATATATATATATAATCATATATCCCTTTTACCGTATGGTGTAGGGTATTGATAACACTGGTCAACAAAAAAAGAAAATTGCTTGTTTCCTGTGATTTTTTTTTGTTTCTATCTCAAATTGACGCCTATTTTTTAAATATGGCAACAATTTTTCTCTAACAGCTTTTGTTTTTGAGTTATAGCTAACTACCCTCATTTACTATTTTTACTTAGATTTTCGTTTTTTATTGGACACTAAAATATATTTTGTTGTTGTTTTAGATATGGCTTCGTCAAGAAGATGTTGTGGGCTTAATCTCGATTGTTTTTGCTACATTTGTGGTGAATATATATTTGCAAAATATCGAAAACCTATATCCCACTTTGTGAAAACTGCGTATCATCAATACTTTAAAATAAAATTATGTAATCAGGACAAGCCATCGGTTCCTCATATTGTATGCCAGAAATGTGTGGTATGTCTACGGTTATGGTCCAGTGGAAAAAGAGATGCAATAATGTTCGTAACACCCATGATTTGGCGAGAACCTCGAAACCATCATGACGATTGCTACTTCTGTGTTGTGAAAATAAACGGAATTAACCCTGGAAATCGAAGTAAGTGGTCATATTCTAACTTATCTTCTGCTCAACGACCTCAAATAAAATCGCAAGAGCAGCACATCTAAATCTTCTGATGATCCAAATTTCTGAGAACCCGAACGAAATACATCAAGTGAAGACTGATTCAGACTACAAATGTAGCCTTTCAGAACCTCAACCATTTAATTAGAAAGAACTAAATGACTTAGTAAGAGATCTGAACTTACCAAAAGAAGCTTCTGAGATTTTAGCATCTCGTTTAAAAGAAAAAAATTTGCTTACTCCGGAAACCAACATTACATTTTATCGTACCCGAGAAAAAAATCTGTTACCGTATTTTTCTCAAGAGAAGGATTTAGTTTTTTGTAACGATGTTGGTGGTATTTTGCAGCAGATGGGATTAAAACAGTACCAACCTAGTGATTGACGTCTTTTCATATACAGCAGCAAAAGAAGTTTAAAGTGTGTTTTGCTTCATAACGGTAACAAGTACGGATCTATACCTATTGCACATTCGACGACTTTAAAAGAAGAATACGTAAATCTTTCTAAGGTTATGGAAAAAATTAAGTATCGAGACCACAAATGAGTCATTTGTGTTGATCTGAAAAAGGTTAACTTTCTTTTAGGTCCACAAGGGGGGTACACAAAGTTCCTTTGTTTCATGTGTCTCTGGGATAGTCGTGACAAACAACACCATTGGTCACAAAAAGTTTGGCCAGTGTGGGAAGAGCTAAAAGTTGGTACAAAAAAATGTTATAAACGTGCCTTTAGTTAGCCGAGACCGCATCATACTTCCACCAATTCATATTAAACTCGGCATAATGAAACAGTTTGTAAAGGCGCTTGACAAACGTGGCGAATGTTTTAATTTTCTTTCATGCAAGTTTCCAGGATTAAGTTCAGAAAAATTGAAAGCTGGTATTTTTGATAGGCCACAGATTAGGCAACTCGTGAAAGATCCTAATTTTGTCAAATCAATGACTGAAGTCGAATCCAAAGCTTGGAATTAATTTGTTTTGGTTATGAGTAGCTTCCTAGGCAAAAAGAAATCTGACGACCATGTCGAGCTTGTTGAGTGCATGCTATCGAACTTGCAAGAGCTAGGGTGCAACATGAGCATAAAAATCTACTTCCTGCACTCGCATTTAGACCGATTTCCACAAAATCTGAGTGATTCTAGTGAGGAGCAGGGTGAAAGATTTCATCATGATCTTCGGACAATGGAAGAGCGTTATCAAGGGCGGTGGAACTCACATATGATGGCAGACTACTGCTGGAGTTTGCAACGAGATCTACCTAAAGTCGTTCATTCAAGGAAATCTTATAAAAGATCATTTGCTAGTGTTCAATAGAAATTTTGTTAACATAATGTATTATTTTTTTGTATTTTTGGCAAAAATAATAAAACTGTATATTTCAAGGGTAAAGCTGTTAGCAATCTCCCAGTATTTTTTTCATAGACAGGGCCATAGAAATACCCAATAACAGAAAAAAAAAATAAAGGAAACAAGACTTGTGTTGACCAGTGTAATTTATCTGGTATAAAAAATTATTTATCTTGACAATATGGTGGAAATTTTTTTCGTCAAAAATTGTGAATTCAGCCGGGACTAAAAGTTACGAAATATCATACGTATTCGGTGCTGTCAGTAACATCATGATAACTGGTGACCAACGGATAGGTACCAAGACAAAATAATTTTATTTGTTTATAATAAACAAATGTTTAGGTAGGAAATATTTGTTTTAAACTTTTGCTACAAAAATATCTCGCTTTTTATATATTCTTGGTAATTCTTATATTGAAGATGAATGTGTGGTTGAATTTTATAAAATACTTCAGCAATCCCGGTACGGAACACACAGAACGCAAGTCAAACTTAAACTTGGCCGCTTTTTTTACTGCTTGTCATGTGATCTTAACACGAAAATAAAGGGGTTTTCATAATCTTTTTATGAATGCGTTTGCCAGCATGCGATACGTGACAGGATATTCCCACTTGCTTTTGAGACTTATTTTTATTCATACGAAGAGAACTGCAATTGCTACTACTTATTATCTCGTGACTAGTGTGACGATAACTGTGCATATGAAAAATCCTGAATATTTATGTGGATTTGATATATGATACCTAGCTGATGCCAATCATCTATTAAAAAGATTTTTTTTTTTAATGGCACGACATACGTGCTGCAGGGACATCCCTAAAGTGCTACAGAATCGGCGTGTGTGCTGAAATGGCGATTCATTTTGATCTTGAATCGCTGCAAATTATACTCGGTGGAAATCGCAATCCCGGGCGATTCATTCTAAAGGAATGGCGTTTTCACCACCACAAGATTCTTGAAATTGGTGGTATGAGTAGTAACAAGCCAAGAGAAATCCGGAAATGGCTAGGTACAGAACTCTCGGGGCGTCAACATGCAGTGATCGTAATTTTAAAATAAATTTTTGTAATATACGAGGTTAAATTCAGTGAACTAATACCTGCAGTCAAATAAGCCTCATGTTCTCGCTCTGTGCGAAACTTAAGTCAGTTCATCGACCAGCATGGTCAGCTTTCTCTAACCTGGATACGACTTGTATTCTCGGTTTAAGCGTAACTTTGAAATCTGTCTTTTTATTAGAAGCGATCTCTCTTACAACGCATCTATAGCGCTTCAGAGATTTCCCTGAAGCCCATAAAAAACCGCTGAAGAAACTTGAGAGCCATAAACAAGACGTTTTAAACATACAGTTTATCAAGTAAGAACGCGTCCACGGTAATTCATTTTTGGTAGATGAGATTCTAGCGATTCAACAAAAAATTGGTAGAGGGAACCTTTGTCTACGATGCATTTTAGTAAAAGTAACAGTTCATTCGTCGAAATCACATATAAAATCTAAAATGAGTCACTTGGTTTCGCATCGATTCTAATCTAAATGAAATGACACATTCCGCGGTCGATAAATATATTAAAAAGTCGGTATCGTTTTGTGAAGAAGTGGGTAAATCGTTTTAACAAGACGAAAAATGTCGACGACTTACCAAAACGTGGCTTGGTAGGCAAAGTCACTACAAAAGTCGAAAAAAAAAACGAATCGTATCTTTGTTTTCACGGGTCCCAAAATTGACGCTGCGTCAAGGAGCGGCAAAATTAAGAAAATCGGGTTTGAATGTGCCCCCTGGGACCATTCGACAACGCCTTCGTGCTCGTAATGTCAAATTCCGAAGCACGTTGAAGAAACTTTTGCTGAGCGAAAATTACGTTGCGAAGCGGCTAGCTTGGGCTCACGATAAGATACTAGAGTGGCCCTTACAATCGCCGGACGCCAACTCTATTGAAAACAGTTAATCCTTTGTAAAGAGAAAGCTCAAAGGAAAGATGCCAAGCGATTATTGATGTAGGAGGCGATTGGACAACTTACTAAGGTAACTACGTCGTTATTAGCACACCAAAGAATACATTGATGGCAAGAAATGTTCTCGAAAACACATTTTTTTCACGAATACGAGCGGTCACGGTCTTACTTAACCGACTCTACCATAAAAGCGTAGCTTAGCCAACAATTCGTCATACCAAACGCGATCAAATACCTTGGATATATCAAGTGTAACCACTCGAAATTCTTCCAACATATTAAATTGCGTTGCTTCAAATATGAGTGACAGAAATTAGAAGTTCTCGTGTTGATCTCTGCTTACGAAAGCTATTTCGATTATAGCTAATATTCCAAATATTTTAAAAGTGTTTTCATGATATATAACAGTTTGGTAATATGAGACGTAGTAGAATTGTAAATAATCAGTTCTCAAGAAACTCGAGTCAGACACAGAGCAGTTTACTCAACAATCGGCCGTTACAAAGACTGCCGAATGTCTTGGATATATCAAGTGCAGTCATTCCAGATTATCTATAATGGTATGGAGGCTTACATCCCTTTTTCGAAGAAATACCCTTCCAACGGCAAGCCTTGGTTTGACCGAAAATGCAAAGAAGCTGTTGCTTCTAAACATCTTGCATACCGACATTGGCGTGAAAATCCTAACACCATAAATCGTAACACCTTTGTTCGTGCCAGTAACAGATGCAAAGAAATTATCGACGAAACCAAGGAGGCACACAATAAGCGGATTAGAAACAAACTTCTCGCTTGTCCCAACAATTCCAGGTCCTTTTGGTCATCGCTAAGGCAGTCAAAATTTCACCAAATCCACCATACCCACCTCTCACACGGCCAGTTAATTCTATTACAACGACACCTGTTGAGAAAGCGAACTTGTTGGCTGAACTCTTTGCTTCGCATTCTACTGTCGATTTCCAAGGAAAAACACCACCTAATATTCCCATAGTGCAGTCAACGATGCCCGATATTGTCTTCAGGCAGCGTATCATAAAACGTATTTTGATGAAGCTAGACACCAAAAAGGCTTCTGGCGCTGACGGAATACCTGCCTTAGTTCTCAAAAACTGTGCGAGGGAACTAACACCAGTTTTCTGTAGACTTTTCAACCTATCTTACAGAAAGGGAATATTTCCTTCTTGCTGAAAATGTGCCACAGTTCAGCCAATACCTAAAAAAGGCAAGAAGACCTTGCCAAATAACTACCGACCAATCGCACTGCTTTCAATAATATCGAAAGTCATGGAAAAGGCTATCAATCAGCAACTTCTAAAATATCTTGAAGGATTCAACATTATTAGCGATCACCAATATGGCTTTCGTAAAAATAGATCAACAGGAGATCTCCTGACTTATGTAACACATGTTTGGAACAACGCAATTGAACACTTTGGAGAATCTCGAGCGGTTGCTCTTGAAATATCCAAGGCATTCGACCGTGTTTGGCACGATGGGCTGTTGGCTAAGCTACGTTCTTATGGTATGTCTGAAAAGTTCTGTTTGTGGCTCTCATGTTTCCTCAGAGAGCGTTCTTGGCGAGTGGCAGTCGACGGATTTCTTTCTAACACCTTCACTATCAACGCCGGTGTACCCCAAGGCTCCATACTCTCCTACTCTCTTTCTCATTTATATTAACGATCTGCTGGAAAAGACCGAGAATCCAATCTACAGCTTTGCAGATGACAGTACACTTATCTCTTTATTCACTTTGAACGCTTCGACATGGGCTACTCAGACGAATATCCGCAGACAGCAGGAAGTCATTCAACTTAACAAAGACCTGGAAGAAATTCTATCTTGGGGTGACAGTAACCAAGTAGAATTTAACGCTACAAAAACCCAGGCGGCAGTTTTTTTCTAAAAAAGTTAACGTTGCTGAACCCGACATAGTTATGTCGGGGCACTCCACTCCTCTAACATCGTCACTCAATTTGTTGGGCGTTAATTTGGGAGCAAATATGTCCTGGCATGAACATGTTGCAGGCATAGCAAGGAGAGCTTCTCAGAAGTTGGGAATATTATTTCGAACCAGAAAGCTTTACACTTCACAACAACTGTTAATTCTTTACAAAGCTCAAATTCGGCCAACTATGGAATACTGCTCCCATGTTTGGGGCTCCGCTTCCAAACATACACTGCATTTTGTTGGATTCTATTCAGAGAAGAGTTGTTCGTCTGATTGGAGACCCGGAACTGACAGGTGGCCTTGATTCGCTGGAACATCGAACAACGGTTGGCGACTTGAACCCATTCTACAAGTATTTTCATGGAAAGTGTTCGAGGGATGTGGCCCGTTTAATTCCTCCCAGAGCGGTGCATGTTAGAAGTACACGTCACGCTAATACTTCACATCCGTATGAGGTTCAGCTTGTTACTCCTCGTACAACACTTTTCAAGCAGTCATTTATATGAAGAACATCATCCCTTTGGAATAATTTGCCCAGGACTATGTTTCCCACCGAGTACAATTTACAGCGATTTAAGAACAACGTGAATCGCTTTCTCCGCACACGTGTCGCTCCTGTAGCGCTTTAAGGACTTCTCTGTAGCACGTGTGCTAGACCTATAAAAAAAAAAATAAAAAAAATAATATTCAGTCAGCTAAGGGGACAGCAGCCGGTGAAAGCCGCCCGCCGCCCGAAAGGACTAAAGACACAACAGTCGGCTGGGAAGGTTTCGGCCTCTGTATTTTGACATCGACTATGCTAACAAGGGAAAAACCATCAATAGTGAATATTATATAAAGTTATTGGTGCATTTAAAGGCAGAAATCGCAAAGAAACGGCCACAAATGAACAAGAAAAAAAATGCTTTTTTATCAAGACAATGCACCGTGTCACAAGTCAGTGGTTACGATGGCAAAATTGCATGAATTCCTCATTTACCGTATTCTCCAGATTTGGCCCTCAGCGACTATCATCTATTCGCAGACCTCAAAAAAATGCTCGCGGCAAAGAGACTTGGCTCCAATGAATTATCTCCGAATCTGAGGCCTATTTTGAAGACATAGATAGACAGTCATCCTTCTACAAGAATGGTATAGAAATGTTAGAAAAGCGTTGGATTGATTGTATTGCACTTCAAGGATATTGATGAATAAAGTCGAATTTTGTAAAAAAAAATGTGTTTTAAGGAGCTAAACCAAAAACTTTTCAGTCTACCTGTTACCATGGTAAGTGACTACTTGAAGCGAGAAGTTCAGATATTGCTATTATTTATAAAAGTAATTTAAAAGACATTAAGTTTACTCTGAAGATCAAGATATAACAATATTTTACCATTTTAATAAGAATCTAATATTTCCGTTTCAAGAGCGGGGCTATATCACGAAATCAGCATTATTAAATATCTAACGTGATCTCAAGTCAAATAGAATTCCCTCGTTACATAACATGAATATAAAATTTTCCACAGAATATCGGAAAATCAATATAAAATGGTTAGCAATTTAAATGAACATCACCTTTATTTTGAATTTTTGTCTTAGGTAATAGATATCATTACCATATTGATCAAAGTTGGATTTATACTTGTATTTTGTCTACGTGTATCAACAGTAACCTTTTTTTCGTCAGAGAAAACTAACCTTAACCAAAGTGGGGTACAAGTAAATTATCTCCAATGGTTGCTGAAGCTTTGATTAAGTGTTAGCTAGAGTTATGGCAAATCATTCTCAAAAACCAAAAAATAGTTTTAGGGTCTGAAGGGAAATCAAAATAAAGAACTTATAGAACATGACGTACAGTACGATGAACTTTTGGAAATTAACCTTCATATGAGAGCCAATTTAATGGTTGTGGCTAAAATGGATAACATCTTGATGAACGTGATTATTACAGCTCTGTTTAGTGTGGTAGCGAAAAATTGCAGCTTTTTGCAGTGAGAGAATGGAATCATCATTTTAACGATTAAGAGAAAGATGGGTGTAATAATTTTCACAATTTAAAGAACTATGAATACACTAAATAAGGCGGTAAAATATTAGGGGTATGGTTAAATTACAGAATATATTGCTGACCACATTAGACAGATCATCGCAAAGGTACAAAAAACTATACCGGTCGTGATGAATCTTATGCCTTATACTGGTGGTATAGAGGTAAAGGTACGGTGGTGGTGGTGGTGGTGGTAGTAGTGGTAGTGGTAGTGATAATGATAGTGGTAGTGGTAGTAATAGTGGTAATAGTAGTGGTAGTGGTAGTGGTAGTGGTATCTTGAACTCCGTAGCTATAGTTACATTTCTGATAAAGATAGTTATATTACCAGTGAGTTATTTGAATTGTTTCAGTTCGGTGAAAATAGAAATTTGACTGCTTTTAGTTACCGTTGTTGACACAATATGATTTAAACCCCTATACCATGTCAAGGTAGCAGTTCTTAAAGGAGTTGGTTTTTTAATTTGTTGTAAATTTTTTTCTTTTTTGATATTTCTAGTTTTTTTTGTGTTTTTTTTTTAATTATTTTGTATCTTCTGTTTCTCTGCTTTTTTCAATTTTTTGGCATTTTTTAAATTTTTCTTTCTCATCTTTCAAAATATTTGTATCATTTTTAAAGATTTTTGTATTGCTTAATTGTAAAATTTGGGTGTAATGGAGATTATTATGCTATTTTTTTTGATTTTTTAACGAATTTTTTAACTTCGAGTATTAATTTTTTAGGTTTTTTTCTTCTATATCTCGCAAGTTGCTTATTGCTGGATATGACAAAATCAAACAATGATGGATTATATCTTCGTTAGTTTCGGATCTTCCACACATCCTGCTGTGTCTAGCCCGAGCTTTGCGAAATAATTTATTATCCGTTTCTTGAGCTTCTTCTGAAAAGTAACTCATAGGCTTTTCGAACGTCTTCCTAATGTCGCATTCATGTATAAACACCTTATGTACAGAAGATGGCATTTTGTATCATGGAGGAGCTTTACACATTTTTCAGCAGTTCCTAAATTATATTTTTTAAATGCGTCTAATTCAACTTCTTCTTTGCAAGATATAATTTGTAGAATTACATGCAACCTAGTCAGCAATTCTTCGTCTACACTGATAATTTTAGATAAAGATTGAGAGTTAGAAAAAAAAACAACATGCGACATTCCCTGTATTACATGTTTCTGAACCTTGTCTGACATCTACTGTTAAACAAAAATTGCTTTTCAAAGACTGCTGAATCATCAATTTCTTCGTTTTTTCAATTCAGTCAGAACCATTTGCCGACCCTTTTTTAAGATCCGATATATTAGAAATATGTAATGCATAATCGATGAATCGAATCCAGCGGTGTAATATAGAAAAACCCCATTGGTAAAATTCTGCATTGCAAAATGTAGAACAAATATAAAAGTGGGACATCAAGGAAGTAAAAATAAACGCCGGAAGAAGAAAAAGAAGAATGAATATGAAAGACATGATTGATGTTAGAGCATTAAACATTACATTTTACCATCGATCTTGGTACATTTTAAATTAAATTAAACCTCATTTATTCAACCTATTTCCATATATTCTAAGTTGTAATGTTGTACTTTTTCCAGCAATTCCGAAATATATTTGTAATTTTTTTTTATTACCTCATCAGTTCCTTTGATAAATTGAAAATGTATTGACTGGCAGTAAAACACAGAGGAAGATTTTTCATTAATCCATAAAATTGCGTCATCTATAGTCCTGAAGGTACAAAATTACAGATAAATATATCTGCATCAGTGGAAGTTGTTTGATAAGCAATGTCATCGTTACTTGAGCACAGATCGAAGGAATGGTCATTAAAATTCCGTTGTTGTCGTATGGTCTGCTGTCCTGAAGCTCCATCCATGCTCCATTTTCCCACAAATATTAGACTTTTGTTAGCATTCTTTACTACTTCTTTATCTAACGTCATTAGAATACTTTTTTAAAGTATGTTCAAGCAATGATATTAAGTGAACCTTTGCTCCACCATTAGAATAGTTAATGTGCTCAGGATAACAAGCCTTTATAGCATCTGTGATCGTCGAATAAGGTTGATATAATTTATTTGCATGTATATTGTTGGTGTGATTTCTTCATTTTTCATATTTTCGTTTTGTCAGCTCTAAGTCCAAGTACGTTGCTAACATTTTAATTATATATTGAGTACTAAATATAGCTAGCTCCTTCATTTTCAGTCGAAGTTTTCGTTAGCGATTTTTATTGTTTAAGTTTGAGCGCCAGTGCCAGCTCCTCTTTAGAATGCTCTAAAATGATTTCAGTGGTTCGTTTTTTTTTGTTTTAGAGCATCCTTTTTTAAAAGTACGCAGTTGACCTACTTTAGCAATATTGTCGTCTATGTCTAATGTCTTCTAATTGTCTGTTCGCGATAGGAGGATGTCAGGTTAGAGTTTTTTTTTTAGAATAACAGGGAGACATTTTGATACTATAAGTATAATGAACATAGAGAGAAATGGTCTGAAAAGTCATAAAATATATTATTGAAACAAAAACGCTAAAAGATAGAACCAGTACACAAGCAAAACCTTTTAATATGGAACATGGTAGCATAAAATCATCAGTCAGGAAACATTCGCTGAAGTAACGTAGTAACGGTAGGAACAGCTAGAAAAGTGAAGGGGTTTAGTAAGAAGGAATGTGACAATTTAATAGTAAAATCATGTACAAGTTTTCCCTTTTTGTAATAAAAAAGTGTACCAAAATAAAGACCCACGAATGGACGAAACAGTAAAAATGGTGACCCCATCGTTAGGCTTAGTTACTGACGACGTCACCTATCGTCAAGGGGTTCGCGGCTGAGGTGGGGGAAGCGACGAAACATATTTCCTACTAGCCACGGTGGTACTGTGGCTTAATTCGTTAAAGTGCAGGGGCGTATACCCTGAGATCGTAGGTTCTGAGAATTTTTTTAAAATTCTCTTATGGTTGTGTAGGAGCTTCAAGATTGTAGGTAGTATCGTATACTAACTTGACCAGCAACATGCGCTTAGATATTACAACTAATAAATTAGAAAATAGGATGTTCCATTTAAGAAACATACGAGGCATGTTTTTTAAGTAAGTACCGTTTTGGAATTAAAAAAAGACGTGCAAAGATATCGCTATAATTTTATTTTTACATGAAAGCCTGTACCTTAATCTACTTTTCTACATAATTTCCGTGAATATTGAGGCACTTGTCATAACGTGGCACCAGTTTTTGAATACCCTCCTCATAAAATTCTGCCGCCTGACTTGTTAACCACTGTATCACAAATGTTTTGACTTCGTTATCGTCTTGAAGACGCTGACCACCCAGGTGCTTCTTCAAGTGCAGGAACAAATGGTAGTCCACTTTCTGCACCAAATCTTCATTAACGACCGAAGGACGCCCACTCCGTTCTCTTCATCATGCACATTTGTGCGGCCATCTTTAAATGCTCTCACCCATTTCCTTACCATTCCATCACTCATAATGTTTTGTCCGTAAACTTCACAGATCTCACGATGAATATCGATCGGTTTTACGCCTTTAGCACTAAGAAATCGTATAACAGCCCGTACTTCACAATCGGCGGGACTCACGATTGTCGGAGGCATCTTAAACACTCAGTAAACAACGTATACAATGAAGAATCAGACTGTAATGGCGTCAGTGCGTAGACATGAGATGTAGGTTACCAGCGCGCATGCGCGGAACGCCGACCGTATCGCTGCGGCGGCGGAATCGCAAAAACGGTACTTACTTAAAAAACATGCCTCGTATGTTATATCGGCCACACACTTTTTTTGAAGTACCCTGTACACTCAAAAATAATTTTAAACTGTGCACCTTAACATTCCCTAAAACTATTGTATATAACATTTTTTTTCGTCATTCTCGAAACAAATGAGATAATGAACTTTACTCTAACGTTGACTCACCCTGTACATTCACGCTTTGTCTTTGCAACTGACGTTTAGAAACATGACAAGAAATTTATTGAAGCAAAATGTCTGCCTTTAGATTAGAAAATTGGAAAGCCTCGAATGCTTTAAAGTCAACATGTTTTCGGCTTTGTCATTCACGTCGAGATGTGCCATTTAAAGGAAAGTTTATTTGAAGTTTTCTTCTTCTCTTTGCGGCTCCTTTTGTGAAAACGGCTCTTATTCGAAAATGGAAAATTATACATGAACGTTTCGTTCTTACATAAGGTACGTTTAACGGTATTTAACGTTTTCAGTTCGTTTTTCTTCATGTTAAAGTCCTGTTTTACAGTAATTGTAGCAGTAACTTTTGATCTTATTACAAGAAAGGGCAAATGTAATTAGAGACTGTTCTTTGACTTTAAATAGTAGCCATTCTTTACTACAGCGTTCCAAATAAGATCTGCTTCTCGCAGGTAAGTTTTATTTGGTCAAAAATTTTTGCAAGTACCAGAATGTCTGTACTTATTTAAATAGTCGTTTACGTTTGAGAACAAATACAGCTTTAATTAGAGAAAGGTAACACGTTGTAATTTGGATACTAATGCCCGTAGACAACTAGAACAACACCTAAAAATGTATTTCATTTTAGAACTCGATGCTTTCGAAACCTTAGGTAAGATCACCAATGCCCAAGCAGAGAAGATTAAAAGATTAATTACTGCTGGCGCAGAAAACAACTTGTAAATCGCCGTCCCAGGACACAGTAGTCAATTATCCACGACGCAGCTAACTGAAGCCCAAAAATCCATATTGTCCAAAAACAAGAACTTTGTCATTACATCAAAAGATATTCCAGTCGAGGAAATAATCTCCAATATTGAAGCGCCGATAAGAAAATTACCACCCTGAACAGGCCGACATTGATCTTCTTCTTTGATTGCCTATCCGTGCCGGATGTTGGTAATCATCAGAGCTATCTTCACTCTGTCCACTGCCGCTCGGAACAGATCTGTTGATGTGAAAAAACAAGTTCTTAGATTTTTTAAGCTACAAAATTTTATTTCTGGTGACACTTCTCCTTCCAACGACTTTCCCCTGTAATTCTAACTGAAAGTCCACATGGTCCACTATTAGTTACGCATATTATGCCAGAGAGATTCTAATTTACGTATTTCGAAGTTCGTCAGGATTTTTTTTTTTTAAAAAAAGAGGCGAACCTCTTTTATGGCATTGGAACAAAGCCAGCATATCTCTTTATTGAATGTATACAGATATTTACTTAAACCTAAACTAAACCTAAAGACACCCACAAACACCCTGTAGTCCAAGGCGGAATCGAACCGCCGACCCTTCCATTCATAGTAGGATTCACTACCTACTCCTCTAAAGGTACCACTTGTCAGTTTCTTTTTTCATCTATTGTAATACTTGTTCATTGCTTTACACGTCCCTTGAACGATGGAAAAATTTATTCATATTCATGTATGTTACTCGGGCCTATTCAATTCGGGAATGTATTTCGTTTCTTGGGTCCCACTTGTTATTTATATCGGTTCCCAAATATTTAAATGTGGAGACCTGTTCTACGGTGTTGTTCCTAATTTCAAGGGATTTTGGTGGCACATTTTTCTTTATTATTACGATCTATACCATAGCATACCGTATGTTATTCAGTGTACTCCCATTACCTGTTATTCTTTCAATGGATTCATAAATGGCCCCATTAACACAGCATCAGAACACAGATTGAACAAAAGTGGTGAGAGAATGCATCCCTGTTTTACAACTTGGGTTATTTTTATGCTTTCGGACTTTTCCAGCCCAATTTTAACTTCTATTGATTGATTTCAATACAGGCTTTTAAGAATATTTAGATCTCTTTTGTCTATATTTCTTGTCCCTAGAATTTTTATTAATTTCTCGTGCATCACACAGTCGAAAGCTTTATTTTACGCATATACATCTATATTCATATCTTTACAACGCTGGACCAGTACATTTAATGAGAACAAAGCTCCCCGTGTATCCATGTCTTTTCGGAATCTGAATTGTGTGCTTAACACATGGGCTGAAAAGTCCCGGGCCTAACAAAGAAAACACGGTTTTTTTGGTTCAAAATTAGCTTTATTCATCAACGTAATCTCCATCAAGAGCAACGCAATCATTCCAGCGCCGCTCTAACATTTCAATACCACTTTTGTAGAACGATTTATCTTTTGCCTCAAAATAGGCCTCAGTTTCAGCGATAACCTCTTCATTCGTGCGAAATTTCTTACCGGCGAGCATTTTTTTTCAGGTCTGCGAACAGCCAGTAGTCGCTGGGAGCCAAATCTGGCGAATACGGTGGATGTGGGAGCAATTCGAAGTTCAATTCATGTAGTTTTGCCATTGTTTTGATTGACTTGTGACACGGTGCGTTGTCTTGATGAAACAAAATTTTTTTCTTTGCCATATGCGGTCGTTTCTTTGCAATTTCGGCCTTCAAACGCTCCAATAACGCTATATAATATTCACTGTTGATAGTATTTCCTTTCTCAAGATAGTCGATGAATATTACACCACGCACATCCCAAAATACCGAGGCCATAACCTTTCCAGCCGATTGTTGTGCTTTCGGGCGCTTTGGACGAGGTTCAGCAGTTGCTGTCCACTCAGATGACGATCGTTTTGATTCCGGAGTGAAGTGATGGATCCATGTTTCATCCATTGTCACATATCGACGCAAAAATTCCGGTTTGTTACGTTTAAACATGGCCAAACACTGCTCAGAATCATCAACACGTTCTTGTTTTTGATAAACAGTGAGCAAACGCGGCACCCACTTTGAATAGAGCTTTCTCATAGTCAAATGCTCATGCAATATAAAGCCAACACGTTCTTTTGATATCTTTACGATGTCAGCTAACTCACGCAACTTCACTTTTCGATCATTCAAAACGATTTTATGGATTTTTTTGATGTTTTCTGGTGTTACCGCCTCATTTGGACGTCCACTGCGTTCTGCATCATCGGTGTCTCTACGACCACGTTTGAAGTCAGCAAACCAACGTTTTATTGTTGTTTCTGATGGAGCGGAGTCCCCATAACACTTTTCAAGCCATTGCTTCGCTTGAACGGTATTTTTTCCCATCAAGAAGCAGTGTAAAATTAAAACACGAAATTGTTTTTGATCCATTGTTTTGAAAATAACAAAAGTAGCGTCACTCTTAGCACAATAACTTACAAACTAATGAATAGAATATCATGAAATTTTAACAGCTGTCTTTTGAAGGTTAGTATTAACTGAAAAAAAGGTGACTGCAATAAAACTAGCGCCATCTATGTGTTAGGCCCGGGACTTTTCAGCCCATGTGTTACATTTTCAATATATTCTGGTAAAGATGGTCCTTGGGAGTATCTTGAGAACGTGAGACATCGACCTTATTGAGCGATAATCGTTACATTTCATTGATTTTACTTTTTTAGGGATTGAGATGAAAATCAACTTTAACCAGTCAATAAGGAATTGTCCAGTTTCATAGATCTTCTTAAATAAGATGACAAGTCAATTAAAAGATGGACTTTCATCCGAAAATATTTTGAGGATTTCTCCTTTGATCTCATCTGGAGCAACTGCTTTTCTATTCTTCTGTAGTTGCATAGCATGAGTAACTTGTCTTCGTGTTATTTCTGGCTCTATCTCATTATCTCTGTTTAGCTGCAAGTTTTCTGATCTATGTTCATTGAAAAGTTGTTCTATGTATTGCTCCCATGTCTTTATTTTGTCCTTAATATCCAGTATAATTTCATTACTTCCATTTCTCAGAATTGTTTCTTGTTTTTTCCTCCCAATTTCTTCACCTTTTTATGTAGGTTGAATGTGTCGTGTTTCTTTTGCAGTTCCTCTATTCTCGGCATTTCTCACTTAGCCTTAGCCTTCTGAGCTTCTCTATATTTTCGATGTATTACTTTGTTTAGTTCGTTGTACTTTGAGACATCTTTTATTTGCTGTCATCGCCTTTCGTCCACTGTATATCGTATAAACGTTTAATATTACGTACATATCAATTGAAATGAATAAAACAATAATGCAAATGTCCCCCCATTAAAATAACTTATTACGTGTATTTGAAAACATTGTTAGCGCCGTGACGTCTGTATTAATATAAATTTATCTGAGAGAGTGTAGGAAGCTGTCGAAAACAGGCTATAAGGATGCTCGGCGTCATTTACTGTTATTAAATTGAATTGTTTAGTTTATTAAATAGTTTGTTGCAGAACGCGTAAGCGGGTGGGCGGAGCCTGAATGCTATCAATCTTACTACAATACTATTACTATTCGCACACAAAAATTAGCGTGCATTCGTATAAATACATATAAATAATATATATGTATATCCCAGAAAGCGAGTGGGAAGAAGTTGCTAACAGAAGACAGACAAGAATTCCAGGAAGAGAACCCTAAAGAAGAACAGAATAAGGAAAAAAAAAAGAGATAGAACTAAGCTGTGAAAAAGTAAAGAAGACAATAAAAACACTCAAAAATAATAAATCTGCAGGGCCTGGAGGTGTGGTAAATGAAATGATTAAGTACGGGTCTAATAAATTACATCGACCAGAGGAATGGTCAAAAGCCTATATAGTATCTATATTTAAAAAGGGAGACCGCAGAAAATGCACAAACTATGGAGGCCTAAGCATAATATCGAGTATGGGACGTTTGTATGGAAAAATTATTAAAAATAACATAGAGGAAAATATAAAAGGAAAAATTGGAGAAGACCAAGGAGGCTTTACAGCCGGAAAATCAAGTATAGACCATATATACACTATAAAACAAACAATGGAAAAAACTGGCAAAGAATAGAGAAGTTCACCGAGCCTTCATAGACAGAAGAAAGGCCTATGACTCAGTAGCAAGACAAAGATTATGGAATGCAATGAAAGAAATAGGCATTGACAAAGAACTAATACACGCAGCAAAAGCTCTCTACGAAAAACAACACAGTGAACATAAAAATAGGACATAAAATAGGGAAGAGACTCCAGACATCAAAAGGCCTATTACAAGGATGCTCTACATCTCCAACACTATTCAAAATATACCTCGAACAAACATTAAAAAAATGGAAGCAAAATTGTAGTGGAATGGGAGTCCCAATACGAGAAGATTACTTATATACTCTAAGTTTCGCAGACGACCAAGTAATCATAGTGTAAGATGAGGAAGACCTCAGTTATATGGTAAGAAAACTGAAAGAAGAATACACTAAAGCAGGTTTAGCAATAAACTTTGATAAAACGGAATATCTAACAACAAAGGAGGGAAACGTGGAGAATCTAGAAGTTGATGACGAAACAATAATCAAAGGAACCGATAGATTTAAATATTTAGGAACCATCATTTCAAGAAACACAATATCATAAGAAGAGATCAAAGCTAGATTAGGACAAACGCGGACATGCATAAGACAATTAAATTCGATCCTATGGGACAAGCACATTACAAAGAGAAACAAAACACACATATACAAATCAATAATACAAAGTATAATGACATACGGGTCAGAAACATGGACAATCAACAAAAGAAATAAATCTAAAATTAACGCGGTAGAGATGGAGTATTGGAGAAGGTGTTGTAGAGTGACACGTATGAAGAGAATAACAAATGAAATAAGAAGCACAATGAACATCAAAGAGAACGCAATAAACACCATTGAAGAAAAACGATTAAAATGGTATGGACACATAAGACGGAGCGAAGATAATAGGTGGATAAAGAAAATAACGGAATGGAGTCCTATAGGGAGAAGAAAAAGAGGAAGACCCAGACGATCGTGGAGAGACGATGTGGACGAGGCTAGGAAGACAGCGTCAGCGGTAGAAAATCCTTGATATGTATATATGTCGTATAAATACGTATAAATAAACAGGCCAAGTGCAAGTCGGACTTGCGCAATTAGGTTCTGGAGGTATAAAATGATCACAAAACACACACCCCAAATGAGTTTTCAACAAAGTTTGCTTCCGATCTTTGTTGAAAATTGATGACCTTGATATATTTTTTTATATACCAGATGAATTATTAAAGGTAATGCACTGGTGATAATTTTCGTTTAAACTACATCCTGTGGAGAATATTCCAGAATTTTTTTAAAATTCTTTTCGAGATAAAGAGGGAGAACGGTGATTTTTGGCAATTTTTAAAAAATAATCCAAAGAAAAGTGTGCGCAAGTATTACATTTTATATATTTTTGAACGCGTGTTTTCACAAGCTTTCATTTGACACCCCACTCGATAACCTGCTAATTTTTTTAATTTCTGATTTAACCTCTCAAACTAACCCTTTAAGTCAAAATTTAACGTTCAAAACTACTCTGATTGGGCCATCAATTCCTATATTTCAAATTTTTATGTCAAATAGAGAAAACCGGGTGTGACAGACAGACAGATAGACGGATAGACACCGAAGTGATCTTATAAGTGTTCCGCACGGAACACTAACAGTGTAAATTTGTCAAAATTTGCGTGACGGATTCGAAATATCTGTAAAATTTTTGGTTGCCTTGAAACGCTAGGCAACGGCATCGGATGAAAAGACCGAGAATTTGGAAGAAAAAACAATATTTTTGTCAAAAATCGATTTTATACTGTAACATAGTTTTCCTCCAGGGATCTATCAACATTTAGATATGTTCATATAGTTCGATTGATCGAGCTCTCTAATATAAGTCTCAGTTTCCTATGTGACTTCTTCACTTCAGCTCAGTCTCTTTCCCTGGAGCCACCTTATCAAATTTGGAAAGATTGTTTTTTCAAATAAACGCGAGACGAAATCTAGTGAATACAATTCATACCCCAATTGGTCCAAGTTCACCATTAGTGCAGTAAAAAAGCATTTGGAATTGTATAGTCTACATACAGCAATATTATGATTTTATCTTCTCTAGGATATCACCAGGAGTTTTGGACCTGGAAAAACTTGTGCCTTTTTGCTTATAAACAATTTAAGTTTTCAAAACGCGTTTTTTGAGCTTAAAATGTGAATAATTCCGGTTATATAAGTCGGATTGAGACAAAAAAGAAACCAAATTCTTCGTAAAGCAATTTCCAACAAATCATCGTTGGTTTTAAAGTATTTTAAAAGTTTAAAATATTTGATGGTATAGAGGGAAAATAAAAAATAATGATTTATAATAAAGAGTAAAGTGTGTTTAAATTTAAATACCAAGCAAAATATTAATTGAAAATGTTAATAAGAACTACGAAATTATGCTCACGTTTAGATTTGTGGCCTTCCTAGTTAAAAATTCAAAAAAAACACCCAGTAAACACGTCAGTAATTGTTGGATTATACATATATCGAATAAGAGAAAACGAAATCATTACAAATTTTAGGCTGAAAATAAATGAATACATCTTTTAAAATGCCTAACAACTGTCAATAAACTTCTAGCGTTAGTCTGTATTTGCAATAATTAGAAATGCCAGTAAAATTGAGTGTTGAAGATAAAATTTGAAATTGTTCTCATAGTTGGAGATAATTATAAAACTTTTAGAGAAGCAGCAGAAATCTTTAGTTATAGACACACACCCTGATAAAGCTGTCGACTTAACAACTGTAGGATATCTAAGAAATAAATTCAAAATTTATGGAAGTGCTGAAACTAATTTTAAAAAGAAACATCGGACATGGGTTTTAAATAAAGATAATCAAAATTAAGTAACGCTGTCGGTAGTAGAAAAGCCAAAAGATTTACTTCGGAAAAGATCAGCTTTATTGAATGTGAGTAAAACTACATTTGCGAGAATTTTAAGATCAAATAAATTTAAACTATATAGACCCCAATTTACCTATACTTTAAAAGCACGAGATTTTGAACGAAGATTTAGATTTTGTGCTTGGTTTCAAAGAGAGTTGGAAAATATCAGGTTTATGGCAAGACAACTACTGTTCTCTAACGAAGCGACATTTACGTCTAATGGGACAGTAAGGTCTCAAAACTATCGCTGGTGGAACGATGTTAATCGTAATTTCAATATCCAAACTCGAGATTAATACGCGTTAATTTTTTAAAGATTTTTAAAGATAAAATAGTTGGATCATTCTTTTTTTGAAATAATATGAATTCTGAACATTACCTAGAATTTTTAAATAATGAGTTCCCTAACTTTCTTAATCGCCTACTAATAATTGAATTATTATTCCCATATTGTAGTTAAGGATGCCAGGTGTTTTCAGACAGCGTATCATAAAGCGTAGTTTAATGAAGCTAGACACCAAAAAGGCTTCTGGCGCTGACGGAATACCTGCTATAGTTCTCAAAAACTGTGCGAGGGAACTAACACCAGTTTTCTGTAGACTTTTCAAACTATCCTAGAGAAAGGACATATTTCCTTCTTGCTGAAA
The DNA here is from genome assembly GCA_019049505.1 of Pachyrhynchus sulphureomaculatus. NCBI lineage: Eukaryota > Metazoa > Arthropoda > Insecta > Coleoptera > Curculionidae > Pachyrhynchus > Pachyrhynchus sulphureomaculatus. Next base: position 263,467,145 of record CM032446.1, on the reverse strand, counting down.
ATGTGCCACAATTCAGCCGATACCTAAAAAAGGCAATAAGACCTTGCCAAATAACGACCGACCAGTCGCGCTGCTTTCAATAATATCGAAAGTCATGGAAAAGGTTATCAATCAGCATCTTCTAAAATATCTTGAAGGATTCAATATTATTACCGATCACCAATATGGCTTTCTTAAACATAGATCAACAGCAGATCTTCTGACTTATGTAACACATGTTTGGAAAAAGGCAACTAAACACTTTGGACAATCTCGAATGGTTGCTCTTGACATATGACACATGACATAGCATTGAAAGTTTCTGAAGCAATGAAGTCTTACGGGTTCATCATTAGGAATTGTAGGGGTTTCACTAATACTGCATCACTGAAGGTTTTGTATTTCTGCTTTGTTCGCTCGAAACTGGAATATGCAAGTATTGTCTGGAGTCCAATGTACAAGGTGCATAGAGTTTCACTTGAAAAAGTGCAGAGGAGATTTCTGAAATTTCTGTTGTTTAAGATTAATGGAATGTATCCTGAACGGGGAATCAGCAGCGATTATTTGTGTGAACAAACAAATATTCTTAGCGTGGAAATCAGGAGAGTTTGTGCCTCAATATTATTCCTATATAAAGTATTGCACAATATGATTGATTGCATGGATATACTGTCTCGTATTAACATCGATGTGCCACGGATACACTCACGATCAAGTATGTTTTTTAGATGTAACAGACCTAATACTAATTTGTTATTGAATTCACCTATTCATGTAATGTGTACTAATTTTAATCATGTTTGTGGTGTTTGTGATATATACTGTTGTACTAAGAAGCAATTACTACAGACTGTCATTGAATATGTAAATGTCTAAATATTTACCCTATTAATGGGAAACTGTTGGGTAATAAAGCTATTATTATTATTATTATTACAAAAAGTTATTCTTTCTCACATTTGATCAATGTGGTTCCATGTTTGGCTGACGGGCCAAAACCAAGTCAGCCCAAACGCTATTACCATTATGTATTAAGGAATGACCTGACAATGTTATATGTTTTCAAAATCACTGACTTCTGAATGTTTTTGTGTATGTTTGTGTTGAGTCCTAATTGTACTAAATGTGGTGTGAATGTTATTGGTGTAAGGCCTGTAGCTGATATAATGAGGGAGACAATGATGACTTTTTCTGTTATTGGAATGACTTCAAACTTAATACACATAATGTACGATTAATATATGTTCAGTATATGAAATAAAAATCATACTATATACTGTTATCGCGTGCGCGATAAAGCGTAAAGATGATTATTTTAAAATACTAGACAACAAATTAAAAAATTTTTCGATTACATAAGTGCGAATAGTCATTTTTTTAATGTATTTTTGCCTGCTGAACACGAATCCGTTGTCCAAATTTGGCTACCGCGTTCTAATCTTGAGAAAAATGACGGAAATTTGCAAAAAACGACGGTTTTAAGAATTTTCATGACATAACACAGGCACAAATATTGTTCTCATAAATTTCGTTAATACTACGCGTAAGTATCAACATTTAGCTTTAAGATGCCTTTTGCCGATGCATCGTTTATAATCTGCTGAATAGTTTTGATTCTGTAAATAATTATCTTTACATGAATTATCTTTACGCTTTATCGTGCTCGTGATAATAAATTGTATGATTTTGATTTCATATTTCTGAAAATATATAAATCGTACATTATGTATATTAAATTGAAGTCATTCCATTGACAAATGTCGAAGTTATGAGCAAATGACCGAAAAATGTCGCATTTGTCTCACTATGGCGCGCGATGTAAGCAAACACTCGCATTGAGATCGAAATTTCAAAGTAGTCAAGCCGCGTTGCCGAAAAAAGAGGCAACAAGAGTTTAATTGCCCTTTTTTTAGAAGTGTATTCTTCATAAGAAATGAGGAGTATATCGTCATTTTTTCATTTCATTGGAATATTGCCCGAGAGAATGGCTAAGCGGAGAACGTTAGATCAAGTCGGGGAAACTTTAATGCTCATTTGTTTACCAAAGGGGGACGAAGGGGGATAAAAATAGGATATCTCCGGAAACTAGAGACTTTGCCCTATCAGATGGTGAAAGCGCCATCTCATTCCACCTCATTCCAAAAACTTTATACATCTTTGAATATTGAAGTAAGAATAATTTTTTGTGTCGAACATGTCAAATGTTTATTAATATACAGTCCCTGGCCAAATTATTAGACGCACTGTATTTTTTTTAGTAATTTTATGATTCTTAAGAGTTTTTATGCAATAATGGTATATTTCAACTACAATATTATTGATTTTTATTTAAAAGAATTGTTGTAGACTACATATTTGTATTTATTTTTAACATATGGCAACACTGTGTTGACAAAGTGATACATGAACGTAAACAAGTATAAATCTGTATCAGTCGCAATCGGAATCGAGTCAGGTACGGACGTGTTTCTGTCGCTTTATGGACTGTGATTGTTTGTTTAACAGTTTTATACTACTCAGTTATTAGTTTATTTTGTATGCAGTGTTTTAAAAAAGTAATTGGACTATTTTCATTATGGGTAGAAAAGGCGATCTTTCACCACGTAAAAAAGCTGAAGTGAAGGCCCTTGTGATTGCGAAAACATTTACAAACCGAGAAATATCACGAAGATTGGAGGTTTCTGAAGCTAGTGTACGACGCATAAAAAAGAAAATTGAGTCAGGGAAGGAATTAAGCCCGAAAAGAAAGAAAAGATGCGGTAGAAAACCAATTTTCACTCCACGGTCAGAGAGATGTTTGAAGAAAATTTGTGTAGAAAACAGATTTGCTACCACAAAGGTAATAAAATCACAACTCCAGGATGCTAGCGTAAATGCTTCGAAGAAAATTGAAAGAATTAGATTTTAAGGCCTGTCGCCCGCCAGGAAGCCCAAGTTAACAGCTGCAATGAAAGCAAAGCGCCTGAAGTGGGCCAAACAATGGCAAGACAAAGATGTGGACTTCTGGAGATCGGTAAGATACAGCAATTTAATCAATAATTGATACATTATATTATCATTTTCAGTTAAATAAAGCAAATAAACATGGATGTTTATATATTTTTCCTATTTTTGACAGGTCTGCTTCAGTGACGAAAGCACATTCGAAATTTTGCAGAATAAAGCTCAGTATGTGCGTCGTCGTCATGGAGAAAAGTTTCATCCTGATTGTGTCGTCCCGACGGTTAAACATCCCACCAGAGTGATGATTTGGTCAGTCATCAGCGGCAAGGGCACTGGACGTCTGTACGTCGTCAAAGGAATAATGAGGCAAGATCAGTACAAAGAAGTATTACAAAATCGGTTGATTCCGCAGCTCAGAGAATGGTTTCCAAATGGGGAACCATTCACTTTCATGCAAGATGGAGCTCCCTGCCACACTGCTCGGTCTGTTAAAGCTTTTTTGGCAGAAAAAAATATCCCTCTGTTGGATTGGCCGGGTATGAACCCCATTGAAAATGTGTGGGAGCTGATGAAAAGAGAAGTGGCTAAAGATGTGATTACCAACAAAATCCAGCTCCTAGAAAAGATTATTCATGTGTGGAATCATCATCCTCAAATGCAGGAGACAGTACAATCTTGCATTGATAGCATGCCGCGCAGAATTAAAGCTTTGATAGCGGCTAAAGGTGGCTCAACTAAATATTGACTTTTACTAACATTAATTTCACTTTTCTTTAAAACTTAATAAACTTATGCTTTTCTAAATTAATCCTGTTTTATTTATGTCAAATAAATAGGTAATTGATTGGATAATATAAAAATAAAAAACAAATCAATTTAAAATAATAAAACGGTACAATATCACTCGGTAATTAATATTTTACATGAAATCTTGCAGTGCGTCTCATAATTTGGCCAGGGACTGTATTGCAGTACTCTAATGACGTTACACTAAGATTAATTTTTGTTTGAAACCTAATAAACAAGTTCTAGTAAGCGTTTAACTCATATTCGTAGTTAGTCCACAGAGAATTTAGAATGTAATTTCTCGAATTACAGAAATTCCAACATTGACGAAAATGTCACACTTCAATGGATAATTCTAAGGAAGGCAGAAGGAATAGATTAGTTTATAAACATACTTATGTATGGTTTATGATATATATTAAAGGAAAAAAATCGTCAATATTCGAAAAACACATCTTTAATTTTTTCATCCAATATCCGATTTTTTACGCCGTCGCCTCAATGTGCGGCGGCCTTGATTCAATGGAACATTGAAGAACGGTTGGCAACTTGAGTCTGTTCTACAAGTAGTTTCATGGAAAGTATTCAAAGGATGTAGCCCGCTTAATTCCTCCCAGAGCGGTGCATGTTAGAAATACACGTCGCCCTAATACTTTACATCCGTATGAGGTTCAGCTTGTTACTCCGCGTACAACGCTTTTCAAGCAGTCTTTAATATGGAAAACATCATTCCTTTGGAATAATTTGTTCATGGCTGTGTTTCCCACCGAGTACAATTTACTGCGATTCAAAAACAACGTGAATCGCTTTTTCCGCACACCTGCCACTCCTGGAGCACTTTAGAGACTCGTCTGTAGCACGTGTGCTAGACCCATAAAAAAAACCATTTTAATAAATTAACATATTTTTATAACACCTCGTATATAAATCTAAGATATTTATTCTTTATTCATATATTATGAAAAGAAACTTACCAAAGGATCCGATTTGAGCTTTCTCGTATGTGTAATGCTTCGCTTCGATCGAGCCGGAGGCAATGCGTGGTTAACGAAGTGATATTCAGTTTTGGACCTCAAAACCTGAAAAGAAAAAAAAATTATACATTTGATGTATTATTATTATTAAGTTTGCGACCTATTTTTTTTGTAAATATTCAGAACCTGACTAAAACCTTGCCACAATGTGATGGGATTTAGAAATCTTTTTCAAACAAGTGAAGAACTGTTTAGTATTAACGCAGAAATATCGGAACCAACTCAAAGATGTTTTCGTCACGTACGTTGATTGCTTTTAAAATAAAAAAATGTTGTAACGGAAGTATAAAATGATCAGTGACTTCACAAAACACACCTCAAATGAGTTTTCAACAAAGTTTATTTCCAATCTTTACTGAAAATTGATGACCTTGAAATTTCTGTTTTTTTATATACCAGGTAAATTATTACAGGTAATGCACTAGTGATAATTTTCGTTCAATCTACACCCCGTGGAGAATATTCCAGATTTTTTCAAAATTTTTTGATAAGTACTTTTCGAGATAAGGCGGGTGGACAGCGATTTTTCGCGATTTTTTAAAAATAATACAAAGAAAAGTGCGCGCAAGTATTACATTATATATATATATTTTTTACTCCGATTTACACTCGATTACCTAGTAAAAAAAAATTTTTTTTGACTTCCGATTTCACCCCCCAAAACTAACCCCTTAAGTCAAAATTTAACTTTCAAAACTATATGGCTCTGATAAGGTCATCAATTCCTATATTATTACCAAATTTCAACTTTCTATGACAAATAGTGTCGGAGAAAATCGGGTGTGACAGACGGACAGACAAACACCGAAGTGATCTTATAAGTGTTCCGTACGGAACACTAAAAGATATATTTGGCATCAACGCTTTCTTGCACGTTATTCATTTAAATATTTCATTTTTGAATTTATATTTTTCAACTATTAGAGATCTTGTTAGGGGAAAAAATGTTTATTTTGAGAATATATCGCTGCCAATCTTCAGCTCCTTATATTTCAGCGAATTTCAGTAATCTAGAGAGATTGAAAATAATTATAATTATAATTTTAAGCTGAGATCGTCTTTCTTCTGAACTTAAAAATAAATTGAACACACTTTTTGCTTCATTTTATCATTAATTAAATCTAATATAATAATTTTCATACAACTAATGAATTTGTATACTTATATTTGTATACTTCTATAAAAAAATTAAATCCATGCACTGATTTATTTAAATTCATTCATATTGGAGATTTACTACTTTTGCATGCCTAGATTGAGTTTTGAAAGTTTGGTTAGCGAATTTTAGCAAATAATATAACTTAACTCTAGCAAACAATTTTAAATGAAAGATTTAATCTTTATATAATATATTGTATAATAGAAATAAAGAATTATGAATAAATTATCTTTTAGGATCTTTAGGAAATCTAAAAACACTTACTCCTTTGGAGATACCACATATATTTTTATAAGCACTAACCGCACAACAAAAACTTCCTCTTGACATCTTTTTAGTGTTTCGTACGGAACACTTATAAGATCACTTCGGTGTCTGTCTGTCTGTTTGTCTGTCACATCCGATTTTCTCCGAAACTATTTGACATAGAAAGGTGAAATTTGGTAACAATATAGGAATTGATGGCCTCATCAGAGTCATGTAGTTTTGAGAGTTAAATTTTGACTTAAGGGGTTAGTTTTGGGGGGTGAAGTCGGAAGTTAAAAAAAATTTTTTTACTAGGTCATCGAGTGTAATGTCAAATGAAAGCTTGTGAAAACACGAGTAAAATATATGTATATATATATATATATATATATATATATATATATATATATATATATATATATATATATATATATATAATATACTTACGCGCACTTTGCTTTGTATTATTTTTAAAAATTCGCGAAAAAATCGCTGTCCCGGGCCTTATCTCGAAAAGTACTTATCAAAAAATTTCGAAAAAACTCTGGAATATTCTCCACGGGGTGTAGATTGAACGAAAATTATCACGAGTGCATTACCTTTAATAATTTATAATGGTATATAAAAAAACAAAAATTTCAAGGTTATCAGATTTCAGTACAGATTGGAAACAAACTTTGTTGAAAACTCATTTGGGGTGTGTTTTGTGAAGTCACTGATCATTTTATACCACCGTAACATAAATTTTGATTTAAGGTGTTCGTTTTGAGGGATGAAATCGGAAGTGAAAAAAAATTTTTTTTTACTAGGTCATCGAGTCTGGTGTCAAATGAAAGCTTGTGAAAACACGAGTAAAAAATATATATGTAATGTAATACTTGCGCACACTTTTCTTCGTATTACTTTTAAAAAATCGCTGTCCCCTACCTTATCTCGAGAAGTACTGATCAAAAAATTTTGAAAAAATACTGGAATATTCTCCACGGGGTATAGATTGAACGAAAATTATCACGAGTGCATTACCTTTAATAATTTATTTGGTATATAAAAAGAAAAAACAAAATTTCAAGGTCACCAGTTTTCAGTAAAGATTGGAAACAAACTTTGTTGAAAACTCATTTGGGGGTGTATTTTGCGAAGTCACTGATCATTTTATACCACCCTAACAAAAGTTTTTATTTCAAAAACAATCAACGTACGGAACACTAATTGTGCAAGTTTAACTTGCACTTGACCGGTTTTTTTTATAATTATATTATTTATAATTATATTATATACAACGTCAAACAAATGATTTACTTATGGGAAAATTATTAATAATGAATTTCGGAGCACGTTGTAAAAATATTCTCCTTGAAATTCAGATGTAAACACAACCTGCTACCGCGCTGGTAGCCATGTTGTTAGTGTGATAGGGGACGCATGATAAAAAACAAGACCTAAAAATTTTTCTTAACATGGCTACTCTGTTTTATATTTACTGTGCTTTCGTTTACTTTTTTGATTCCGGAAAGGCATTCCACAGAGTAAGACACGACAGCAATACTTTAACAGTTGCAGCTGGATAATAAAGATATCCGAATAATTGAAAATTTATATTGGGGTCAAACAGCTGAAGTGACAAATAACAACAACATCCAACATGGAGTGTTGCAGAGCTGCGTCCTATCTCCTCTTTTGTTTAATTTATATACTGATAGATTTTTTTAAGTAGACCTAAGAGGACGTAGAACTGAGGATTAATGGGATGCTTTCGAACACAATAAGATAGAGGGGTGATACTTTAATTTCGAGAGATAATCTGAATAGACTACAATAACTGTTATATAATGTCAGAAGAGCCCGATAGGATTTAGGCCTTGACACCAATGTTAACAAAAATCAGTTCATGGTATTCAGTCGATACCGATACAAAGATGCACAACTGACACTCAACAATTGAACACAAGTTAACCAGTTTAAATATCTGAAGACTATGACAACGGAAAACTTTGATCTTGATTTAAAAATAAAATTTAAAATTGAGATAGCCCAAGTCAATTTCAGACAAACAAGAACACTTTCTTATGCAATGGAAATCTGAATCTTAAATTAAGATAGAAAATGGTCAGGTGCTACATTTGGTTGGTGCTGTCATACCGAGTGAAATGTTTGACCATAAAAAAAACACACTTAATTGATTGGATGCTTCTAAGATGTGGATTCCTTGTAGGATGCTAGCTGAGTTAGTTGTACCAGACAACTGACCATTACAATAAAATGCCGTAAAATCGTTTACCTGTGTCATGTATTACTAGGAGTAAAATTCCACGTTCTCCAGTTAACAATTAGAGTAGGAATATTAGAAAATGGACAGACATACAGAAAGCCGGTGGTCCCTTTAGATTGATGGAAGACAAAGATGTGTTCTCCATAGTAATCAACATCGTTTTGATGAACGGGCACGGTGAACGACGAGAAAGACCTGATAAAGAGGCCAATTTTTGTTTCTTCTTAGACTGAGAGTTGTTATATTGCTGCCATGGGTTTTTGCAGTTGACTTATGTTCGCTGACATTATACGATGTTTCATAATATAGGGTTTCAGTGTTACCATGACATAGCAGCAAAGCGGTCGATGCCTCCTTGCCCACATCTACTGATTAGATCCATTAAGCCTTCCAATTTATTTCTATAGAGCTCTGAAAAAGATTTTATGTAAATAGGAAAGCTGACATGGAATTTTTCCTTAGCCTCATATTCTGCAAATTGGAATTTATTTTTCAAATTTACGGCTTTTGAAATAATGAAGTAATATGGCCTGTTAGCATCTAGATAATATATTCCTGTCTGCCCTATAAACATAGAATATGCTGTAATATGGAGTTTTATGAAAACATTAGATTTAGTGCAAAATGTTTTTTAGAAACAACAATAAATTTTGTACTATGTTTGCTTGTATATATGCATAATCATAAAATAAACTGTATTTCCAGTATCTGTTAACCCTGCTTACTTGAAAGTGATAATTTCCTTGCAGAGCTGTTCTAAATTGGGACACTAAGTAGTAATGGTTTAACTCACAGATGTAGTTCGATTTGATTTATATATATATATATATATATATATATATATATATATATATATATATATATATATATATATACATATATAATCCTAAGTTTAACTACTGGGAAACGCCCTTATAAGGAGAAGAGATGAGCAATCAAAGATCTAAAGGCTCTAGTATCTGCTTTTTATTTTTATTATCGAGCTTTCGCTGCCTAATAGTAGCTTCTTCTGGATTCTAAAAAGGCAAACCAGGTACAGAAAATAAACCAAAACGGTCGGTTTTTTAAAATGTGATTAAATGAATTGTACGACTGTATGTGAAAATTACTTACAAAAATGTCAACAGTTAGTTCATCTCTGGTGAAGACAATGAAATTTGCATTTTTGTTGGCCAGGTAGTATGAATGATTACACAAACATGATTAAAAGACATTTAGAGAGTTACACAAATATTAAAAATAAAACTTTGTCAATAAACATTAGTTAAAAACACTTTTTGAAGACCGAAATATAACTGCAAGAATATGATGTTGAAACGATACTCCATTTTAAAATTTTTGACGTCGAGTTTAGTAACTATTTAGTGATATTTAAGTCCGAACTGGATATTGTTGGTAGTCTATGTCGTCATAAGGTCGAAAAAAACCATAAAAAGCATTGATGTTAGGGATGTGGTAAATTTTTTTTTTTAGGTGGATGCTAATTTTAGATAAATTATTAATGATATCTATTTTTTAGTTTTAATTTTATAAAAAAGGAGGGGACTTAAATTTGATGAACGTTACTCTTCGACAAGTTATTTATTATTAATTATATTAATTCTTTAATTTTATAATCAAGAGATTCATAGACCAATTTAAAAATTTGAAAGAGAAAATTAATACTGGACATTATTTATTGTTTGTCATATTTAATTTTTTAATTATTTAATTTTAACAAGAAGACATAAAAAAGTAACTGAAAATAAATAGCAAAAAAATGACAGAAAGAGAAAAAAGAGAAACGTCAACTTTACTAGAAACTAATTTTTTCATAAAGATCGTTCTTTTTTATTAGTTTGGTATACTACTCAGTATATATCACCACTACACCAAACACTTTATTTTTGCACTCGACGCGCGTTTCGCTAACCATGTTCAGAGACATAGAAGGATTGAGCTCCATGTATACTTATTTACTAACACAAAACTATACCAAACCAACTTAGTTGGGAATGTGGAATCTTTGGCACAATGATACTACTCAGTATATATCACCACTACACCAAACACTTTATTTTTGCACTCGACGCGCGTTTCGCTAACCATGTTAGCTTCATCAGGAGCGATGATTGACTAAGTCAATCAATTATCTATTCTGTTCTTTAGTCCTCTGATGATGTTCAGTTTCTGTTTCATAGGGTGATAAGAATGGGTGGGGATATATCTACCAGAACTTGATATCCCATTCCATTCTTATCACCCTATGAAACAGAAACTGAACATCATCAGAGGACTAAAGAACAGAATAGATAAGATTTGCCACCCCTCATTTAAAGAAAAAAATGTAAAAACTGTTGGAAAACATTTTGTTGGACAATTACTATCCTAAAGCTCTAATTAAAAAGAATTTTCAAATTAATCCAACTGTCACCACTAATGTCGATATTAAAGTGGGAAAGTTACAATACATTGAAGGCCTTTCCCAGTCCTTGTCTTCTCTTTTTAAAAATACAAACATTAAAATTGCTAATTACAACATAAATGCTGAATGAATTGTTTTTATACCAATTTAAAGGATAAAACCGATACCTTACAAAGATCTAATATAATCTATGGCATTCCCTGTCAATGTGGTTTGGTCTACGTTGGACAAACTTCACAAAAGCTCTCTAAAAGATTAGCGCTACACAAAAGTGATAGTAAACACAAACCTAACGCAACTAGCTTGAGCTTACACGTAAATAATACAGATCACAGAGTACAATATAACAACAGCTTCATTCTGGATGTTGAGACTAATTATTTCAGAAGAAGTTTCTTGGAAATGTGTTACATAAAAACCTGTAAAAATAATCTCAATCACAAAAAAAAAGACATAGAAGGATTGAGCTCCATGTATACTTATTTACTAACACAAAACTATACCAAATCAATCAAAAAAAAGAACGATCTTTATGAAAAAATTAGTTTCTAGTAAAGTTGACGTTTCTCTTTTTTCTCTTTCTGTCATTTTTGCTATTTATTTTCAGTTACTTTTCTATGTCTTCTTGTTAGAATTAAATAATTAAAAAATTAAATATGACAAACAATAAATAATGTCCAGTATTAATTTTCTCTTTCAAATTTTTAAATTGGTCTATGAATCTCTTGATTATAAAATTAAAGAATCAATATAATTAATAATAAATAACTCGTCAAAGAGTAACGTTCATCAAATTTAAGTCCCCCCTTTTTTATAAAATTAAAACTAAAAAATAGATATCATTAATAATTTATCTAAAATTAGCATCCACCTAAAAAAAAAATTTACCACATCCCTAACTTCAATGCTTTTTATGGTTTTTGTCGACCTGATGACGACATAGACTACCAACAATATCCAGTTCGGACTTAAATATCACTAAATAGTTACTAAACTCGACGTCAAAAATTTTAAAATGAGTATCGTTTCAACATCATATTCTTGCAGTTATATTTCGGTCTTCAAAAAGTGTTTTTAACTAATGTTTATTGACAAAGTTTAATTTTTAATATTTGTGTAACTCTCTAAATGTCTTTTAATCATGTTTGTGTAATCATTCATACTACCTGGCCAACAAAAATGCAAATTTCATTGTCTTCACCAGAGATGAACTAACTGCTGACATTTTTGTAAGTAATTTTCACATACAGTCGTACAATTCATTTAATCACATTTTAAAAACCGTACGTTTTGGGTTTATTTTCTGTACCTGGTTTGCATTTTTAGAATCCAGAAGAAGCTACCATTAGGCAGCGAAAGCTCGATAATAAAAATAAAAAGCAGATACTAGAGCCTTTAGATCAGAAGTGACAAAATCAATTTTGCAGAGGGCCATATATTAAATTTAGAATGTGTAGGCGGGCCAGATTCAAATAAAAAAAATTTACTGAATTATTTAATTATATAGTATATAATATACGGCTCTAAAAAACATGATTCTTCTTTTTGTGACACATTGCGATCGCGGGCTTTATTGATACGTCCCGGGGGCCGGATACGGCCCCGCGGGTCGTATCTTTGACATCCCTGCTTTAGATCTTTGATTGCTCATCTCTTCTCCTTATAAGGGCGTTTCCCAGTAGTTAAACTTAGGATTGTTTGTTGCTAGTGCCCTGTTACTGTCCTTCCTCTTAGGACAGACCTATATCAATGGTTGAAAAATAGGCTGATACAGCACAGGAGTGATTGCATGATTGGGAAGAACTCGTGTGCTTCATTTGAAAACAGGACATGTTTTGACTATGCGATTACTAAGATACTTGCATTTGAGAACGTATATAATAAACGGTTATTCCTTGAGATGTGCCATATTATTAGGGATGATAAGACAATTAATTATAAAATGGATATTAATAACCTAAGCAATATCTATTGTAACATTTTAAGTTTGTAGATTTACAGTATAATCTGATAGGCTATTAAGAATTGGGCATAGGATATTACTATTCACACAGTCTAACCACTGTTCAAGCAAATTACCTTCATAATTATCATTTAATTTATAGTGATCGGGACAGAAGGTTTTATATCGTTCCTTGTCATGTTTGTCTTTTTAATTGTTAGTACTGGGTGGCAAATGTTAACATCACCTTTGATTTTGTAATATTCTGTGTTGGTGAGTCTCCTTTTGTTTATTCTTGTTTAGTATATACAGTTTTTTTTTTCTTTACTTTCAGTTTTTACATTCCTGATGAAGTTGGAAATTACCAACGAAATATAGAATTTAACAACAAATGAGTTTCCTCTTATTGACCGATTTCCCGAAAATAAAAAGAAAAAACTTTAACTATTTTTTACAATAACTACGGTCGCTATCAACGAGAATTATATATATATGTATATATATACATATATATATATATATATATATATATATATATATATATATATATATATATACATATATATATATATATATATAATATATATATATATATATATATATATATATATATATATATATATATATAATATAAATAATGCACTGAGTCAACTGAGCTTGATACAAAACTATATTGTTAGAGTAATTTTCTTTCGTGATAGACTTTTTCCAACCAAGAGATTATATAATGAAAATATAATGAATATAAGAAATTTATATCTTTTAAACATTTCTCTATTTTGCTACAGAAATGAAAAAAAAAATTGTGAATCATCAATATAGAACTAGAAACAGAGAAAATGCGATATTAGTTGTACCCTTTAGAAAATATGACCGAAACCAGAGGTCTTTGCCAGTTTTGGGACCTAAAGTTTTCAATAAGTTGCCACAGAATATCAGAAATATAAATAATTATAAACTGTTTGAAAAAAAATGTAAACTGTTCATTACAGAAAATTCTGAATTATTATGTCGATTGTTATAATTCATAAATGCGATTGTCTGCATGTTTATATGTATGTTTTTTCTTTATCTTAATTTTCTTATGTATTTAATTATTATCTTTACCTTCTACAAATCTTAGCATAATTTAAATTGTATCTTAGCCTGCGCACCTGCGCATACAGGTGTCTCTATACACCTAGGCGCACCTTGTTTACTATTAGCTTGGTTCTAGGTTAAAATATATTATGTACTGGAAATATTACTATTGTACTGTGAAATGAATAAATAAATAAAATAAAAAAATTAAATAAATAAATAAAAAAAATAAATAAATAAATATGTATGTTATATATATAATATATATATATATATATATATATATATATATATATATAATATATAATATATATATATATATATATATATATATATATAGTAGAACCCCGGTTATCCGAGGTAACGTGGGGGGGGCACTCTCCTCAGATAATCCGGATTTGTTTTTTTATTCATTCAAAAAATAAACACCAATACTTTAAACCGATGTCTTAACGTTTTTAACATATAAATAGGTACATACATTATAAAACAGTGAAATAGGTATCTATGCGCTTCGGTTTCATATTACATCTTCTTTTTCTCGCTTCAATGTTTCTCCGTCTATTAAGAACAAGCAAATCCACTGGGGTTGCTTCTGGTTGTTGTTTGATATACCTTAAAGCTTTTTCCAAATAAGCAAAATCTTCTTGATGAAAGATCTTAGTGGGTGACTGTTCATCCACCGCCGCTTCGTCATCGTGACCAAGATTTTTGAATAATGGTAGTACGCACAGAATCCCAAGCTTGACTTACCCAGTAAATAACATTTTTCACTGTAACCTTTTTCATCTCATTGATAAAGATATAAACGCCTATAATTTTTTGTAAATGTTTTCGAGGATGCCTTGATCCATTGGTTGCTGGTTAGATATGGGGGAAAAAATTCTACAACAATTTCGCCCACATGAAGTCCTTCTCCAGGGTGAGAGGGGGTATTATCAATTAACAAAATTGCTTTAATAGGAAGACTGTTTCTGTTCAAAAATTTAGTCACAGATGGCACGAACTCTTCTTCAAACCAGTTAGTAAATAAGGTCACATTTATCCATGAGCTCTTCTGACTTTTGTAATAGACTGGTAGGGTTTTGAGTGAGATGTCTTTTAAAGCTCTTGGATGTGCAGACTTGCCAATCATCATCAGTGGGATTTTGTGTTTGCCAGATGCATTGGAACATACCATTATAGTTAATCTCTCCTTACTTCAGTTGTGCTCAGGAGCTGATTTTTCCTGTCGAGATGCCAATGTTTTTGATGGAAGCATTTTATAATTCAGACCAGTTTCGTCACAGTTGTAAGCTTGATCACATGTGTATCCACAATCTTGTATTTGCTTTTTAAAGTTCTGTCTAAACTTCTCAATTGATGACACATCAGCAGAAAGTTTTTCACCACATACAGTCAGTTGTCGTACACCGTACCGTTTTTTCCAGCGGTCAAGCCATCCAGAACTGGCAGTAAACTGATCTATCTCTGGGAATTGCCTACTAATCATTATTGCTTTCTGTTGTAAAATTGGACCTGACAGAGGCACACCTTTTGATCTCTGTTGATTAAACCACATGAATAAAACTTCGTTAACCTTTTCATAGTCGCAGGTTTTCATGCATTTTCTTCCTGAGGACGAGGAGGCGTGATTTATACACCACTCTTCTATTTTTGTGCGGTTTCTTTTCGAATCTCCAGTTGTTACCTCACCTACTCCATAATCTCGTGCAACAACTTTAATTGTCTCTCCTGCTTCAATTCTTCTGATGGCTTTTAATTTTTCTTCAATAGGACCGACTATTCTTTTACGCCTGTTTTGCTCCATTATAATATAATAAACAAAAATTCGAACAAAGCAGTTTGTATCAATTACACTTTACTACCAGAACTCCAACCATAAATTATGTGCGTATACTCGTACTTCTCCGTAGTAAACGCTACAACGCACTGCATTCACGCAAATTTACATGCTGAAAGAGTCCAAAAACATAAATAGGGGAACCCCTCACACGGGCCAGGAGGATTCCCCGACGATTTTAAATGGAAATATGTACATACATATTTTAGAAGCTCGGTTAATACGCAGCATAGACGCGCGTACCTCTGATAATCAGGTTCTTAGATTGGCTCGGTTAATCCGGAGCTCGGATAATCGCGAATCGGTTAATCGGGGTTCTACTGTATGTATATATTTTATGCAAGATTATTATTACACTTGTAGAGAAATCAGTCTAAATTTATAAGAATTTATGGATGAATTAAAGCGGCTCCCGGTGGAAAGTGCGCGCGTGCGGCGTTGCGACAGTCGGATCCGGTTTATGCCTCTCAACCTCCGTTCGTGCGTTAAAACGCAAGCGCAACTGGCGCCTACTCCAAACTTTTGCTTAATTTTGTCTGTTTGCCTATTATATTTTACGTATTAGGTATTGATTGCATATTTCTTGCATTTTTTGATTTCCTTTGCTAATCGTATATTCTTATATAGGCACCAACTTTTTAAAATTAAGAGAAGATTAGTCTTATTTTCTTTTGATTTTCGTTTTAATCCTACTGATATCAGCTAACGAGAAATCTTTTCAAATTTATTTGCGTTTTATACGCAAATTTCTTCAAGTAGATTCTTCACCATTTTATAGTATTATTTTTTTATAGGTATTTATGGTCCAAGAGCATTCGAGGAACTAAGTCAGCTAAGTAGCTTACGCATCTTAGCCACATTCAGAGACGATTACACCAATCAGCACGCTACAGCAGAGCTACTTATGTTGGGCCATTACTCCAACAACGACCAGCACATTAAAGTTACGACAAGTACGAGTACACCAAAAGTAAGTGTATTCTTAGGTGAAATATCATTTTAAAAGCAACTGTAGAATGTAAATTTAACAATGCGCCACACTATGGGACAGAATCGTGCGTACCCTCTCAAAAATAGGTTTTGCGAACGTTCGATATTGAATATTTTGTTAATGTACATATCTAACTGAATGTCTAATACATATTATATAGAATTTAAAATAGATTATTTCTAATTTTTAGTGTTCCGTACGGAACACTTATAAGATCACTTCGGTGTCTGTCTGTCTGTCTGTCACACCCGATTTTCTCCGAAACTATTTGACATAGAAAGGTGAAATTTGGTAATAATATAGGAATTGATGGCCTCATCAGAGCCATGTAGTTTTGAGAATTAAATTTTGACTTAAGGGGTTAGTTTTGGGGGGTGAAGTCGGAAGTGAAAAAAAAAATTTTTTACTAGGTCATCGAGTGTGGTGTCAAATGAAAGCTTGTGAAAACACGAGTAAAAAATATATATATAATATTATACTTGCGCGCACTTCTCTTTGTATTATTTTTAAAAATTCGCGAAAAATCGCTGTCCCGGGCCTTATCTCGAAAAGTACTTATCAAAAAATTTCGAAAAAATTCTGGAATATTCTCCACGGGATGTAGACTGAACGAAAATTATCACGAGTACATTACCTTTAATAATTTATATGGTATATAAAAAAAACAAAAATTTCAAGGTCATCAGATATCAGTAAAGATTGGAAACAAACTTTGTTGAAAACTCATTTGGGGTGTGTTTTGTGAAGTCACTGATCATTTTATACCACCGTAACATAAATTTTGACTTAAGGGGTTCGTTTTGAGGGGTGAAATAGGAAGTGAAAAATATTTTTTTTACTAGGTCATCGAGTGTGGTGTCAAATGAAAGCTTGTGAAAACACGAGTAAAAAATATATATATATATATATATATATATATATATATATATATATATATATATATATATATATATATATAATGTAATACTTGCGCATACTTTTCTTTGTATTATTTTAAAAAAAATCGTGAACAATCGCTGTACCCCCCCTTATCTCGAAAAGTACAGATCGAAAAATTTTGAAAAAATTATGGAATATTCTTTACGGGGTGTAGATTGAACGAAAATTATCACGAGTGCATTACCTTTAATAATATATCTGGTATATAAAAAAAAAAAAACAAAAATTTCAAGGTCATCAGTATTCAGTAAAGATTCGAAACAAACTTTGTTGAAAACTCATTTGGGGTATATTTTGTGAAGTCACTAATCATTTTGTACCTCCGTAACAAAATTTTGTATTTTAAAACGAATCAACTTACGGAACACTGATTGTGCAAGTTCAACTTGCACTTGACCGGTTTTTTCTTAATAAAACTTGATTTGCAAGTTGACGCTCAAAATAATGTCGATTATGTAGAACAGAATTGCACCAGTTTACAAGGTCATATATATATATATATATATATATATATATATATATATATATATATATATATATATATATATATGTTATATTAGAGGTTTTCACAGATGGTTGAATGTAATACATGAAAATTTCAGGTTTCAAGAAAATGCTCGCAGGAAAGAGATTTGGCTCCAATGAAGAAGTTATCGCCGAAACTGAGGCCTATTTTAAAGGTAAGACAAATCCTTTTATAAGAAATGTATAGGAATGTTAGAAAAGCGTTGGACTGATTGTATCGCTCTTGAAGGAAACTATATTGATAATTAAAGTCGAATTTTGCAAAGAAAATATGTTTTAAGTAACTAAACCAAAAACTTTTCAGCCTACGTGTTAAAATCATATAATTTATATTTATAGGTCTTTTTAATAGAATCTTGTGGCTGAGTTTTATTTTTTATCCATTGTATTTTTGTATGCACAAACATATTGAATACGAGCCACACTGTACATATCAAAACAAAATCAACACTTGGTTAGATAGACCTATAGCCTTAGGCTTTAATCGTGACACATTAAAATCAGTTAAGTTAGTTAAAGCCGAAATTCTGGCTTTGAACTAAAGTTTATTCCTGTTTTGTATTTGCTTAAGCTTGATCTAAGGGCTTCATTCCGTTTGGTTTAACGTTAGTTAACAAGAAACTCGGATTAGGGAGTTTTCCATCCCAAAGTTTCATTTAAATAATTCCTAATACGAGTTGTAAGTAAGTTTACATTTGGTATTAAACTAAATTTAAACAGCAAAAAATATGCTTAATAAGTTAAATGAACATTTACGTCTGTCCATGTTGTAAAAAGTCACACAAATAATGACATCTATCAAAATAAATAGCAATATTAAACACATTTCGATATAGTAAGAAACGCAATATTAGACTAATTTATTGAAGTTAAACATACCTAGTAACTTTATACAATTATAAATGCTTAATATTAATTCAAACGACGAAAGTTTTCAGAGAATTTAGCCTTAGATCTATTAAAGTGCCGTTATTCAACCATGATTTAAAATACTGACCTTTTAGGCTAGAATTTTGGTAGGAGATACCGTAGATTGCGACCAAAATTTAATAATTTAAAGTTAACTTTTTTAAGTTTAAAACTTATCTAGATCTAACTTAACTTTAGGGCTCTCACGGTTATAAGAACAATAGTACATTAATACGATACACAGAAAAATACCGGATAAGACCTTTTTAAAAATTACTACGCACATAGTGAGCTTCGTGCGTTGGTATAGAAAAAGTATGCTTGAGATGAGGCTGAGAAAAGGACAATTATACTCATTATGCAGAATGTTATAAGACATTCTCAGACCTTATAAATTTTTGTTTTGCTTAAAAGTTAGGTTTAGGTACTTCAAACATACTTCAACTATGCTGCAATATTACTCATATCTCTGACAACACGGTCTGAAATAGCGCAAGGCAACTGACCTTACGATCCGAGCTAGAGGTGTCAACTACGGATGAGAGAGACAAAAGTTTCACATTTGATTTTGTAAAGATGATGCTTTAGCGTGTGCGAACAGGCTTCAAGCGTTATTGTCCTAGGCTCTGATGACTTTATCTTGTATTGTTTCAAAGATAGGAAACATCCAAAAATATTTTTCAACTATTATCCGAAAAAACTAACTTTTTGACCGCTCATAATATTCGTAATGATAATAAAATTAATGTTAGTCTAAACCCACTTATCTGCTTATCAAATAACAGACGGTGATGATACTAATATCAAAGGGTTTTCATAGGTTAAAGGACTACATGCCAGCGGGGAATTATGTAGACGTTACAAGGCAAATACAATTAGTAATGTTTAATGGACTATTGTAAATGTATTTTGTATAAACATGAGTTGCGTTAGAATTAGAGAGGGCTGATGTCAATAAGATTATTCTGTAATTTAAGGAATATCATGAAAATAAGAATTTTCCATGTCATTGTTAGCTACATGGAATGTCATATATATTCCCGTTTTTTTTACGGTTTTATATTCTTTTATATATATATATATATATATATATATATATATATATTATATATATATATATATATATATATAATCAACCGAGGGTGCAAATAAAAGCTTGAAGCCTCTACGTCGTGTGGCAATTTTTGAAATTAGCAATAACGGATTCAATATGGCGGCTTAAACTGACAAAGAATCAGGAAAAAATGATCGTTCCAAGGTGTTTCTCTCTCTAAGTCACTCCAAATCCGTTGTAATGACCAGGATGAGATTCTGCACCTGGGGAAATTTTGGTGTCGCTGATAATGAATCTGAGGTCTTTTTCTACTTCCACCCTTCTAGGAGTGGAAAACGAAGGTACAGGGATTAAATTTGGATATTCAGTCTTACTAGGATGGGATTCTGTACCTGGGGTTTTTGGGGTCACTGATAATGAATTTGAGTTCTTTTTCTACCTTCAACCATCTAGGGGTGGAAAAAGAGGGTGTGGGGGTTAAATTTTGATTTTCAGTCTGACTAGGATGAGATTTTGTACCTGGGGGTTTTTAGGGTCGCTGATAACACAGCCCCACAAAAAAAAAGTGGGGTATACTTTTTATGCGATATATCAGATCCGTAGTATTTTTGCCCGCTGATCACGAATCTGACGTCAGAATATCGCCATCACATCTCAATTTTTTTCTAACCTCAAAAAATAGGTAAAAATTAGTAAAAATTAAGAAAAATATACTCCTAAAAATTGATTCAAGCTTTTTCATGAATCCAAAGATGTATTAATATGTATTCGGACACGCTAAGCTAATATTCATCGGTTGGATTAAGCCATACAGTTCTGTTTTCTTTCTAACCTCAATAAATCAGACAGATATGCAAAAACGAATTCAAATTAAAATTCAACCGATTCTTACCAAATTTGGTACACGGGGGTTTTTTGGGTTGCTGATCGTGAATCTGAGGTCGGATTTGCAAAATTCAAAATGGCGGACAAAATTTTTGAAAACCAACCGATTCCTACCAAATTTGGTATACAGTTGGGGAATCCTCAAACCTGATACTCTTAAACCCTAAACCCTGAAATCTTAGACTCCCACACCCTGTAACCACAAAAAAATAGACCTCAATAACCCTGTAACTTTAAAAATGAGACCCAATAAACTCAAAACCAGGACTTTTAAACCATATACTCTCAAATAGTAGACCCTTAAGCCCTAGAATTGCGAAGGTTAGACCCGCGCCTAACTTTCCTTTTTTTGGCTGTATCTTGTTCTTTTTTCCGCGAATGACCTATTCAGAGGCTTTCTGCCCAAACGCTTTTGAGGACTTGTTTCTCTTTTTTAGCGACCAGCAATAGTCCGCTAGCATATGGTCAGCCCATCATCCTTGATACCGATTTTCTATGATTTTCAGATCTTGGTGAAAACGTTCCCCTTGCTCCTCACTGTAGTCACCAAGATTATCTGGGAAATCATCGATGTGGGAGTCCAGGAAATGTAATTTTAGATTCATTAAGCAACCTAATGTTTGAAAATTTTTTACCATTTTCTCGACTATTTCTTTGTACTTAGGACTTTTATTATTTCCCAAAAAGTTTGTTGCGACTTCTTTAAAACTAAGCCAAGCAGCTTTTTTTCTACTTTATTCATTTTAGTAACTAATAATGAATCTTGAAACAATTTTCTTATTTGTGGCCCGTCAAATACGCCTGCCTTAATTTTAGCTTCAGAAAATTTCGGAAATTTTTTATGCAAATATTTGAAACATGGGCCGTTTGTATCTAATGCTCTCGTGAATTGCTTCATAAGTCCAAGCTTAATGTGAAGCGGGGGAATAAGAACTTTTCCTGGATCTACCAATGGTGGAAACAATACATTATTTTCACCAGGAGTGAACGATTCTCTTGTTGGCCAAATTTTTTTCTTATAATGACGTTCCCTGTCTCTGCTATTCCACAGACATTTGTAACAGGGATAAAGTGTAAACCCTGACTGTTGGCCAAGCAATATTGTTAACAATTTTCAGATCTCCACAAATTTTCCAGTTATGATCAGCATATTTTATTTTTATCAAAAGCTGCTTCGTTTTTTCATATTGCTCTTCCATAACTGTGGAATGAGCAATCGGAATGGGAGCGTAAACGTTGGTATTATGCAGCAAAACTACCTTAATGCTCCGTTTAAAAGAATCAATGAACAGTCTCCATTCTTCAGGATCGTATGAGTTATTTTGAAATTCATCCATTAGACCTTTTACATCGGTACAATATGAAAGTGACAATTCCTCGTCCATTGTGAAATATTTTCGAAATTCTTCATCTCTGTTTCTATAATAAGAAATCGTAGCTTCTGGCTTAAGTAAATGTATTTTCTTTAAAAAGGAAGCAAGATGCTCTGAACCATCTTTGGATAAGCCTAAATCTCTGACTAGATCACTAAGTTCTGACTGTGATACGAGTATTGGTTCTGGTTAACGGTTGTATGGTAGAAACTGTGTCACTAGTATATGATAGGTTGTCACTAGAACATTCATTAGTAACAGTGTTTGAATCTTTTTCGACAGTCTCAATGTTTTCGGCATGAACTGATAAGGTGAAATCATTTGTTTCCATAACATCAGCATCAAGTGGTTCAGGAGGCGGAATTAGTTTAGTTGGTCTTGTTACTGCCGAAACATCGTTATAAGTAATAGTGCTTTTATTTTTTCGGTTATGCCTAGATACAACATTCATACAAAAGTAGCAATCATTTTCACTGTATGGTCTATTCCATATTGCTGGTCTGGAATATTTAATCGCCTTCTTATTGATGTACGACATTATTTTGCAAGAACTGCAAATGATGTGGGGAACCCAATCTGTATCCTGGTGCTGTATTTCAATGTTAAAACAATCCTTATATAAGGTTTTAATCTTATCCGTTATCGGTGACCCCATTTTACTCAATACGTGTTAACAGCAAATATAACAAAATGAATCACTGTTTTTATCGCACTTATGAAAAGTCCTTGTACCGTGAGACCGTTTTCTTGTAGCATTATACTCTACATGAGCCAAGTCACCCACACATGAAGAGCTACGGTCGCTGGATGACGACGGCTGCGGGCCCGCTTTCCCACCCTGACCAACCGCCGATACTGGGTTTCCGAGTCCCTGCATCGTAATTCTCTTTCTTCTACCTGCCATGACGGCATCTAAGCCGTTATCCAGGGACTCTGCCGGCTAGTGGAGTAACACCGTTGCCCACCGTCACCACGTGGAGGTGCCCTGGATGCAGGTTAGAAGAATAAAAATCGACCGATGAATTTTCTCGGCTTTCAAAATGGCGCGAAAACATTTGCCATCTTGAATTTTGCAAATCCAACCTCAGATTCGTGATCAGTGACCCAAAAAATCCCCGTGTACCAAATTTGGTAAGGATCGGTTGAATTTTAATTTGAATTCGTTTTTGCATTCGAGAAGCACTATATCTGTCTGATTTATTGAGGTTAGAAAGAAAACAGAACTGTATGGCTCAATTCAACCGATGAATATTAGCTTAGCGTGTCCGAATACATATTAATACATCTTTGGATTCATGAAAAAGCTTGAATGAATTTTTTAGGAGTATATTTTTCTTAATTTTTACTAAATTTTACCTATTTTTTGAGGTTAGAAAAAAATTGAGATGTGATGGCGATATTCTGACTTCAGATTCGTGATCAGCGGGCAAAAATACTACGGATCTGATATATCGCATCAAAAGTATACCCCACTTTTTTTTTTGTGGGGCTGTGTAATGAATCTGGGGGAGGGGGGGGAGCTTTTTCCATTTCTATTGGGTTACCTAAGTGGGATACTTGGCCACCATATTCGTTCCGCCATTTTGAGTTTAAGAGTTTGAATATTGTGGAATTGATTCCTACACCATTAGTCCATAAAGTTTTCAAATCACTGTATCCAAGTTAATCCGATGAGTTTTCAGTGGATTGCAGCACATGTTTAAGCTGTTCGGCCACTATATTGTATTCGCCATTTTTGATTTTGGTATTCTGGAATAAAATCGATCATCGAGTATCGCTAAGTCCTTCAATTATACATTCCTAAAACATTACAACGGATTTGGAGTGACTTGGAGCGAAAAAACTCCCATGAAACGGTAATTTTTCTGACACTTTGTCAGCCGCCATATTGAGTCCTTTATTGCGAATTCATTTCCATCCCCGGTTGATTTTTTTGGATCAAATCAATTTTGGAGAGCATGGAGTCTTCCGTCCAAGATGAATCACCCATATATATATATATTATATATATATATATATATATATATATATATATATATATATATATATATATATATATACATATACACTACCGTCAGAAAGTATTTGCCCATCTAGAAATTTCAATGTAACTGTCAAAATTAAATACCTAATTATACCCTTTTATTATATTAGGTAAATTTAATTATTGTTCTTAACAAGTGTCCATCATAAAATTGTTTAGATAAGCCTTTTTGGTGAAATCACAAATTAAAAACCAATTAGCAACAAATTTCCAAGTTTTGCATGATAATCGTTTTGAGGCGATTTCTGAGAATTCCAGTTGAAGTAAGAACTCATTTCAAGTTTCTGGGGATTATGGAAATTCCTAGTGATATTGTATGATAAAAACTATGCTATAAATACCATTGCCCTTTTGAAAATGAACCATTCGTAAGCAGTACTTTGTGATTGATACAGGCTCAATTGTTTTGTAAAAATGCCAAGAACGAAAGAAGTTTCCGTTGAAAAGCGGGCTCTGATAATTGCGAGACATCAAAATGGGCACTCGTGAGTGATATGCGGATGCCAAGGAGAACGGTGGACGACTCCCGCTGAAGACAGAGCTATTAAAATATCCAGCTCAAGTAAACCTGGAGCGGCTCATCCCCGTCAGCGTGACAACCACGAAGAACAGGTTAGTAGGTAGACTATACGGGAGAGTTGGAGTGAGGAAACCACTTCTTAGGCAAGTGAATAAACGTAAACGATTAGAATGGCCCGAAAACATGAAAATTGAACATCAGAACAATGGAATTCCGTCCTTTGGAGCGACGAATCTAAATTCGAAATTTTCGGTTTAAATCGACAAGTTTACGTGTGACGGTCATCTGGAGAGAGGATGTTGAAAGTCTGTCAGTTGCCTATGGTAAAACATGGGAAACAAAGATGAAGGCGAAAAGAACCGTATCAAGAAATTTTGCTAACTCAAATGCTTCCTTCTGGAATAGATATTTGTCAGGAGAAATTTATTTTTCAGCATGACAATGACCTTAAACATTCTGCTAAACAAATTAGAGAACTTTTGGACCAATGGAAATCCGATGACGTCCTGGAAGTGATGACTTGGCCTCCACAATCACCCGACTTGAACCCCATCGTATTGCTGTGGGACTATTTGGACAGGTGTGTTCGAAACCTCAATCCAACATCAGAAAATCACTTGTGGGAACTTTTACAAGCAGAATGAGTTAAAATAACCGAAGAAATTTGAAGCAACTATTGGACAGAATGCCGAAACTCTGTAAAGCGGTAATTAAAAAATAACCGGTCAAGTGCAAGTTGAACTTGCGCAATTAGTGTTCCGTACGTTGATTGCTTTTAAAATAAAAATTTTTGTTACAGATGTATAAAATGATCAGTGACTTCACAAAACACACTCCAAATGAGTTTTCAACAAAGTTTGTTTCCAATTTTTACTGAAATCTGATGACCTTGAAATTTTTGTTTTTTTTTAAATACCAGATGAATTATTACAGGTAATGCACTCGTGATAATTTTCGTTCAATCTACACCCCGTGGAGAATATTATATATATATATATATATATATATATATATATATATATATATATATATATATATATATATATATATATATATATATGTATGTATGTATGACCCAACCACAAGAGAATTAAAATAATTTATCTGGGCCACGATCTCGGGTATAAGCTCTTGCGTTGTCAATGTGCAAGACGTCAAGAACATTAGGAATGGCTCTTGACTGTAAATCACGAAACAGATCCTTGACATGGTAGGTTCGAATCTTACGAGCATTGGTAAACTTTTTTAATTTTCTTATGCTATAGATTGGAGTGTCTCGACATAGCGTTAAATTCTAATTAGTTATTATTACGCCAAGATAGAATTTCTGCCAGGTCTTATTTAAGTTTCCTTCATAGTTAGGTATTTAGGTTGAAAAAGCAGTCATCGTACATATCAACTTGACTATTTTGCAACTGGGTTTATAATCCAAAAATATATTTGAGTGAAATTTTTACGTTTATTTACTCCATTACATAAAAGTTTTTTTAAAGAGTACAGTATCTCTTTAGTTGATTTTACAGTTCGTAAAACTTTTTCATGCTTCAAACTTTTAAAAATGTGAACTTTCAGTAGGAGACTAGGAGACTTTCTGTGCCCTCTTAACATCCAATTTAGCTCCACGTAAGTTATTATCTGATATTACTGAATTTCCGAGGAAATATTTTCTCCATATACATTTTCTTATTAGAAATATAATGGAAAAGTGGAGAGATAGCGTACACACTAATAAATTGATTTTATTCTTATACAGGTTCAAAATTGAACTAATATTATACTGACACAATAACAAATATGCTTTGCTTATTATAGAGGATATTTTAGGGCGTATTGCTTATTATGACGTTGAAGCGTAGAAAAAGTTTTTTAGATATCGCATCAATACTTGAAAATTGATTTGCTGCTTGTTTAGCAGAGCATAAAGTAGGTATAGTCGGTCCCAAAATATAAGATCCTACTTTTGCCGTTTTAAGTGGGCAATATAAAAATTCTGACCTTTTGTTTATGATAGGTTGCAGAGATGGACTTAAGAATTTTATTCATTAATACAAATAAATAAAATTATAAGTGTTTTTGCAGATGTTTATTTATAGATGCATGTAAAAACAAATGAATAAGAAGTACAAATATACATTTTGAAGGAATGGGGTTTATAAGAGCGGACATATTGTATTAATAAAAATAAATATGTAACTTAACCCTAATTCGGTTTCACTATCACTGTCTTCAGCTGAGGAAATTATCAGTGGTTTTATATTATCTACATAAATATATGAATTATTAACTTTAACAACGTGCTGAATGGAATTCTTCCAGCTTTCACAAGATATATCATTTATAACTTTTTTACTAATTCAACCACTAACACGCTTAAAGTACAATTTTGTGCCCTTATTAGTGTTCCGTACGGAACACTTAGATCACTTCGGTGTCTGTCCGTCTGTCTGTCCGTCTGTCACACCCGATTTTCTTCGAAACTATTTGTCATAGAAAGTTAAAATTTGGTAATAATATAGGAATTGATGGCCTCATCAGAGCCATGTAGTTTTGAAAGTTAAATTTTGACTTAAGGGGTTAGTTTTGGGGGGTGAAATCGGAAGTGAAAAAAAAATTTTTTTAGTAGGTAATCAAGTGTGGTGTCAAATGAAAGCTTATGAAAACACGAGTAAAATATATGTATGTATATATATATATATATATATATATATATATATATATATATATATATATATATATATATATATTGTAATACTTGCGCGCACTTTTCTTTGTCTTATTTTTAAAAAATCGCGAAAAATCGCTGTCCACCCGCCTTATCTGGAAAAGTACTTATCAAAATATTTTGAAAAAATTCTGGAATATTCTCCACGGGGTGTAGATTGAATGAAAATTATCACGAGTGCATTACCTTTAATAATTTATCTGGTATATAAAAAAAACAAAAATTTCAAGGTCATCAGATTTTAGTAAAGATTGGAAACAAACTTTGTTGAAAACTCATTTGGGGTGTGTTTTGTGAAGTCACTGATCATTTTATACCTCTGTAACAAAATTTTTTATTTGAAAAGCAATCAACGTACGGAACACTAATTGCGCAAGTTCAACTTGCACTTGACCAGTTATTTTTAATTTAACTTGATGCCAAATATGTTCAATTGGATTAAACACACAAGGAAGCCGCAAAAAAGTGTCCCATTTTCTCAGACACACACATATTTCTTTTTGAATTTATAGTCTTTCAAAAGTTCCAAAAGATGACTTTTTATAACTGAAGTCAAAATAAATGTCATTTTCTAACACATATTCCTGTATTTCCGACTTGCTGTTGGCTGCATTAGGAACATTACTTAGTAGGCGAGTATGGGAATTTGCATTGTCCATAACTATAACACTCTTTTCGGGAACATTTGGCAAAAAGGAATTTTCAAATCAATTTTCAAAAAATTCTGCCGTTGTGTCTTCGTGATAGTCCAAACTAGAATCTTTTATGTTTTTTGCAGATAATAGTCGACAATCTGAAACCTAGCCTTTTGAGATGCAAAATGGTTATTCGTTTACCTTTATTTGAAGCTGCGTTGGTCTGACATTTTGTACTGCTGTCAACTCACCCTTTTTGCACAGTGTCATGGGTATCGAATCATGCTTCGTCAAGGTAAATTATTGGCCAATTCTCTGATCGATACTTTTTAATTTCTTGTAAATAAGTATGTCGCAAGATTCGTAACCTTTGTGACTCCATCACTACTTGCCTTTTATTGATTTTTCGGACCATGAATCTCATTCTTAAGAGAATTCTGTGAAGGGTTGATCAGTTACAATGTATATGGTATTGGTTCCGTCCTGCACCAGTCTTAATTTTAATACCACCAACTGCTCTTCATACATAGAATATATTTTCTCCTGATGACGTCTTTTCACAATCGTCTACATGATGCATTTGAAAATCTTTCCGTTTTTTCCTGTTCCTGAGTGATGGTTTTCCTACGATACCCTTAATCGTAGAAATTGGGGTTTTTGTTAGTTCACTGGTTTCTTGCAAAGCACCTTGTATATTCAAATTTCTTTTTACCAAACCGTCGTAAAGATTTTTTACTATTTGTTTAGCGTCAAGTGATAAATGTTTTCTTCTTGCGATAGCCACTATTGCAATTTTCCCACAGACGCCACATAATTAAAATAGAACCGTTACCTTGTAAGTTGTAAGTAAAACTAAATATAAAAATAATAAAAAGTATCTTTCGATTCTTAATAGGGACCTGTGGTCATTAGGCCGGTATTATCGAATACTTAAAGGGCTCCAAAGCGGGTTGCCAGGTAGTAAATATATAGGTAAAAATAGATTCAATATGATTGCAGGTGCAAGTGAGGGCGGTATACAAAGCAGGTAAAATAAAAATACGTTTATCGTAATATCTGGCAACTATGCTTTTAGTTCTGATCCATTTGGATATTTCTTGGATCTTACTTAGTTTGTGTAGATCTTTGTGGCGGATTTTGTCGTGGATAGTTTTTCCATGTCGGGACATACATGTAATTACCTTCATTTCTATTATCCTCATCATTTGTGCTGTTTTACATCTGTCAGTTCTTGTTTCTACAGCATATGTGAGAATCGGTCTCACTGTTGTCTTATTTTACTTTCCACTGTGAAGTATTTATTTTTCCAGACTATATCCGTCAAGTAACCTGCTATTAGTGATGCTTTCGTAGACTGTTGTTTTACTTCCCTGGTTAAGTCTTCGTAGCTCGTTATCATTATTCCCAGGTATTTAAAATTACTAACCTGTTCAATAATACTCTCTTGGATCTCCAGCTTGCATCTTAATAATCCTTTTGAAGCTACCATACATTTTGGTTGTGTTAATAATCATGTTTAGTTTTCTCGCTTTCGAATTGAAAGCATGAAAGATCTTCTTAAGGTTGTCCTCAGAATCGGAGATGAGGACTGCATCATCGGCGTAGCAGATTGTGTGGGAAGTATGTGTTGCCTATTTTGTATCCTCCAATATTTGGAAGATTCTCCACTATTCTGTCCTTGACGAAGTTGAAGGTAAAAGGACTAAGTGAATCCTGTTGTTTTATTCCGGCATTTATTTTTACTTTCTTGCTCAGTAGATGTGTGTGTGTGTGTGTATGTGAACTTTTATATTTGTTTTGCATTCTGTGTTAATGTCATGTATGATTTTTATTAGCTTCTGGTTTGTCTGAATTTCTTGTAATATTTTTATAATATCTGTTAATTGCACTCTATCGAAGGCCTGGGTCATGTCCACGAAATATATATGTATATGCAGAGTTATTAAATTCTTTAGTTTTTTCCATTAACTGCCTCACTATAAATATGGCATCTATGGTCGATCGATTTTTGCGGAATCCCTGTTGTTCCTCTCTTTATTTGATTTATCTTATATTTATTTATATTTATAAACTAGCCGGGCCCGCGGCTCCGCTCGCGTGGACTTTATTCACTACTATCGTCACCACTTATTCTTTATGTTACCCAACGTAATAAAATATCTCCCATTATTTCCTCTTATCTCCCAATATCTCTACATAATTATCTCTGCTCATCTCCCATTATTTCTCCTTATCTCTCCTTATCTCCCATTATTTCTCCTTATCTCCCATTATTTCTCCTTATCTCCACTATCTCGCCTTATTTCCCATTATCTAGGCTTATCTCGACTTATCTCGCAATATTTCTCCTTATCTCCCATTATCTCTCCTTATCTCCCATTATCTCTCCTTATCTCCCATTATCTCACCATAACTCCTATTATCTAGACTTATCTCTGCTTATCTCCCATTATTTCTCCTTATCTACCATTATTTATACTTATCTCCAATTATCTAACCTTATCTCCCATTATCGAGGCTTATCTCGACTGATCTCCCATTATTTCTCCTTATCTCCCATTATCTCACCTTATCTCCCATTATCTAGGCTTATATCGAATTATATAGAACATATGTATAAATTTATAAAAAACACGTAAATCAGATAAGTGGTTCTCGAGTGATAAGCGCACTAACGGACAGACAGACAGACAGAGAGAATTTGCATTTTATATATATATTATATTCTTTGCTACATGATATTGTTCCATATTTAAGGCTTTAGGCAGTGTATTGCAAGAAAACGCGCTAGCAGCAAACTTTTCTCCGACTTGATTCACCATTATCGTCACTGCTCATTCCTTATCCTACCTATCTAATAAAATATAGCCTATAACCTGACCAGAGAACATATGTATGTATGTTTTAAAGAAAAAGTACGTAAATCGGCTAAGTGGTTCTCCAGTGATAAGCGCACTAACGGACAGACAGACATACAGACAGACATACAGACAGGCATACAGACAGATAGACAGACAGACAGAGAGACGTTGCATTTTATATATATTATGGAAGAAAAACAAGAAACCAAAGAACTATAGAGGAACAAATCTATTTAACACAACTTAAAGCTCGTCACCGAAGTTATCAATAAAATTAATTCAGTTGTCACTTGAAGATAAGTAATAGGGATTTAGGTCTGGAAGATATTGCCTTGATTGTCTGCATATTCATTCTATGACACATCCTAGACACATTTTTGAAATGGAATGAACCAGGTTTTCTGTGCTTTATAGACTTAAAAATCGGATCGTATTAAACTAGAAAGTATAATACATATATTTACATGTACATAAGTTCTAGGACAATATTAATCATAAATCAGTTAAAACCTATTCCAGTTAATAGTAGTTTTAGACAACGAGATACATTGAGTTCACTATTATTTAATATAGTGATGTTGAAGTGATTAGAAAAATGCGCTGAGGAAAGCGAACAGGGAAGACAGAAGTCTACTTTACTACTTGGACGAGGAGGTGATATGTGCAGAAAATGAAGGTAATCTTCAGATACTACTGTCCTTGATTTAACGGAGAAATAATTCAATATTGATAGCTTAAGGGGTAATGCCACTTTAGAGCTAAGAAAAAAACCTGGTGGCACCAGTACTTAGTAAAGGAAGATGTATCTTATAAATAGTACTTTGCGGCCGGAAAGATTCCTCCTCCAATTTGGGAAGTACATCGAAAAATTAAAAAAATATTGATTTTTTTATAAATAGTACAAGTTTGAAGAAAGTGTTTCATTTTTCGGTAAAAAATCACTCAAAAAATTGTTTATAAAAAAAAGTTCAAAACAGATTGTAAAATCCGTACGTCTTCGCTAGATAACGTAAAGTTAAAATTTCAGATAAATCGGTGATAATTTGAAGAAGTTATGTTTCCAGGCAGTTTCAAAAATGTAGTTTTAAGAAAAACATGTTTTAAAGTTATTTAAATATTCTAGATACCTCTAACCTGCGATGCCTGCGCTATATAATTGGCCTTCTAAATTGATGTTTTGTAGATAGATTCTAGATGAACCTAAAATTCTGTAGATAAATATATTTCTTCAATATTCAGAAAGGTACAGTCCTTTAAGCAGCGCGGAGCATAAGGCCTCAAAGAGTTTGGGAAGCGCTGCGAGACAATTACACGCACTTAATAAAATAAACACTTATAACCTTCTTACCATCATAAAATCCTTTGTACCTTATTTCTAAGTCCCTAAAGCATATTTTAAGCCAAAAAACAGTGTTGATTTTTTTTCAGATCTCTAGAGTGGCAACAGAAAATACAACGGTTATGACTACCTCTAAAAAGCTCCTTAAATGTAAACTAGAAGTGGACGGTTAAAAAATACAGAGTAGATGAAATTCATATATCTCATCATAAAAGATGTGGTAAGGCAACAAGAGCAAATAAAGTGGCAGGATATCTTAACGATGTAGTATGGCGCAACAAATACTAAGGCGAGACACGAAAGCACTAATCTATAGAGCGACTATTGGACAAATTATGAAGTGTAGATCAGAAACGTGATAAGTACATCAAAAACGCAAAGGTTATTGTGATTATAGAAATGAAAGTACTCTTACAGATTGTCGGAGCAATATTGCTAGGTAAAGAAAAAAGTCAAGTGTATATGTAAATGAGTAACATAACAAAAAAAGTAATGCAATAACCACATAGTCAGAATGGATGGAGAAAAATTAGTTAGAATTGCTGGAGATCAGTCTCCTTTGAGAAAACAGAGTATGATGAAATCGAAAAAGAAGTAAAGCAACAACTTAACACTCGAATGAGGAACTCACAAAATGAACAGGCCCTCGATCCTACTATAGAGAGCAGAAAAAGAGAAGAACATATACGTTAGTTGACCTATTCATAAAAATTGCGCTATTTTATGATAATTATATGTAAGCTCTGACTTTGTCCTCAGCAAATATCCTTCTACCTATCGACCTCGACTTTTCCCTAACACAGAGCAGCTATGCTTTTAATATTAGACTTGCAACAGCTACTAATTGTTGTATCTTACTGAAATAAGCGTTAAAAGTGGATCTCATGTGTTCAATTGCCCATAACTTGTTCCTCTACCCTATTTTTTAAAAATAAGAGCCCTTATGAACACATTGTTTCGACTCCTGCTTAAGGGGAGGATCCTAAAAGAACAGTCTTAAAGGCAAAGCCTCTTTCTTATAAATTTGAAAGTTTAAAGATAATTTCTATTATAAATGTAAACTTATTCTATCCTAACCTAAGTTCTTACAACAGGAATCCTATACTAACTTAACCTAGGAAATGTGTTTAGTGTACAGGGTTACAGGGAAAGTCGTCCTAGATAATTAAGGACGTTATAATTTAGGTCGTTTCTGACTGATTTGACTCTATGACATGATGTCTTAAACTTAACCGTTTTCGAGATATTGAAGTTTAAAGATTTTCTAAGAAAAACATGTTTTTTGCTTTTTTATCGATTTTTTTTTATTAGAGGTTCTCGAGTGCGATTTTTTGGTTATTTTTAGTTAGTCTGTATGTCAAGTATCAAAAATCATCAAAAAAAATTTGAACTAGTTACTAACAGTTTCAAATGGCGGCTTGTTAATGTTTCTAAATTACGAATTTTTACCAAGTGTTTCCTACTTTAAATCAATAAAGAGAAAAAAAAATGTATGGAAGTTATTCTGCAAATTATTTTAAAAACTTTTACGTCTTTTTAGCTATCAAAAAAGGTATAATACTAGGAGTTTAATAGGAAAACTGTACACAGAATGACACCTAAAGCGGGCTCGGGTAGCAAAAGGCAAATTTTCAGTTCTAGGTGAAAATACGAAAAATACACAAATAAAACAAAAAACCTTGCAATTTAATATTTTTTATTAATTATAATTCATGTTCTATATGGTCGCCCCTATTTCTAACACAAATTCTCATTCTTTTTCTTAAATTACTTTTCACAACGCTGGTTGTGAGGTGCCGCCTCATTTCGTCAGCCGCATCAATTATTTTTTGTCTTAGGACATCCACGTTTTCGATAGGAGTTATCTGGTCGTATACGAGACTTTTCATGTGACCCCACACATAAAAATCCATCGGTGTTAGGTCTGGGCTTCTCGCCGGCCAAGGTATGGGTCCGCCTCTTCCAATCCATTTATTGGGATAATTGTCATTGAGCCATGCACGAACACTTCCTCTGTAGTGAGCTGGGCAGCCATCGTGTTGAAAGTACATGTTTTGTCTCAAGCCAATAGGTAGGTCTTCCATCAAATTAGGTAAATCGTTCAGCAAAAAATTGTCGTATTCCACGCCATTCAAATTATCTGGCAGGAAGAATGGCCCAACCAAATAATTTGAAATTATACCCATCCACACATTTAAGCTGAATCTTGTTTGTGATCCTTTCGTTCTTTTTTGTTTGGGTTGCCTTCTTCTTTAGAAGCCATTGTGGTAGTTTGTAAGACCATTTTTGTCGAATTTCGACTCGTCAGTCCATAGTATTTTCTTAAAAAAAGATGCATCTTCGACATCGGTA
This sequence comes from Pachyrhynchus sulphureomaculatus, assembly GCA_019049505.1. Lineage (NCBI taxonomy): Eukaryota > Metazoa > Arthropoda > Insecta > Coleoptera > Curculionidae > Pachyrhynchus > Pachyrhynchus sulphureomaculatus. The sequence goes on along the minus strand of CM032446.1, from coordinate 263,432,311 downwards.
TTGAGCATAAATCTGCAGAATTCTAATCGTCGCAACGGATCCCCTTTTTCAATGACTTGCACGGGCGTATAGTGGTAAGGGTGTTGCCCAAGAGTATGCATTACAAACCATACCTTTCACTGCGAAATACCAAGCTGTTGTGCGACAACATTTGTAGATGTGGTAGGGTCCACCTCAAAGAGACGTCGTATTTCGTTTTTCTTCATCTTCGTCAAAGATACGTGGTCGTCCCATGTCAGTCCGCCGTCTTTGTACGGAACCAGTTTCTCGTAGTCTTCGATAAGTTCCATCAAATACGCTAACATCAGGTACACGACGAGTAGGATATCGCAGTATGTATTCATCACGTGCACGCGACGACACTCCTTCGCAAAATCCGTAACACATTAGGATGTCAGCATATTCCTCGTTGGTATACGTTGCCATATTCACAAGCAGAGATCAAAATCCAGTTACGAGCCAATTCACACAGTCAGAAGATGAAACACAGATATTTTTTTTGAAAAGCACGGTATAGCACATCTACCACGGACGAATCGCATGAGCAGACTAAAAATCATTCAATAATGTTTAGTGAACAGAAAATGTCACTCGCACAGAGAGTACCCCGACCGGAACAAATGCTTACCCAACCCTTTTTATTGTTTGAAGGTGCAGGTAGTCAACCGGTAATTGGTAGTATTTAAATTCTATTATTATGTTACTCTACATTTGGGCCTATTGAAATCTCATTTCCTTAGAATTTTCAATAGATCCAGTAGATATTATACCGTTTTAGATAGCTAAAAAGACGTAAAAGTTTTTAAAATAATTTGCAGAATAACTTCCATACATTTTTTTTTCTCTTTATTGATTTAAAGTAGGAAACACTTGGTAAAAATTCGTAATTTAGAAACATTAACAAGCCTCCATTTGAAACTGTTAGTAACTAATTCAAATTTTTTTGATGATTTTTGATACTTGACATACAGACTAACTAAAAATAACCAAAAAATCGCACTCGAGAACCTCTAAAAAAAAAAACCAATATAAAAGCAAAAAAAAAACATGTTTTTTTTTTTTAGAAAATCTTTAAACTTCAATATCTCGAAAACGGTTAAGTTTAGGACATCATGTTATAGAGTCAAATCGGTCAGAAACGACCTAAACTATAACGTCCTTAATTATCTAGGACGACTATCCCTTTTACCCTGTATACATGAGGTTCTTAATGCTAGGACTTAGAACTAAGACTAAAACTACCTTGGCCTAAGACATACGCTAACTTAAACTAGGACGTAACAATCACTTAAATTAGGACTATTTTAAACTTAACCTAGAATGACAATCTTCTTGTCACGGCGGGCGAGGGGGGGTTATCGTCTTTGTCCGAGAGCAGCAGCGGGTCCGACGGTCTCGGGAACTGGCGGTTGACTTGAGGTGGGAGTCGAAAGGCGTTCCTGATGCAGGGATTGGGGTGCTGGGACGCCTTCTCGAGGAACTGCTGTTAAATTTGCCTGATGTGTGCAAAAAACAGTCAAGAGAATTTAAGATATTTCATGAACATAAAATTTAAATGAAACTTAAAATTAATTAAGGGTCTTGAAAGTCGGTGTCGGAATGGCGTGGGGGATTAACTTTTACAAATATGATAACACTATATATTTGATTGATCTTTTCGCATGCTCCAGTAAGTCCAGTTTTCAGGGCAAGTTAGATTTGTGATCGCGTTTTAATGGAAACATGTGGAGTCTTGCTTATTTTTAATAAATTGTAACGATAGATACGACAGATATATTCTAAAAATAAGCTTTAATATTTTAGCAAGATAAACCTACATGGAGTATTTCGCAAAAAAACAGCACAAAATAAAATCAAATATTTATCGTTTAATCGAACATGCAATTTTCGAGTGTTTACTGTAGTGTGCTTCAAACGTCAGATTTATTTAAATTAGCTGATAAAGTCTAAGTAAATGTCGCAAAACACGAAGTTGGATTTTGTGTTAAACCGAGCGGCAGTTTACTGAAAATTATGTTTTAAAATAAAAATATCTAAGTGAAACTCAACATTTAGTTTTTCATCAATTTTGTTGCTATTATCAGTTTAACACCGTCTCACATCCTCTGTCAAAAAAAAAACATTCATATATATATATATATATATATATATATATATATATATATATATATATATATATATATATCAATCGGTTTTATAACGTCTTCCGTCTTCCGATGCCTAATTTCCACTCCTCCCGGTTTCTCCACCCCTCCTCCTCTAGTACTTCCTTGTTGATTCCTGCTCTCCAGTTTTGGTGTGGTCTTCCTCGCTTTCTTTTTCCATGAGGGTTCCAATTTAAAATCTTTTTAGGTAGTCGGTCTTGTGACATTCTCTGTACATGTCCGTACCATACCAACTGTTGGATTCTGATTTCGTCCACTATATCGTGCTTTATTTCTAAAGCTCGTCTTATCGTGTCATTTGGTATACCGTCTTTTCTGGATTTTCTAGCTGCTCGTCTCCAGAAATCCATTTCTGTAGCTTTTAGTATTTTTTCTGTTCTTTCCTTCAATGGCCACACCTGGGAGCTGTAAGTTATTATACTTTTCACTATTGAGTTGTAAATTCTCTTCTTATTTTCAATGGTTATGTTTTTGTCCCATAGTATACTATTAAGCATTGCAATCGCTTTTCTTCCTTGGATATTTCTCTCGAATATTGCTTCTTCCAGAGTTCCGTCCCTAGATATTCTCGTTCCCAAATACTTATAACTGGCACAGTGTTTGATGGTGTGTCCTGTGGCCAGTTTCAAGTTCTGCTGTTGTCCTCCGACGCACATGTACTCGGTCTTATTAATATTGACTTCTAGGCCCCCATTTTTCATATTCCTCCATAAGTTTTCGTGTCATGTATCCCATATCATCGATGTCCTGAGCGACTACTACCTGGTCGTCTGCAAATGATAGCGTGTACAATGTAGTATCGTCATCCAGTGGTAATCCCATACTGCTGCAGTTCTTAAGTGCACTCTCCAAATAGATTTTAAATAGCGTTGGGGATATACAGCAGCCCTGTTTGAGACCCTTTGTGACCTGGAACCCTGTTGTTATACCATATTTGGTTTTCACACTACTTCTTGCGTCTTGGTATAAGGATTTTACGGCTTTAATTATTTCGGTGCTTACATTACTCTGTCGTAATGTTTCCTACAATCTCATTAAGGGCACGCTGTCGTAGGCCTTTTTTAAATCAACAAACAAGACATGGACTTCCTGATCAAATGCGGTTTTCTTTTCTAGGATTTGTGTCAGTGAGAAGAGATGGTCTATTGTGGATCTTCCTGCTCTAAAGCCTGCCTGTTCTTCAGCTTCTACGTCCGCGTATTCCGTTTCTATTCTATTTTTAAGTATTTTTCCGTATATTCTGCTAATAGATCCTGTAACCGTTATTCCCCTATAATTATCGCAATTATTTTTGTCTCCTTTCTTATGAATTGTTGATATGTATGATATTTTCCATTCCTCAGGTACTTCTGATGTGTTCAAACTTTTAAAAAACGAACAAAAATAGAATGTAGTTCCTCTTTGTTGTTGAAACCGGCAACATTCATAAGTCAGATGTTTCATGATATTTTATCCATTAGATTTCCAGCTAGGGTGGTAAGTTTGACATGTGGGTCTTGACGAACGATCGGAAAAAGTAGGTTCAAATAAAAGCTGCGACTGATTTTTTTATGGGTACGACACACGTACTGCAGGCAAGTCACTAAACCGCCACCGGAACAATTCACGTTATTTTGAATCGCTATAAATTATACTAAATGGGAGACACAGTACTGGGCAATTCATTCCAAAGAGGTGAAATTTTCAACAAGCTGAATCTGAAACGGATATGTACTATTAACATCATCATCAATCCGGTTTTATTTATAGCGCTCTTCGCCTTCCGGTTCCCAGTTTCCATCCTCCTCGATCGTCCCAATCTCCGGGTCTTGCGCTTTGAACACCTCCAAAGTATGTCGCGCTCGGTCTCCCTCTTTTCCTCTTTTCGCTTGGTATCCACTTTAGAACCATCTTTGATTTTCGATGTTCTTCTATTCTTTCCACGTGTTCGTACCATATAAGTTGCCGTTATAGAATTTCTTCAATAATCGTGGTTTTTTACTTTCATTACATCCCTTATTCTGTTATTTCTAATCCTATCCATTCTCGACACTCCAGCCGATCTTCGCCAGTAATAAATTTCGAGTGCCATTAGTTTCTGTTCAAATCATTTCGTCAATTGCCAAGTTTCAAAACCGCATGACACGATGCTCTTCAATACTGCATTATAAATGAGGTGCTTTCTCTGTGATGTTTTGTTCTTCGACCACAGAACAGAGTTTAGGTGTCTTACAACCGCCTTTCCTTTACTTATTCTACTCTCCACTTCTTTTTCCATTCTACAGTCTTTACTTTTGTTAGTTCCGAGATATATATGCTCTTCACAAGTATCAATGATCTCACCAATATTTAGAGTAAGACTTCTCTGTTTTCCTCCTATACACAAATATTTGGTTTCCTTGCAGTTAACTAAACTCCAGTTTTTATAATCTTCAAACAGTTTTCTTGTCATAAATTCAAGCTCTTCCTTGTCTTGAGCAATAACACAGGCCAACAAAAAAAATATTTGTAAAAACTTTTTTAACCAATACTTATAAGTGTTATGTATTTTTGGGTTTTGGATGGCTGTAGCTTCTACTTGATGGAAATTCATTATGAATATATAATAAAAGACTGTTTTTAATCAATTTCCACTGGTTTATTTAAATTGCGAAGACGCGTTTCGCTGTCGATGCAGCTTCTTCAGATCTACATTTTACACTGTCAAGTTAGGTTTAATATTCACAGTTTTATATAATTTCTTAATTATAATATTACACCTAATTAAATTACATTAATAGTATTGGGAAATCCACACAGATTTGGAGTTAGGAGAATAAATTCAATAATGGTGAATTGCTTAAAACTGCCTGGTCGTTGAGTAAAGTACCTGTAATCCTTAATCGATTTATTTGCATTGTCACTAAAAGGTTTTGTTTTAAACCTCCCCATATTTAACCCTTCCTTACTATTGTAAAATGTATTATTAAATGAAAAATAATTTTGTCTTAGGCAAGTTCTTAATAAATTAATTATGTCCATTTTTATAACTTCATTTAGTTTGTTTTTTGTTAATAGGTTCTCTATTAAAATTATTGTTTCGTCTTGGGGAACACTTGGAAATAAGTTTTTGACATTGAAAGAGACTAATTTAGAATTGGACATAATTAATTTATTAAGAACTTTCCTAAGACAAAATTATTTTTCATTTAATAATACATTCTACAACAGTAAGGAAGGGTTAATTATGGGGAGACCATTAAGTCCATTACTTGCCGAAATTGTCATGGACAGTATTGAAACAATGATATTTAACAACCATTGTAACAATAGTAATAATTGTCTATATGTACTGGTATCGATACGTAGACGATATAATTGTATGCTTTACAGGTACGGACGGACAATTAACTCACTTTTTACAGTATATTAATTCTTTGCATAGAAATATCAGTTTTACAATGAAAGAAGAAGTCGAAGGGAAAATCAATTTCCGAGACTTAACAATCAGTAAATCCATGAAAAAACATGAATTTGCAATATATCACAAACCTTGTCATACAGATACCACAATTCACAATGGTTCTCACCACCCTAATCATAGTTTTATACATAGACTAACTAATATCTCCTTATCAGAAGAAAATTTTACTAAAGAATTAAACTACATAAAACAAGTAGCCTTTAACAACGGTTATTCGGTTACTTTAATCAATAGTATCGTTAAGAAAAAACTTAGAAACAAGGCAATCTCAGAAATATACCCACATTTTAAGGACAGAAATACCACCTTTAAATGCTTAACCTATTTCGGCAAACCAACGAAAAAACTGGGAAAATTTTTAAATCAAAAAAATATGAACTTAGCTTATAAGACTAACAATACTATAGGGAAATATCTTAAAAACTACAAACCACAAATCAATAAAGACAATAAATCAGGGGTTTATCAATTAACATGTGGGTCATGTCCTAAAACATACATCGGACAAACTGGACGTACATTTAGACAAAGAATTACAGAACACGAAAAAAGTTTCATCCATAGAAAATCTAATTCAACATATGCTAATCATCTTTTAAAAGAAAATCACACCTTTAACAAGAATTTCAAAATTTTACACACCCAACAAAAAGATTTAAAACTAAACCTTTTAGAGACAATGCAAATAAATCGATTCTCTTTTCTCTGTGAAGTTTCTTGTATAAATTTTTTTCTCCAATGTGATGCATTTTGTTGTTCTGTGTGACCAACAGTAATCACCCATCATGTTGATATTCCACTGTTCCTGGTACCGTTTCTCCACCTTCTTTATGTCCTGATGGAACCATTTCCCTTGCTCTTCACTTACATCGCCTAAGTTTTTAGGAAAGAAGTCAAGATGGTTGTGCAAGAAGTGGACTTTAAGGCTCATCAGATAACCCAGATTTTTTTTAACTTGTCTATCATATTAACTAATATAAATTCAGAGTTAGGGTTGCCTAAAAACTTAGTCACAACTTCTTTAAATGATATCCACGCCTCCTTTTCCTGTCTAATCATCCTTGCCTCAAAGTTGGAATCGAACATCATTTTACGAATATCAGGCCCAACGAAAGCCTCTTCTTTCCGTTTGGCTTCTGATGAGGTAATCTTTTATACAAGTATTTAAAACATTCACCAACTTTGGGTAAGGCTTTAACAAATTGTTTCATTATGCCTAACTTGATGTGTACTGGTGGTAGAAGAATCTTTTTTGGGTCTACAAAATTTTATGGAAAATGTTTTTCTCGCCAGGTATTAAAGTTTTTCTTACGGGCCATTATTTTTTGGACCAATGTTGATCCCTTGCTGTGCTATCCCACTTACATATAAAACATGGAAATTTTGTGAATCCCTTTTGTTAACCAAGGATCATGGAGGCAATTTTTAAATTTCCACATAGCATCCAATCATGAGCCCCAATAACTTTATATAATATTCGCTATTGCTAGTCGATGAAAATTATTCCATGCGCATCCCAAAATACAGAGGCCAAAACCTTCCCAGCCGACTGTTGTGTCTTTCGGGGCGGCTTTCATCGGCTGCTGTCCACTCAGCTAACTGCGGATTTGATTCCGGTGTGTAGTGGTGGATCCATGTTTCATGCATTGTCACATATCACACGTAAAAACTCTTTTTATTACGCTTAAACAGGTCTAAACAGGGCTCAGAATCATCAACACGTTGTTGTTTTTGGTCCACTGGGAGTAAAAGCGGTACCTATTTCCAACAGAGCTCTCTCATGCCCAAATGTTCATGCAAAATATGACCAACACGTTCTTTTGATATCTTTAGGGTGTCAGCTAACTCACGCAATTTCACTTTACGGTCATCAAAAACAATTTTGTGGATTTTTTTATGTTTTGCGGTATAACCACCTCATTTGGCGATCAGAGCGTTCAGCATCATTTATGTCTATATGACAGCATTTAAATTCAGCATGCCAGTAAATGATGAGTGATTTTCCAGGGGCGAAGTGCTCGTAACACTTATCAAGTCATTGCTTTGCTTGAACGGTGTTTTTCCCATCAAAAAACAGTGTTTAATCAACACACGAAAGCCGATTTTTTCCATTACTTTGAAAATATCAAAAGTAGCGTCACTAAAACCACTGTAACTTGTAAACTAATCGTTGAAATGTCACGAAATTTTGACACGTATCGTTTGAAGGTTGGCACTTCCTAAAAATTATATGGATTTTGTAAAAAGGGCTACATCTATGTGTCAGACCAAAAACTTTTCAGCCTACGTGTTATGTGTCTCATTTGGTTCATTGAGTGGGTCAACGTTGAAGCGTCAGGCTGTCTGTAGATGCATCTTGCAAGCGCAAACGAGACGTCAGTTAACTTGTCATGACCAAATGGCAAAAATTATGATTTTTCATTTAATAAAAGCCGTGATTGCTCCAAGCAATTTAGAATAAACCACGGATACATTCATAAAAAAATTATTTATTTTCATTCTCCAAAAAATGTCACTTTGCTATCACATTATAAGTTGGTCTCATTAAGCTTGTCTTTGAGAAATTGAAAAAAAAGACTGAAATTTACCGATAAACATTATATTTTTTTCTAACCATCGATATTTTCCATTTTCTTCTCTTCAAATGTAATTTGTCTCCGACTTTCTCAAGGAAAAAAAAGCTTTTTACAAAATGAAGGCAGGTTTTATCAAATTAACTTTTACTTTGAAGAATCTTCTGAGTTGGAATGTTTTCTATGCTATTTTTGTAGGTTTTCCACACACATATTTATGTACACAGCACGTGGAGATAATATAAAAACAAATGTGACCCACTGAGATATTTATATTTCTAATAATGTTTATCTATATCAACTATATTCTCATATGTAAGATTTTTATATTAGAAACACCTAATATATAGCAATGATAGTCTGTCAAGTAAGAACGTGACTGCTCGTATTCTTGAAAAAATGTGTTTCGAGAACATTTCTTGACATCAATGTATTCCTTGGTGTGCTAACAACGGCGCAATTACCTGAGTAAGTTGTTTAATTTGTTTGGTTGGTTGTTGTAGTTTGGCACTACAAATCTGCTAAATGGGAAGATCTCATGGAATATTTTCGAACTTTCCCTTGGTTAGATGTTTGTTTTCGATCCGATGACCCATCTGACTACGCCAAGGAGGTTTTCGATGTTATTTTGGCCGGTATGGAGGCTTACATCCCTTTTTCAAAGAAATGCCCTTCCAACGGCAAGCCTTGGTTTGACCGAAAATGCAAAGAAGCTGTTGCTTCTAAACATCTTGCATACCGACATTGGCGTGAAAATCCTAACACCATAAATCGAAACACCTTTGTTCGTGCCAGGAACAGATGCAAAGAAATTATCGACAAAATCAAGGAGGTACACAATCAACGGATTAGAAACAAACTTCTCGCTTATCCCAACAATTCCAGGTCCTTTTGGTCAGTCGCTAAGGCAGTAAGTCAAAATTTCACCAACTCCACCATACCACCACTCACACGGCCAGATAATTCTATTGCAACGACACCTGTTGAGAAAGCGAACTTGTTGGGTGAACTCTTTGCTTCACATTCTACTGTCTATTTCCAAGGAAAAATACCACCTAATATTCCCATAGTGCAGTCAAGGATGTCCGATATTGTCTTCAGGCAGCGTATCATAAAACGTATTTTGATGAAGCTAGACACCAAAAAGGCTTCTGGTGCTGACGGACTACCTGCCATAGTTCTCAAAAACTGTGCGAGGAAACTAACACCAGTTTTCTGTAGACTTTTCAACCTATCTTACAGAAAGGGAATATTTCCTTCCTGCTGGAAATGTGCCACAGTTCAGCCGATACCTAAAAAACGCAAGAAGACCTGGCCAAAAAATATATGTATGAATTTAAAAAAAGACACGTAAATTGGATAAGTGGTTCTTGTGTGATAAACGCACTAATAGACAGACAGACAGACAGACATTGCATTTTATATATATTATAGATTATAAATATTTTCTGCTACATAATATTGTTCCATATTTAATGGTTTAGGCTGTGTGTGTGGAACTTCATTCACTATTATCGTCACTACTCATTCCTTATGCTACCTATCATAATAAAATATAGCCTATAACCTGGCCAGAGAACATATGTATGTTTTAAAAAAAAATACGTAAATCGGATAAGTGGTTCTCTAGTGATAAGCGCACTAACGGACAGACAGACAGAGAGACGTTGCATTTTATATATATATTATAGATATATAATACGTAGGCTGAAAAGTTTTTGGTTTGACACATAGACCTTTCCCAAGATCCATATTATTTTTAGGAAGTATCAACCTTCAAACGATACGTGTCCAAATTTCATGACATTTAGACGATTAATTGGCAAGTTACAATGGTTTTAGTGGCGCTACTTTTGGTATTTCAAAAATAATGGAAAAAATCGAATTTCGTGTGTTGATTAAACACTGTTTTTTGATGTTCAAGCAAAGTAATGGCTTGATAAGTGTTACGGGGACTGTCTCTGGAAAATCACTCAGCATTTACTGGTATACTGAATTGAAACGCGGTCATACAGATATAAATGATGCTGATGCTCTCGACGCACAAATGAGGTGGTTACATATTATTACGGAAAACATAAAAAAATCTACAAAATTATTTTAGAAGACTGTAAAGTGAAGTTGCGTGAGATAGCTAATACTCTAAGGATATCAAAAGAACATGTTGGTCATATTTTGCATGAACATTTGGGCATGAGAAAGCTCTGTTCGAAATGGGTCGCGCGTTTGCTCACAATGGACCAAAAATAACAACGTGTTGATAATTTTGAGCGCTGTTTGGACGTTTAAGCGCAATAAAAAGGATATTTTCATGCGATATGTCACAATGGATGAAACATGGATTT